>OX359266.1:13924097-14524097 GCA_947179155.2 Hedera helix | reverse complement strand
TATTTCAAAAAATTCATATTCATTGATTCCACATAGCACATATAACATCTATATAGCTTCATATAATAATTTACAATCACTTTGTAGCATAACAATGCACATAACATCAAGTTCTCAAGAATATCACAATACTGAAAAATTTGCCTGATGCGGTCATCCTGTTTACGCCATCACTGCACGTTCTTCGACGACCTACATTTAATAGTTGGTCTAATAATTAGTCATTAATGAACACTTTACCTTGATTTAATTCAATTAAACTTTCTTCTTTTACACAACTTAACACTTCGGACATTTAATAGTGTACCAAACACTTCCTATTATCAATCTTTGATAATCTATTAACCACATATAAATATTATTAACTATTTAATAATATTTAAAAATCTTCAAACAATACAAATACTTTTATTTTATTTATATTAACCTTATTCTTTATTTGTCTACCAACTAGTCACTGGTAGATTATATATATATATATTAGTTTATTATATAAACATATTCATTTGACACTCATTTCAACTTAAATTTTTAAAGAAAATCTGACTCGGACAACAAAAATAGAATATGGGCAGAACGTTTGATCGTTGCGACAGTACTTTCCTCCGCTACAATGCTCGGCCAAAGTTCCAAAAACCTTAATTCATGGACTATTCGACCCTCAGACACTCTAACATCTATAACTTTTTTATTTCTTAACTTTTTTGAGTGATCCAAGCACTCACATGATCTTAACTTCTTCATCTACTACTTCTCTTTAGATCACACAACTAAATTATAATTGGAAGTGGACTCAAAACTGCTTTTAAACACGGAATGCAAACTAATTTCATAGTTTTGCTTGCTCAAAAGTTTACAACTTATTCATTTCTTATCAGATTGAGGTTAAATTCGAACCATGACTTTGTGGATTCATAACTTTACCAAAACCAAAGAGTTTTCAAATCAACAATTATTTTTTAGAATCCACAACCATGATCGAACATGATCAAAATCCTTAAGGTTTAGTTTAAAAATATACTTGACCATAAAAGTCATTATAAGCTCATTCTAACATTTTTTTTTTCCAAAACACAACATCACCAAAATTTTATATCTATGATAAAACTCATAGATCTATTACATATTCAACCATACAAGTTGATTCCATTTGAAAACTCAAGCTTTATAGCTAGGATTTTTATCAAAACATATCATAGTTTGAATCAAAATCCATATGAGCTCATCTAGGCTCCATTTTTGTTCACATCAAAATAGTTCATTTACAAAACTTTTAGATCCTTGATATCCATCAATACATCTATAAATCACTTTAACCAGAACTAGGTTTTCTTATGAAAATTATTAGTCACCATCTAGGGTTTTAAACCAACCAATCTTATAATTTCTTAATCTTTTGAATAAAAACATGAAATCTAACCATATAAACACATAGTTCCAACACATAACCATCCTTATGCTCCGGAACCACCATGTTCCATTACTAAAATACATAGATCTCCCACAACAAAAACTTTGATCTAACAATATCACAAGTTAAATCTAGAGTTTTAAGAGTTAAAATACTTTTGAACCTCACGAGTTCTCCTTCTTGTTATTGTTTGACCATTCCATCCTTTCGTTGCTAAATACGACCACCATAGCCTCTTCTAACACTTGCTCTTTATTTGTTTTCTTTTCTCTAGAGCGAAACTTCTAACACTTAGTGAAATAACCAATGAACTCTCAAACTCTCTCTCAAAATTCTAGAGCTCTCTTTCTTTTAAACTTCCTTATTTTCTCTTCCTCTTTCTTTTCTTTTCTCCAACACTTAAAAAAATAACTAATAAATTAACACGCTCATCATTTCCCTTATTTGGCTAGTAAAATACATAAATATTGTACATCTATCTTACTTCACCAATATTTGCAATCATCTCTCTCCAAAACATGATTAACAAAGGTTTGCATTGTGGAGGGTTCTTTCTTGGAGTAAATTAAGGAAAGCTTGGAGCATTCAATCCATTATGGTTTCTCCATCTTCATTTCCCCCAATTTTTTATTTTTCTTTTATTCCAATAATGCTCATATAATTATCAATATATATATACATCAATATATATATTTAACTAACCATTACATCCACAATTTGGGCCACACATTGGCCTTGAATTTAAATTCATTTGGGCTCAATGTTACCATTATTTTGGGCTGTCAATATATTCCAATTGGACTACTAGTTAACTCATGATAGCTATCAACATTTGGGCCATCATTTAATTCCTACTAATATGCCACTTTGACTACTAGTTTAATTCAATTTGAACTTAATTCAATAACATCTTTGGACTACATATATAATCCAATTAGACTTACTATTTTAAATTGCCTGCACAATTTAATTTTCTTAGTTTAGTCCACTAGTTAAATTTTTTAATCGTTTGGACTTCTCTTATTCTATCATTAGGGCTAGAATTTAAATTATATTGGATCACATTAACCATACATGTAAGTATACCTCATTGTGCTAAATTGATTAATATTGGTTGGACTCTTGAATCGATTTCCTTGGGCTCTTAACATTAATTGTTTGGCCACACTAATAAATCTTTGCAAGTCTTGTTAGTATATAAACATTGAACTTGTTAAATTAATTCATTAAGCTACATTATTAATAACCACCTTACTTGCAATTATTATTACCAATTAGGCTTCTCACATAATTCTATTGGGTGTCCCCTAGGGTATAATTAAATTACTTGGACCCTTTATTAGATCCCTTGTTGGACTTTCATTTAATCACAACCATTGATCTAACTAATTGGGCTTGATTGGTTGATAAATTAATTTATCTCTTGGCCATATAACATTCATATCATTCATTTACCTAACAGGTTGGGCTTGTTAATTAATTCCTATATTGGACTTCTTTACATTTACATTGGGTCTTCTACTTATTAGATTGGGCCAACTAATACAATTCTCACCAATTTTGCCATAACAATTAATGAATTAGGGTTTAGGCCAATTAATTAAATTTTATCTCCAAGGGCAAACTTCTCATTACACCTCACCAACCAAGTGTAATATGGTCTTTAGGTGATTATTAGGACATTGAAGTCATTACAAAATACTCTAGGGAAAAATGGTCATATCTCATTTTCTCTAAAATTTACTTTTATGGAAAATTTTCATTTATGGAAAGTTCCTAATCTTTCCATTTATGTAAAGTTTCTTCCTCATATTTCATTCCGTATTCGTGATTAGTGATTTTATATTTACACGTTGTATAAATATCTAACTCTTAATATATCACACAGTATTCATATTAACCGACTTTAGGTTTAATGCTCATAGCTCATGATTACTCACATTTAATTAACATATAAATTAGGTTAAATGTTTAATTATTCCTCTACACAATTCTTTTCTTTTCTCCAATCTCGGTTTTATATTTTACCCCTTATTTGTATTGGATTTTATTTCTGAATCTCTTAAATATCCGGGATATTACGCACAAGATCCTCCCACAACCAAGCATGCATAGCTATGCCATATGTTAAAAAACACTACATTAAATAAAGTTTTAGGGTTTAAGCATGTTATACCTTCTTGATGCTATTTTCCTCTTAGCAAAGAACTTGTGTAAGCTATCCACCTCATTCTCCTTTGCTAGATCTTCCTCACTTCCTCAAGAGTCTCCCTACAATAGAGTATTTTCTCTCAAACTCTCTTTTTCTCTCTTGCTCTCAACTTATGTTTTCTCTAGTTCTCTTAGCATTAGTAAGCAAATGAAGTAAACTTAGAAAACGAGCTCAGAGGATGCTATTTATAGATGAGTTATATCTACACATATATGTATAAATACATGTATATGATGCAACTTATTAGGTTTTACCCATTGGAAAAAGGTGAGTTGATGAACTAATTTCATTTTTAGTACACTAACCATCCCTAAGCTCATGATGCTACTTCACATGGCTTAAAAATGCTAGGCTCTAGAGGTGGTTGGTTTTTAGGGGGAAGAGAGTACTACCATATTTTTTTTAATACTATATATATATATATATATATATATATATATATATATCCAACTTACTAATAATTGGACTCTACATTGCATTATTTATGTTGGGCCTTGATTAGTGCATGGACTTAAATTTTGGGCCCTTATAATTCTCTACAAGCCCACTAGTGGTCTCTTTAACAATTATAAGAAATTGGGCCATAATGCAATACATTTTTTTATTGGACTTATATAATAATCATGCAAGTATTCATCATTTGGGCTAATTCTTGACCCACCTTGGACTTAAGTTCCCTAATAACTTATTGGGCCATCACTCATTACATAATGAAATTACGTTTATTTCTAATTATCCCCATTAAACCGTAATTGAACATAACAACTAATTAATTGGATAATTAATTATTTATCCTTTCTCATATCATTTTGCTATACAAGGCACATCACTCGAGCTTAGTTATTTATAACATAAGCTTTAACATTATTACTTCTTAATTTGAGTAATCCCACTTGATTCCTTATTGACACATGCTCAATTCAAACTATTTGAATTAATTAACTTCACATACATGAATGTACATAAATAATTTCTTTTTCATTAAAATAAAATTATATTTTTCTTGGTCATTACATTTTCTTCTTTATAAGGATTTCGTCTCCGAAATCATTACAAGGTTAAGCAAAAAGATGGGGGTAATCTTTTCTCATCTTATCTTCTAATTTCTACGTAGCCTCCTCAGTGTTGTGGTTTCGCCATACTACTTTCACCAAAGGTATAACTTTATTTCTTAATATTTGTTCTTTTCTAGCAACTATTTGTACAGAGATATCTTCATATGTTAGATCCTTATCGATTTGTATAGGCTCATAGGATATTACATGCTTATAGTCAGGCTTGTATGGTCGTAACACTAAAACGTGAAACACGTTGTGAATGTGTTTCAGTTCAGAAAGTAAAGTTACCTCGTACGTTACTTTTACTATTTTCCTCAGCACTTCAAACAGTCCTATGAACCTAGGGCTTAATCTTTCCTTGTTTCTAAATCTTATCTTCCCTTTCTAGTGAGATATCTTCAAAAATACAAAACTATCGACTTCAAATCTCGATTTTGACGATACAAGTTTGCGTGTTTCTTCTGCTGATCTTGAGCTGCAACCAATCTTGCTCTTATTATATTGACGATCTCTGCCGTCTATTGAACCAATTTCGATCCCAAAAGTCGTTGTTCTCCTACCTCATCCCAATATAATGGTGTTCGATGCTTTCTTCTGTATAGAGCTTCATATGGCGACATACCGATACTTACGTGATAGCTGTTATTATACGCGAATTCCACTAGAGGTAAATGGGTCATCCCAATTTCTTTTTAAGTCCATCAAAAAAGCTCTCAACATGCTTTCTTACATTTGGATTGTTCATTCGCTCTGCCTATTAATTTGAGGGTGATATGCAGTACTCAATTTTAGCTGAGTTCCCATCATTTCTTGCAGGCTCTTTCAAAAATTTGACGTGAAGCGTGGATCTCGATATGACACAATGGTTATCGGCACTCCATATCGAGAAATAATTTCTTTTATATACAACTTTGCTACCTGATTCAAATTAAATTGGACCTTAATTGGCAAGAAGTGGGCTGACTTTGTCAATCTGTCAACGATAACCCAAATTGCATCATAACCTTTCTAAGTAACTGGACGCTCCACTATAAAATTCATCGTTATGTGCTTCCACTTCCATTCTGGTATTTCCAATTGTTGAAGTAGACCTATTGTCCTCTGATACTCCGCTTTGACCCGTTGATAGGTCAAACATTGTTGACACACTCGTTTTATGGTAGGCCACCAAAAGAATTGGCCAAGATCCTAGTACATTTTTGTGCTTCTTGGGTGAATTAAATATGCCAAGGCCTCTTACAAAATCTACCATTTTATTTCGGGCTCTATTGGCACCTACACTCATTCTTCAAATCTTAAAATCTCATTATTGTCCACTTGAAATTTTTCTTTCCCATTTTCTGCAACTTTTTTTCTTATTTTCTTACACCCTTCATCTTTCCCTTGTGCCTCCTTTACGCTGTCCAATAATGTTAGACGAGTCTCCATCATAAATAATCTTTCTCTCGATTCTTTTGGATTTCTTACTTCAATTTTCATTTTCTCCATCTCCCTTATGAGCTCTTCCTGAACTGTCAACATCGACAATTTTCCTTTACCTTTCGATTTAAAACGTTTGCCACTATATTCGCCTTCCCTGGATGATAAAAGATCTCGCAGTCATAGTCCTTTATCAATTCCAACCATCACCTCTAGTGCATATTCAACTCTATTTGTGTGAAGATATATTTCAAAGTTTTATGGTCCGTATATATCTTACATTTCTCTCCATAAAGATAATGCCTCCAAATTTTCAACGCAAAGACTACAGCTGCTAGCTCCAAATTGCAGGTAGGGTATCATTTTTCATAATCTTTCAATTGTCGTGACGCGTATGCAATGACTTTGTTGTTCTACATCAGCACACAGTGAAACCTCTTATGTGACGCATCACTGAACACTACAAAACCCGTATTGGCTCATAAAGATAACATAGGTGACGCGCTCAACCTCTTCATCAACTCTCTAAAACTTTCTTCGCATCTCTCCATCCACACAAATTTCACTGTCTTCCTTGTTAGATTGGTCAACGGAGTCATTATCTTCAAGAAATTTTTGATGAATCTTTAGTAGTACCCTGCCAATCCTAAGAAAATACGCACTTCCGTAGGCATCTTCGGTTGTTCCCAGTTGATCACTTCCTCCACTTTTGTAAGATCTATGGATGTTCCTTCCTTATCGATCATATGTCCTAAGAATTTCACCCTCTCCAGCCAAAATTTAGCTCAAAAATTTCGCATATTATTTCTCCCTTCTTAGTGTCTCTAGCACTAACCTTAAATGTTCCAAATATTTCTCTTGAGTCTTCAAATAGATCAAAATATCATCAATGAAAACTATCACGAACTTATCCAAATATGGCTTAAAAACTCGATTCAACAGGTCCATAAAAATTGTTGGTGCGTTTGCCAGTCCGAATGACATTAAAAAAAACTTGTAATGCCCATATCTGGTTCTGAACGCTGCCTTCGGTACATCTTGTTTTCGAACCTTCAGTTGATGGTAACCAGTTCTTAAATATATCTTCGAGAAATACCTCGCTCATTTCAACTGATAAAAAATATAGTCACTTTTAGGCAATGGATATTTATTCTTAATCCTTACTTTATTCAACTATTGGTAGTCGATACAAAGTCTTAATGATCCGTCTTTCTTTTTAACAAACAAAACTGGCGCTCCCCATAGGGACACGCTCAGCTGAATATAACCCTTATCCAATAACTCTTGTAATTGTATCATCAATTCTTTCATTTTCACTGGTGTCATACGATATGGAGCCTTTGAATTCGGTGTTGTCCTAGACACTAAATCTATTATGAACTTAATCTCCATATCCGGTGGAAGACCTAGAAGTTCATTTAGAAACACATCTACAAACTCTTTCACTATCGGTATCTTATCCATTTTTACTCCCATTTTTTGAGTATCTATAATATGGGCTAGATACCCAATACATCATTTCCACAATAATTTCTTGGCATGCACCATAAAACATTACATTAGACCGATTTGGGGTCTGAAGATTCACACTTTTTCTCTGCCAGTCAATTACTGCCTCATGGTTATATAACCAATCCATCCCTAAAATTACATCAAACTCTCCTAATCTTATCGAAATCAAGTCTACGAACAGTTTATGTCCCCTAATTTTCGCACAACAATTTATATGTACAATTTTTATAGGGATCACTTCTTTATTTGTAACTTTTATAGTTAAAAGGTATTCTAATCATTATTGGGATATATTCAGTCATTTAAAAAACTCTTCAAATATAAAAGAATAAGTAGCACCTAAATCAAACAACACATAGACATTTATATTATTGATCGGTATGATACTTGATACAACATCCTTCGAGGCTACTGCATCCTAGACTGCCATGTCGAAAGTTCTTATAGTTGGACGATTAGGCCGTGTTGGTTTACCAATCATCAATTTGTTGTTTCCTGCCTTGTTGCTGCTTCCATCTCTTATTCCCTTCTTAGGGCAGTCCTTGATGTAATGCTCTGTTAATCCGCAAGCAAAACATCCCTTTAGTTTCTTCGGATTTGGGCAATTTAGAGAGATATTCCCCTCATTTCCTCAATTATAGCAAACATTCCTTCCTAGACAGCATTCTCCTTAATGATTCTTAACACACTTTACACATGCCTCACTCTTCTTCTTGAATCCTCCCTGCTTGCTTCCTGATTGATTGTTGTTGGTATTGTTGTTGCTGCTGCCGTCCCACTTTCTCTTTTTAAAATTAATTCCTCCACTACTTCCTTCTCGATTGTCTCCTCCACTCTTCTTATTCTTTTTCTCCTTATTATATTGACTCAAGGTCATATTACCCCTTCGACAATAATGGCTTTCTCTAATAGACTCCCAAAAGTATCGATCTGAAAGACTGATACCTTATCATACAACCACAACTTCAATCCTTTTTCAAAATGACACACTTTTCGTTCCTCAGTGTACACCTGATGTGGAGCGACATGCGAAAGTTCATTAATTTGGTAGCGTACAGTGCCACCGACATCTCTCCTTGCTTCAACTATAGGAATTTCATCTCCATACAATTTTTCATGCTCTTCAAAAAATAATTCTCGAAGAATAGCTCTTTGAATCTATCCCATATTACGATCCTTTCTTCGGCTCTCTATTGATTTGCCTCCCACCAAAAATTTACCTTGCCCTTCATAATGTACGTGGCGAATGCTATCTTCTATTCCTCTCCTATACATGCAATGACGAAAGCGTTTTCTATTTTCTTAACCCAATATTGGGCTTCGATCTGGTCAGTAGTACCCTAAACTCCGGGGGTCCTACACTTTTAAAGTCTTTGAAGTTAGCTACATGAGCCACTAGGGGATTGAGGTTTACTGGTCTAGATTCCTTCCTTGGAATGCTCCCTCTAACATATCTACTAATCATTACATAGGGTCTGTTTGACTCCCTTGATTATTTACAAATTCCTCTTCTGATAGTTGAGCAAGTTGTCTATGTCTTAGCGGCTTTTTCTGTTTTATAAGACTTTATATTATTATCACATTATTTATTTTGAACATTTATATCTAATGCAACATTTAATTTCCACGTAACATATTAAATAAAATGTTTATATTCATATGTCATTGATTAATACATCATACATTAGCATCTGACCTTATACTGCTATAAACGTTAACATATATTCCCTAATATAACAAAAGTTTGGGATCTATTAACATCTTACCCCACTATCCAATACAAAAGATGGGGTTTACACATACTATCTCATATCTTACACAAAAGAATTTGGGATTCACATGATACATTTCCCTATTTTTACAGAAGTAAGGACTATTATACCACATACATAATACATAAAACTAAATACAAATACTGGACTGTCTATCAAAGCATGTCATGCCTCACTACATCGTCATACTCCTACTACCCTATGCGAATCATTAAATCACGACTCATTGTGTGACGAGTTTGTACATCCTCAGTTGGGTAGAAATAAATACTATCCATCCACCGTCTAAATGCTATCATAAAAGCATACATCATCCTATTAATCATCCTCCTCTTAGACCTCACTTCATGCTCCAAGTCATCATCTCTCTCCATGGCATCATCCCACTGCTCTTCAATCTGGACGCGATCAGCTACCTCCTCCTCAAGCTAGCCTTTCATAGCTTTCTTCTCTGCCTGCATACTCTCTATCTCCTACTCTGCCTGCTCCAGTCTGCCAACCAACTCTGTTGGTTTGCCAAAACATGACATAAATACAATCTAATTGTAATAGTACAACAAAAGCAAACAAAATCAGATTTTTTAAATTTTACAAACCAATAATCATGATCTTTTTTATGCAATAATTATTAATTGAGGAATGTTAAAAAAATTATACCTTTGTAGAACCAAGCTTCCACATTTACGAGTTCATCTCCCTTTAATCCTTCGCGTTCTTTTTCAAATTCACCGATTAGATTTCACGGATCAATGTCAGATCCCCAAGTGTGAAGCCTCTAGAGGTGATCCACCAAGAGATCTATGAATTAAAAAAGTGAATTTTGATTTCTCTAAATCATGGATGACTAACTCTAATTCTCTCTCTCTCTCTCTCTCTCTCTCTCTCCTTAGATGTAGATAATTATGAAGTACTCTCTCAATTCTTGTGAAACAGTGTGTAAACTTATTCTATAATAAGACTCCTCTTATATATATATATATATATATATATAGACAACCCTCCTAAACTATTTAGGATTAGATTTTTAATTTAATTTTTAATCTAATTAGAAACTAAATTAATTAATTATAATTTTTAAACCATTTAGTAACTTAATTATTTAATAATGAGAGTACTTACTAATTAATTACTAAACTATTTAGTAACTTAATTAATTATTATAATTATAATTTCTAAACTATTTAGGAACTTAATTATTTATAATAATACTATTATTTATTAATTAATTCCTAAATCATTTAGGAACTAAATAATAATAGTAGTAATAGTAGTAGCAATAATAATAATAATAATAATAATAAGACTCCTCTTATTAATTTTTAATTAGTATTTTCAAAATACTAAATTATAAATACTAAACTACTTAATTTATTCTATCATCATAGTATAAATTAAATATACTTAATTTATTATTACCATTAAGCCATCCACTTCTAAAATAAATATTACTCTTTTGCGGTGTAACTCTTTAGATTCTCCATATTAAACCAGCAGTAGAAGAAATTAATTAGAATAATTATAATCTTATTTATATGAATGAATTAAACTATTTAATTTATTTAATAAATAATATTTATTCCATAATATAGGTAAGCCCCCTTAGCGATCAATGACTTTTCAGTTAATATAGATTTTAACATTTGATCGTAAAAGAATCTTTCAGCAAATAGTTACTGTACAATTCAATTCTTCTACCACACAATGTCCCAATAAAATATAAGACATGAAATTTTTGTCCAGTCTTATTTTATTTGATCATATGCATTTCAATTCTCAAATACACAACTCTAATGTAAATTAGAAACTCATTTCTAATTTTTATTTCACATTGGCCAAGGATTTCTTAGTTATCATTTACCGAATTACATATGACATTCTCTCCCTTTACTGAAAGTGGTAGATCATTTGTTGACCATTCACCTACTTCATGTACAACTTATTATACCCGATCATACAATTTGATATACCTTAAAAGTCTTAAGGAATATGCCAAAGTATAACTCATCATACACAAGGTACTATGATGATCTCAAGTCCAAGGATCACTTGTACTATTATAATAAAAGGAACTCCTATTGACAAGCAAGTAAAACTCTATTAGGTGTTCCTTGAGTGAGTCGCGTTTAGTGAACTTATTCTCTAATAAGTACATACACACTTGCGTTAGTTTCTCTACACAAATGATTATGAGATCAACCATCATCTTCATAAGAGCAAACATAGTACGTACTAATCTATTCAGATTCACTAATCCCCATTTTAGGGATCCCACAATTAGAAACATTTTAGTTTTAAGCTATCTAGAATTTAGATCTCACTGACATAGTCAACATTATGATTCTAAAAGCATTGCTCAAAACTATAGGTTTATTCATATAATTAATTCAGTCAATTAATTATGAATAAAGGTGCCTTTATTCTTTTATTAGTAAATCGAATAAAATTATAAAGTATATCACATCAAATGTATTGGCTTAAGGGCATACTACTTTCAAACTCTACATTCCTTGCCAAGAGGTGATGTACTATAACTCTAAATTGAGTAGAAGCCTCATACCACCCCTCCACCTTCTGCTCCAACTCCTGAATCATATGCTCCTGGTCTATAATACGATCTGCATACTCTCCTATTAACTCATCATTACGGGTAGCGTACTCGGGAGATCCTCCCTCTGACTCCTCAACAAGATCCTCTTCCGGATCCGACTCCTCCTCAGGCCATGACACTACCACTGTAATAGGCTCGACTATCCGGAGTGACTCTGACACTACATGAATGTCCCTTCGCTTATCCTCCATGGTGTGACTAGGCTCCCCTAGCTCTAGCATCCTACAACCACAAACAAAAAAAAGCATCCTACAACCACATACAAGAAAATAAACTAAGTCAGTACCTCGCAATAAAATATAATCATTATATGGAATGAAAATATTTTATGACATTACTAACAACTCTTTATAACATATCTCATAAATTCACCTTATAAAACTCTACATAAGTTTTATCTCATTCTCTTCTTACTTTCTATTCTAAGGTTATAGCCTAAGGATTCTATTTACTAAGGTTTATAACCTACTACTTTGATATCAATCTGTGACGCCCCCAAATTTAGGTACCTCTACCTCGAACTTAGTGCTTCACGATCCAACTCATACATTATAACTACCATCAACTCGTAGCGGAATAACATAAATATTTACATTAATTGATACAACAAAAATACCATCGGCCTAGGTTTAACCTTTACTAATACATAACATAACTTAGTTTAGAATTGGCATAAGTCTTAATACAAATAACTGATACTATCTTTCTAATATATAGCAAATTAAAGCTATTCTGTAGCCTTGCCTTTCCCTTTGTACTTTTTCGATACACTGCCATGTTCGATCTTAACTGAACATTTAAGGTAAAACAAAAATGACCAATGAGTTTGCTCAGCAAATATAAAGCCATCAATAATAGATAGTCATCCTCAAGGTTTAATAATTTCATAATCTTAAACAATTGAAAAACAATTTATGATATAAATTGAATGAGCTGGGGGCATATAGTTTTAACAGTTTCAAAGTTTAAACATTTTCATAACTGAGTGGTCACTATGGACCATGAACTCTACAGAAGGATTATCAGTGTATTACTGTAAGCCTTCGATAATAGGTACATGAGGTGATCAGCCTCGTCTTACCTTACATTATACATAACGTTTAGTCATAGCGCACGGGTCGGTCTTCCGACATAAAGTAATTTCCCCTTCTATGAGGGTTGTTCATGTGACGACCTCGAATCCGGGTTCCTCGAACCTCGGATCCGGTTCAACACGAGTACAACCTTTTCCTTATCTTTCGTGAATTTTAACAATATTATAATTGCTAAATAATCATTTATTTACAATTATATAACATCACCTTCTATTCCAGAATCGCAATCTTTATACATTCCTAGTATGTCTTCATATCAAACATGATACGACATTATATTACAATCAATTTGAGATCATATGTATAATGACTCAATCACACCATCCTATTATCCTTATTCATAAAGGACAACGTCTGAAAATGATATTCAAATAATCTGTAAATGTTCTCTTAACAATTTAAGTTTGTTAATCTATAGCACAACAAAACATAAACTCTTCATTTCTACTTACACCAGTGAATGAATTAATCTACCGCAAGGTTTTATTACAAAAGCACCTACGCTTCAATCTTGATGACTCGTTAGTCAATCTTCATCTTTGCCTCTATCGGAGTAATCGGCTTCCTCAAGCTACTCTGTAATATTTTGTTTTAAGCAAGGGTGAGCACGACGGCTCAGCAAGTCTAACAGTTTCACATAACACGTAAAAACAGTTCAATCGTGCTTCATGCTTCATGCATCTTATGCTTTGCAGTACATACATTTCTCATGCATATCATGCCTCGCATTTAACCTATGCTTCATGTCTAGCCTCTATCATGACATATAGTTCAATGCAGAACAATTGTCTTAAATCAACTACCGCATATCAACAGTTCAAATCAACTTATTTCACAAAGGCACATTAAAACCTCTTTGCACATAACCACGTATGAGCACATCACAGTTTAATAACAACTTATAAATCATGCACATAATGCAACATGTTCTGAAAAACTTGCCTGGACTTGCATAACCAGCTTACGCTAATCTTTCACGTTCCTTGCACAACCTACACGGTATGTGAGATTAACGGTGCACAATATCAGTCAAAGTTTGACTCAATACTAAATCTTATTTTAAAGATATTTATTTCTTCTTATCATCCCCTTTATTTAATAAGGTTAATTTCATATTTTAGTCTCTCTTTGACTTGACTCAGTGTTTCATATTCAACACCATAAATCTTTTGTTTGAAACTATACAATTTTGACATTTATTAAAGTCACTGCATTAAAACTTGGACCCTATATTTATTTAGGTCGGTCCACCAATTAATCACTAATGGACCATACCCTTGGTTTAACTTAATCACATCATTTATCTCGATACTTATTATAATATTACCCACCTTCGATAATATTTTAAATTTTACTATCAATTAGTAATAACTTATAATGTTATTCAATTGTTAAATAACACTTTAAATAATCATTACTATTATTAATTTATTTTTAATAATAGTTTACCTTAATCATTATTATTAATCTTTTAATAATAATTTAATTGCTTGCTAATATTATTACCCTTTAATAATATTTTAATTGACTTCTCATTATTATCAATCATTTTAATAATAATTTAATTGTTCATCAATATTATCAATCATTTAATAATATTTGAAATCCTCACGTATCATTAGTAATTATTTAATAACGATTCAACCCTTAACTATTATTACCCAATAGTTAATTACTTGTTAAACAATATTATTAATTCTTTAATAATATTCTAAATCTTTATTTATCATTATTATTTATTTAATAATGATTTAACTCTTAACTATTATTATTTAATAGTTAATTAAATGCAAAATAATATTATTAATCCTTTAATAATATTTTAAATTAATTACATATCATTATTAATTATTGAATAATGATTTAATTCTTAACTATTATCATTTAATAGTTAGTCAATAATATTATCAATATATTTTAATTACTTAATAATCTTCTTTCGATTAAGTAATAATTTATTCCCCTTAATTACCATTTAATTATTATTTAATATGAATTAAATAATAATTAATTAACTAATTATCCGAACTCATTATTTAATATTAATTAAATAATAATTAATTATTTATTTAACTTTACTTATTATTTAAGTGCAATTATATAATAAATAACTAACTTATTCATCTTAACATCCTTTAATTATTATTTAATATTCATTAAATGATAATTAATTAATTACATAACTTCATATATTATTTAATATTTATTAAATAATATTTAATTAGATTATTAGCCTATTTATACACTAATAAATAGCTAATATATAGTGAATCACTCCAATAATTTCAAATTTTATTTTATAACACTTAACTAGCATGCCAATAGGTAAAATATTATTTTTCTGAAATTAAAAATAATTTTCCCATACTTATTAGCAATTTAGTAAGCTTTAATCCACCATTAATTCTAATAAATGCCAAATTACAAAAAAAATCGGATTTTAAATTTTGATAATTTTATTCATAAAATAGCAAGCATTTTCTGTTTAGGAACCGAAGCAAGAACCGGTCTAAAAAGGACTGAACCGGCCCCCTTAAGATTTCAAGAAAAACTGGAAATTGGCGCCGGTCGTTTTTTTTTTCAAAAATAGGCAGATTGCTTTTATGCTTTTTTAGACTTGGGGTCTCTGGCTAGAACGTGAATAAAATGAAATCTACAAGTCCGATCGAGGCCTATTTGGTATCGATGGATTCGTAACTTCCCGAACTATATTTTTCTGTCATCAAACATCAAATTTGGATTTGTTTTTGTCACGGAAATTGGCTCCAAACCGGACTGTTGTGCACAGCCCTAAAACAATGGGGTGTTTTGGTAGAAAATCCATATCTTGCTCATTTTAAATCGGATTTTAGTCATTCAACTTGGAGAATCTTCATATTTCATGGATCTATCACCCAAAATTGACGGATCATAAATCCGACTTATGGATTGTGAACAGTAATTCCGTGAAGGGGCTGCTACGTATTAGATTAATTTGTTTTCGTCGGTAAAAATTTATTCAATGAGTTTGATTAAATTTTTCATCACAAACACATATAAAAACCCATGTTAAACCCATGTAACCCTAGATATACCAATATAGCATGGATCTATCCATTTAGACTTTAAAAATTATATTTCTACCATAGAAATTACATAATACCCAAAGAACAATATCAAGCTAGAAGGTTTTATACCTTTTGTTGATTATCCTCTTTGTTAGAACTTTGAAAAGACTTGGATGATCAATTTTCTTACATAGATAACTTCCTCTTGAGAAGACCTCCATCTTTAAACCTTGCTCCAAGATCATCCAACCATCAATGCTCACAAGATCAAACTTTCTTTTTCCTTTTCTCTAGAGCTTTTCTCTATTTTCTTTCTCTCTAGCTTTTCTAGTAAAAAGACTAACAACCATATCACAAGTGTGGGAAGCACTCTATATATAGCCAAATACAAATACTTTATTAACTCTCCTAATTCACCAACATAGTCAATTTAGAGCTTAATTGAGATTACTATAGCATGGATTGATTGACAACTTGATTGACATCCATCAAGGTTGCTTGTAAGCAACTTTTGGAGTGCAAAATAAGCAAAAATAAAGCCACACACAGCATCCACATGTGGGCCCCCCCCCCCCAAAATTCGGGATTTGTCAATTTACTACACCATTTTAGCTTTATTTTTATATCCTATATCATTATATAAGTATCCATATATATATACACCAATGTATATATATTGACCACCACTTTGACTACCATTTGGGCTCCACATTGGACCCTAGGATTTAATATATTGAGCTCATTCAACTAATTGATTTGGGCTCAATTTATTTACTACATTGGGCTAATATTAAATACCCTATGTTACATTTAATTAAAACAAGCATTGGGCTTGGTTAATTATTACATAAATCAATGTTCAAATTAAATTATATGGACTACTAGGTTAATTAATTTGACCTAGTTTAATACCTCAATTGGACTTATAATATAATCCAATTAGACTTACCTTTAATTATCCTACCACATTGGGTTACATAAATAACTCACCCATAGTTAATTCCCAACACTGCCTTCCTTCCTCCATCAATTAACCAATGTTTGGTTAATTCTCTCTCTTGTCTACCAACTAGGGTTATTCAATTAACCCTACATTAGTTAATTCTCTACACTCAATCAATACTTGAAAAATATTCTCCCAACACATTGACCATCATTTGACTTTAATGTGTTTGGGCTACATGGATTACTTTGTATTGGGCTCTCTTATTTAATTACTTGGGTTACCCAACACAACTCACATATCATATATAACTTGGGCTTATTATTTAATTACCCACCTTCATGCAAGTATTCCCATATTGGGCTTGTATTAAATCCATCAATGGAGTCTATATAACAACTAAATAATTAAGTTAATTACTTAATTAATTATCTTCTTAATATTGTCATTCTAGGCAATATTCCACTTCTCTACTTGCTAATCTTAGCTTTAATTCATAACTCATATAGTTAACTCAATTAATTATATTACATGACTTTCCTTCTTAATCCATACTTAAACTAATTAATTTATTAGTTTTATTGAGTATCTAATTTACTCATCTTCTTGTTTGGCTAACCAACACAACTCTAGGAATATATAACTATGTATATATATCCTTATAATTATCTTCACTTCTCAAATGAATTTATTTCCTTAATAAATTCTCTATATGCATCATTACAATATTCTCACATTTAATTTATAGCAAATAAATTATGTTAAAAAAAAATGTTCACCCAAATTCTACACATCTCACTTCTCAAACTCTCGATTTTAAACCATAACCTTTAATTGATTTTTTAAAATCTTAATTACAAATCTTGTAAATATCTGAGATATTACAATTCATCTCAGCATATAGGAGTCCGCACCAAAGTAATTGGTTTGGATCACTTTCTAGAATATAATTTATTTTATTTTATTATCTGTATAGATGAATCAAATGGCATAGACACTCTTCTCTAGCATTTACGAACTATAAAATTTTTTAATGTCCACATGTTATAATTTGAATAATCTTTTATAGATAATCAAGTATGAATAACTCGAAATTTCAAGTTCAATAATTTGATATGAGATTAATCTTTCTTAGATGTAAACACGAATATTTATATTTGAATATGAATTATCTTTCACTAAGTATAACAATTAAATTACTTGAACGAAACAAAAAAGTGTACAAGTTAGGATAGTTGCCTGTGACATCCATTTTCCTTCCTTCTAGATCCTTGACCTTGTTTGACCTATATAAGTCGTGATTCAGTTTATCGATTAGTTTCTATTGGACCATCAATATAATTTTCGTCGATCTACACTATCTCGTAAACCTTCATTATTTAACCATACACTTATTATTTAACATCTCCTTATTTACCTCATTCAGTATCTCATTTGTATCAGATTGTTATTTAATACATATATTCATTTTCTACAAATAAAATAACCATTATTGGTATTTTATTTGTTGAATAATTACCTTTTTATTCATAATTCACAAATAATCTTTATTGTTTATTATTTGTTTATTCATTCTCATGATCATAATCTTCAAATAAGATAACCTTTGTTATTACTTTATTTGTTTAATCAACCTTCACAATTAATTTTTATCATTTTATCGCATTACTTCTCATAAATAAAATAACTTTATTAATTTATTTACTTAATAAATCTATTCTCTTTAATATTGATCATCACTCATTAAATAATCTAAAATAAACTTTATTATTTCTCATTAATCATTATTATCATTCTTCACTAATAAAATAATTGTTATTATTTTATTTGTTTAAACATCTTCTCTTAATCTTTTAAATGATATTAGTGGTCATTTATCATTATTCTTTATAAATAAAATAATTCAAATTATTATTTTATTTGTTTAATCTTTTCACATTTTTATAAATAAAATAAACTTTATTTATTATTTTATTAGTTTAATTATTTCTTATTTTACAATTTATTTACTTATGATATATATATATATATATATATATATATATATATATAGAGAGAGAGAGAGAAAAGAGTTCAAAAGCATACATCTTAAATAACGCATCTTCTTAAGTGGCATAATTTTATCAAAATAACATCGTTTTAAAGATTCTTTGATGGCATTTTCGTAAATAAAAGGAAAATAAGAGGGGCCGCCAAATGTTATATCTTCTTTTAATATTATTTAAAATAAAAAAAATCAAAACGACTTTATTTTTATAAAGGTATGTTATTTAAGAGAGATATATTATTTAAGATGTATGCTTTAGATCTATCATATATATATATATATATATATATTATCAATTAATTATCACAAGTAGTTTCACTACTCATCATTATTACTTTCTTTGTAACATGCTCATTAAGATGACCATAATATCCTTAATAAGTCTTATTTATCAATTCTTATCACACATTTGCCAGTAAAATCAATTTATATCATTATTTGGTTTCTTTTTAATTATTTTTCTTAATTTTATTAAATCAATCTTATTTATTAAAAGTTCCTAGATATATTATTATTTTTTTTATTTATAGAATCACTTATTCAACATTATTTCACACACAAAATACTTTTCTTTTAATTTTTCAATGTCATTTACCATTTTTAGAAGGGCCGTTTATACATAAAATTGCCATATTTTTCATAATTTGAGATTTTATTTAAATGTTCCTAAATTCACATGGTAACTTCCTTATATTATTGTGAACATCTAGTAAAAATTTCAACTCAATTAGAGTTACATAACTTTAAAATTGTTAGTTTTAACTTAAAATTTTGATTGGTCGTATCTTACTCATCCGAATTCGGATTGAGCTCATTTTTGGACAAGAGCTTGTTTATAATATAAAATTTCATAATCTAGAAGCCCTTAATTTAACTCACTATTTAGTTCTCCTTAAATAGTCTAGGTTAGTAGGTTAACTTTTTTCCAACAGTTTGGAGTGTTTTGGTAGAAAATTTATCATAAATGGAAAATTTAATATTTTTCATTTGTTCCACTTGTATTGATTCAAAAAGTCATGGATATAACATTCAAAATTTATAGATTACAAAAATGATAAACGCACAGAGAGTTATGTCCATCCAAAGTTACTACCCTATTTTAGAGATTTTGTGATAAAGTGTTTATGTTATTATTTTCATTCTACTTTAAGTTTTTATACATTTTTAACACATACTAGCATATAATCTCCATCAAAACCTCCTTATAACTTCGAAATCTATCATGATTTTCACACATAAGATCCTCCCACAACCAAGCATGCATAGCTATACTATATGTTAAAACACACAACATTAAATAAAGTTTTAGGGCTTAAGCATGTTATACCTCCTTGATGCACTTTTTCTCTTAGAAAAAAACTTGTGTAAGCTATCCACCTCCTTCTCCTTTGCTAGATCTTCATTACTTCCTCCAGAGTCTCCCCATAATAGAGTATTTTCTCTCAAACTCTCTCTTTTTCTCTCTTGCTCTCAACTTATGTTCTCTCTAGCTCTAAGGCATTATTAAGTAAATAAAGTAAACTTAGAAAAAGAGCTAGGAGGATGCTATTTAGAGATAAGTTATGTCTACACATACATGTACAAATACATATATAAAATACAACTAATTAGGTTTTACCCATTGAAAAAAGGTGAGTTGGTGAACTAATCTCACTTTTAGTACACTAACATCCCTAAGCTCATGATGCTACTTCACATGGCTCAAAAATGCAAGGCTCTAGAATAATTTTCAGCATTTTTGGAGTTAAAAGAGAGGGGGGAGCGGGTTGGTTTTTAGGGGGGAGGGAGTATCATCTCATATATATATATATATATATATATATATATATATATATATATATATATATATATATATATATATATATCATCCAACTTCTTTATAATTGGACTCTATATTGGATTATATATGTTGGGCCTTGATTAGTGCATTGACTTAAATCTTGGGCCCTTATAATTCTCTACAAGCCCACTAGTGGTCTCTTTAACAATTAAAAAAAATTGGGCCACAATGCAATATTTTTTTTATTGGACTTATATAATAATAATGTAAGTATTCATCATTTGGGCTAATTCTTGATCCACCTTGGACTTAAAATTCCCTAATAACGTATTGGGCCATCTCTCATTCCATAATGACCTTGGGTTTATTTTTAATTATCCCCGTTAAAGCATAATTGAACATAACACTTAATTAATCGCATAATTAACTATTTATCATTTCTCATATCATGTTGCCATACACGACACATCTCTTAAGCTTAGTTATTTATAACATAAGCTTTAACATTATTACTTCTTAATTTCAATAGTCCCACTTGATTCTTTATTGACACATGCTAAATTCAAATTATTTAAATTAATTAACTGCACACACATGTATTCACATAAATAATTTCTTTTTTATTAAAATTAAATTTCATTTTTCTTGGTCATTACAGTTACCCATGTCACAAGCGTTGGGCCGGTGACTCCCAAACCTGACGACTTTAGGGCACCAGATGTGAAGACACCACTTTGGGCTTAATTAATCGAATAACTCAGGTTTGAGGCATTAGAGTGGTCACTTATCTTTTAGCTTTGCACCAATTATCATTATTGTCGTCATAGCTTTCTACCCCACAACTAAAAGTCAGTGCAAATGCAAAGTGCAAGTGTAGACACCCAAAATTTTCCACTAGTTTCCTAACCATGGCAAGAGGGTAAAATGGTCATTTCACAACGACGCTAAGACATCCAAGCAGGGATTACATACCTCAGTACGTGTATTTAAAGATGTCATGACGGGCAACTATTGAAGCTATTATGACAATTTTCAAGCATCGAATTATGCAAGGCATGATGCGTAATTAACCAGCATCTTCAGCAAAATCTATTGGGATTGGCTCATACTTTTAACAGTCACTACAATAGGGTAGTTGGGGTTTTAAAAAAAAACTCCTCCCGGATTGCAAGTTATGGACATTTCAGCTAGAAAGACGAAAACCCTACGACGCTGCACAAAAATTGAGGCACGTGGAACCCACCACAACCAGTCGCAGGTGTACCTACGACAGTTATCGAACCCTATAAATAGGCAATTTCAGCTCATTTTGCAAGTTAGTCATTTTTAGAGAGAATTTATAATTTAGAGAGAGAAGCTCCAATTTTAGTAAGAGAAAGTGTAATTTAGAGAGAGAAATTATAGATCTACACTAGGTCTATTATATTTTTTCAATCCCACACATAAATTAAAGTGATTTCTACAAGATCCAAGCTCTCTGAGGCTCTCTCCATCACCCCAAGGTGAAAAAAAAAATCCAATCTTTGTATATTTCAAGTTAAATCTAGCATAGGTCTAGTGTTATATGTAATTTTTATGATATTTTGTGATTAAATATTCTATCTTGTTGTGATATATATATATATATATATATATATATATATATATATATATATATATATATATATATTATAAATTTAGTGTGTTTTCGATGCATTACAATATTAAAAATGTGATACTTACATGTTTTACCCATAGATCTATTATTTTCAATGCTATAAAATATTAAAGATTCAATTTTTACTATATTTTATTGTAGATCTGTTTATAGATCTAATATTTTCAACCCTCTAGGATGTTAAAGTTTTAATTTTTAACCTACTTCTGGTTTATTATTGCTAGATCTACTAAGTTAAAGGATTAGGGAAGATGAGTGAGGACTTTGCACGAATGATATTTTCTCCTCGATGCCCGATGATATCATTTCGAGTATTTTCTTTATATTTTATATATTTGGCTATCCTTCTATTGAATGCTTTATATGGGAGTCAAATTATTTTATTCATGAGGTTAATCGCACTCCCCCTCCTAGATCTATATCTAGTTCTATAGCGAATCCCAAAGTTTGGTCGGACAAGACTCTTTGCAATGGAACAAAACTACAAGCGAAATTTGGGATATATAATCGATTAAATCCTTATCTGTAGAACTACGTGGATCTAATCACATTTGAATCTCATATTAATTTATCGTTATTTTAATGTTACCACTTTCAAATTTACTATCATTTAATGCAATTTCCATTATGTAAACCTAGGAAGGAACTCAAAATATTTTGATGGAATTCCGACGATGGACGATTTTCTGATGTAACGTTGACAACTTCATTTGCTTGTAAAGAATATAAATTTCGGGCCTTAAAACGATGTCGAGAATCTCGAAAGTCGGGTTTAAGGCCTCCAAATAGTGGATATTATTTTATGTTGCGTTTGGGGCTATTTAGATGGCTTACATACCCGTGGGTAGCTCTAAACTTATTTGTGATTGGTTGATTTTGTCTTTCGACATATAAAAACATTTTTTGAATAAAAAGGATAAAGATTTTGTAAAATTGAATCAACATAGGATATTAGATTCACTAAGTTAAAATTGGAAGTAATAGAGGATATCTATTCCTATTTGCCAAAGGGTTTAGAAACAATGTTTTTCAAAACCTGACCCGAAAGCGTTTTATTAAAACCAAAAATTACAATAATTTATTTTAATAAAAAACAACGAATTTCAAAATATCATTCAAAAGGATTTCAGTAAGACAAATCTTTTTAAATTAAACAATTTATGAAAATGGCATTCAAATGCATTTTAAATCCCTTCAAATCAAATGAGTGCTAAAATAAAGGAATTTTATCAAAACAAGAGTTAAAACATATCTTTTCACAAAAAAAAAAAAAGTCCTACTCACGATTTTGATTCAAAAGCTAAGTAGAGATATTCTAGATTTTCTACTAAATCACATCCACACACACACATATTCCCAATCTTAAAGGCATTTTAAGAAATGTATTAAGAAAGTGGTAACCGTATTTTCATGAAAATCGGGTGGTCTTAACGTCTTCCATTTGCTTAAGCAAGCCCCCGAACTCTATGAATCTCAGTTGCAAACCAATTAATCGGAGTTAAAAATGGGCCATCTCGATATAAAAAAAATATTAAAATTCAGATGAGTTGGTATATCCATTTCAAACTTTTACTAACTGGTGGCTCTAGTCAATCGGCCCACTATTAAAATCAACGTTTCAAAACCCCCATCAACATTTATGCCGATTTTTCCAAAAAACACCCCTTTAACGAGACAAATAACGATTTAATAAAATAAAAATGACAATTTAGGGAAAGAACTGAAATTCCCCAGCATCAACAACAGGCATGTACATAAGGTCGATTTTGCTCTGAATGACGCTTCAAATTAGGGCTTTGTGACTTATTAAAAGGTTGAATAGATTTTATCGTCTTATCATACTCATAATTTTGCTCCACAGATGCTTGTCAGAATTAATTTGATTCCTAACAAGTTAAATAAAATTTTCTCTTTTAAAAAATAATGTGAGATTTTATCTATAATTAGACTATCTACCACCCTTAGTGTATGTAAATGGAGATAAAGGAAAAACAAATAGAAAAGGAGTTGTACCTTTCATGTGGGTTGTCGTATTTTGATAAAATTATGCTTTAAAAAGACCAGATGATCGTACCATTAACAAGTAAAATGATATAAAGCCAGCTCCAATGATGATAGCGTACACTGATGGGATTGTGCCATGAGTGCTGACTCGAGTATTATCCTTTCCTGGATAGTAGATAATTGCCCAAGGTGTAGTTGTCATTGATTTTGAAATTGCCCCAGTGTTGAGTTATTGTCAGTTTCAAAATTTCCCTAGTGTTATTCATTGTCGGGGTAGTTGCTTTGTTATGTTTTCGGTGAGTGGGCTGATAAGACAACGAAATCCCAAAAATCCTGCATCTTATGATCCTCATTGATGACAAGATAAAGGGTACGAGCTCTGATGTTCGGATGCCCCTACCATCACTTATGACTTGTAGTTGCTTCTAGCTTTGATGATTTTTCTTCTATTTTGATGAAGGCTTGTGATTAAGGATGTCAGCTCTTTGAAGGTCAGTAGAGGGGTCATTGGATAGTTAATTTGCATCTTTGCGTCGATATTTGTTGTTCTTATTTGTATTTATATTTTTTATTGACTTAGGTTATACCTATCCTTGCTAATGATCATGTTTGATATATTGTTGTGTCTCCCATTTCATGCTTCAACCTCGATTATTGATGTCGAAGTGCCTTCAAATTCCATTGAATTGGATCAGAGAGCTCGGCTTAGTTTATGATGTGATGGTTTCAACTGGGCCTGTTTCGATTTATTGGGATTGATTTATGGTTTTTGTTTTTGGGAAAAGGTTGTAGGGTATGAGATAGACTGCACTATGATGGTTACCAACATAGTTCAAAAGGCGCCGAGTCGTTAATGCTGTTGAAGGATTTTGATGGTTTTTGTGGAGACGAGGCCACACGATTGTTGGATGTCTACCAGGTCTTTTCATAATTCACAGGTGATGAGTTTGTTGAAAGATTATGGTTCATGATTGTTGAATTGCTGAATGGTTTTGGGATTTTTTTTATAAGGATTAGATAGCACCATAACTGGCTGCCTACGTACTCCTAGAAGCATGGGAGATCAGGTGTTACGTAGTTCAGGCTTTCAGAGGATAAAAGGAATTGATTTTTGATTTTTTTGATTAATTTTTTTTACAAAGCATAACATAACAATGCAGGAAAAATAAAAAAAGACGTAAAGCTAAGCAAATTATAATGTCCCCATACTTTATGGGATTCACAACTGTATTCCTTGAATTTACCTTTCTTGGATACATGAGGTTCGATAGTCTAGTCATTGATGGTCATGTACTCTTTGACGGTTATAAAGGAGGCAATTTTTGCAAAACGAATATCTTCAATGATAGCTAAAATTTGATCACTGCTCGGTTCGACACACCATTTGTAGGCGTCCAAGCTGGACCAATTGACAAAGGGGATGAACTTTAGAGTCTTTGGCGGGACGCCTTCTCTAACACCTTTTTCTTTTGATACCTTCTCAGTAGGTCTCTTGACTGGTCTAATCATTTGCTCGGGCAGATGCAATGGATTTTGTAATACTTCTTTATAGACATTGGTCTCATTTGATTTCTCGACATAAGTGACAGTCTTCAAGTTCATAATGGGATACTGAGGCTTGGCAGTTAAGACGAAGGGTTTGGAGGCAGATATCACTACCAAACAGTCTTTTCTTGTATCATTTACTAATTCTTGAGTTATAACTGGTCCACCTTGTGTTTCGTTAAGGTTACTGATAGGGGTGCTAAATTTTTTTGGTTTTTTCGGTTTTTTATCGAACCAATCGGTACCTGTTTTTTCGGTACCGATTTTTTTCGCTACCAATTTTTTCGATTTTTTAGACTTTTCGGTACCGGTAGCGGTATGGACATTTTTGAATTTTGGTAAAAATCGGGATACTAAAAAAGTCAAATTAAATAAAATAATAATAAATTTATATTAATTATTATAATATATATAATAATTATATATACTATTATATATATAATATAACTATATATATATATAATAATATATATATAATTAATAATAATTATATATATTACCAATCAGTAAATATCGAAAACCAAACCAAAAAAACCGAACAGAAATTGTACCAAACTGGTACCGAAACTGGTAATTCGGTGCCGGTTTTTATTTTAGCGGCATTTTCGGTTCGATTTTTTCAGTATCGGTTCAGTTTTTTATCGATGAACACCCCTAGTTACTGATCATAGTTATCGCCTTATCTGAATCATCTGTCTCGAGTGGAAATCTTAAAACTTTTCATTATTTTTCTGTTTTCTTTGATAGTGGGGCCTTCAATGTTACTCGTTATTTTTAGCTTTCTATTTTTAATAATATTTTGGATTTTATGTTTCAGTGCCCAACATTCCTCAGTCGCATGTGCAGGTGTGTTGGAATGGTAGAGACAAAACTCAGTGGGATCATATCTCTTCATTACGGGATCCATATGAGGCAACAACTCCGTAATATTTCCTCTTTTTCAAAAGATGTAGCATTTCTTCCTTTGATTTGTTCAAATGGGTGAATTGTCGGTCTCTTGAGGATGTTGTTTTATTATTCCTTTTTTGGGAGTTTGCATTCTTTTGAGCGAATTCTAGAGCTCCATTTGTGTAATCGTCTCGTAATTTTACTATTTTGCTTTTCCTATCTTCCAGCCTGCTTTGATCTTCTTTAGCCAACTAGATCATTTAAGAGGGATATAGGCTTGAACTCTGATTAACCTCTTCCTTCTCTTGGCTTTTTCTTAGTTGAGTGAAAAGTTGCCCTATAACTTGTTGTTGGTTCACTACCAGCTCTATTAACTATTTCATCTTATTCTTGATCATCTACAATTCTTGTCTCGTGTTCTTAATCTCCTTCGTGTGTTCATAACTTGGAACATTTGTTCCGCTCCTTTGAGGGTATTCTTCAATTCTCCGTATGTACTTACAATTGAGGTCCATTTCAATTCTTCCTGACCTGATCATGTTCACTCCCTCTGTATTGTGTTGTGGCAAAATGTTGACGTTGGACTGCTTGGGCAGTTCGACCACAATGGCCTCTCTATCGATCAAGTTTTATATCTTATGTTTTAGCAACTAACAATCTTGAGTGTCATGCCTAGAAGATCCTGAGTGGTAAGCGCACCATTTGCGGGGGTCATATCTCTTGCTTTTCAAATCCAAGGATGGTGCCAATTCAGTAATTTTTGTCTAGGCGACTAGTAACGCCAATATGTTCTCTAGTCGCTTAGAGGAGTGAATTTCTGATTTTCTATTCTTTCAAATTTTCTTTGCCTATCTTAGCTCTGATTGAATGCGGCTTGTTGTTGTATTTGTAGATTGTTTCCCTTTATTTAGGTAGGGGGACTGTTATAGGGTCTCCAAGATTTCCCCATGTGAAACGAAGGATACGTCATCTTCTTCCTTTCCCCACTCCTCTTAGGTATAATGCCATAATCTTCGGCTTGAAAGTGCTTACCTATATCTTCCAAAGTTGAGAAATCACTGATCTTTCTAGTTTTTAAACCCGTTTAAGTCATTTCACCATGTTTGATCATTTTCGAGAAGGGTTTGCCTATGCCAGCCAGTACTCTCTCGTAATAAGGGGCCTCTTGGATGTCAATAAAAGTCATTACCATTTCGCTCTCACTCATAGGTGGGTTTACTTGAGCAGCCATTCTTCGCCACTTCTAAGCATAATCTCGAAAAGATTCAGTGGGTTGCTTTTTGATCTTGGTCATTTGGTATCTGTCAGGAGCCATCTGGGATTGAAAGCTGTACCGAGACAAAAAAGCATGGGCCAACTCTTCCTAATTACGAATCTTAGTATTATCCAATTTAGCGTACCATATTCGGGCTTTTCTTGCTAGGCCCTTTTGAAACAATTTCATTCTTAGTTCTTTGCCCTCGACATATGATCCGAGCTCTCCGATGTACACCTTCAAATGAGTATAAAGATTTCTAGACCCACTGTATTTCTCAAACTCGGGCATGTGGAATTTATCTAGATGTCGAGTGCCCGAGAATATGTAGAGGTCGAAATATTTAATGCTATCGTATATCCCTACCCCTTTCATAGAGCGGATGGCTTCTTCCATTTGCTTTATCTTCTTTTGGATTTCCTTGGTTTCTTCGTCTTTAAGAAATTGATTATCTATATGGTCTGACACTTACTTTTGGAACCTTTGGCGGTCTTATTGGTGATTTAGAATATCTGAGCAGGGATTTGTGTATTATTGGTATTGAGAGGAATTTGGTTTCTTTCCAGTACAGAAGATTCAAGCTAATCATTAGATCTTTGATTTAGTTTGTATTGCTTCATTAGTAGAGAAGTCATTTCGATGATATGTTTCTTGAAGGACTTAAACTCCTCCCAAGAAATGGGAGTAGTGTCTGGTGTGGAGGTTTCTGCCATTCTGAGGGGCGGTGTTCGAACCTTGCAATCTCTCAGTCGTGTTTTAAGACCAATCTACAATCAAAAAAGCAGAGTTTAGTTTCACAAAAATGGAAAATATGGAAGCATGTTAATGCTAAACGTATGTTTTAGGGTTTTTTAATCTTCTCTTGCAAAACAAAGTTAATGGTTTTGTTTTAACAGGATGACAATATCTATGAACATGGATGTAATATATGCCTGCTAATGTGATATGCAAGTGTTCCATAGTTTTTCATCTTTCCCAACAAGACAGGGTTAGGGATTTCATTATACCATGATGACAATATATACGAGACGATTAATTAATATATGCCACACGACATTTCGCATATAGGAAGTAGTAGGGCATGAAGAGACTTTTCGTATCGTTGGGTTTATCTGGAGCTGACCTACCCTAGGGTTACTCTCGCGGGCTTTTCGGTATGAAGGTACCCAGATCTTCTTCATCTAACCGATGGACGTTCTTTCAATTAGAGTAGATCTGAGTGGTGCCTTTCCTGAGCCTTACAGAGGAACGTCCCTTTTAAGTCCGGTAATCAACATTCGACAGGTTCGCCTCCTGGTGGAGGAATCACACAACATACATTCATCGCGTCTCACCGTATGCATATGATGACATTAAAATAAAGCATCCAAACATATAAGGCATTTATCACAAACATACATTCGTATACATTCATCCCAAATATTCGCATACATATGCATACACACATTCCATTAATTCATGCAATACACAAATTTAGGAAAGGAAAGCATTAAGATTGATTGCGGCTTAAGCCCTCTAAAGTCCCTAGTAGAGTCGCCAACTGTCGACGCAAGAGATTTTGGTCTTTCCCTAAAGTGTCCCTTTTATTTTATTAAATCGTTATTTGTCTTGTTAAAGTGGTGTTTTTAGGAAAAGTCAGCATAAATGTCAACGGAATTTTGAAAGGTTAATTTTAATGATGATGGGTCGACTGACCAGAGCTGCCAGTTGGTATAAGTTTTAAATAAATGTATCAATTGTTGACTTGGTCACACTCCATCTTTATGTTTTGATGATGACGTTATGTGTTGTTGTATATATTAACCATGCAGCAAACTTCATTGCATCCTGAAGTTGGAAAAAACAGAATTATGCATCAATATAGCAGGCTGAGTACTAAACTGGATCAAAGTTTTATATTGTTATCTGGTCAGGGAGATGTTTAAACAAAATTTGTCATTCAGTAGGCCACATACCAAAGCTGGATTGGGTTTGCGGATTAATGGAGCTGATTGATTCTCAAGCTTGTTTATAGTATCTAATGTAAGATCTTAGCTTGAATATTTAATTCAATCAAGGCCATTCTAGATTCCATTACATACATGGTAACATGATTTCCTCCCAATCTCACGATATTAACAGATCACTACCATATATAAATATATTAACTGAAATATTCTATAATTACCATAAATACACAGGATCGAGTATGATCATAAAACAGTTCCTTATATGTGATATTGAATATTAAATTAATCAATCAAATCTGGTAAGGAACATTCTTTTTGTATTTAAAGGATAGATTGATTGATGGGCTTTATGGAAATATTAAAACTGGTAAGGAACAAATTTTTCGTGTTTAAAATGTTGGATTGATTGATAGGCATCTTATGTTTTGGAAACACCTATCAATCAGTGGTTTAAATTATGGGATTACCCTTGCGCATACTTGTTTATCAGATCTTATCAATCAAAGGTTTAAATCAGGGTTTACCTCTACGTGCAAATCTGTTGTCAGAAAAACCTATAATCAGTAAATCTTGTTTCTGACATGATTGATGTATTCAATCACCTTAAATGATTCTGAGTCAATTATCCTCTAACGGTAACATAATAATCCTGTAAATCATCTTTACCAGTCATGGATATATATATATATATATACATGATTCATCTCTAAAAAAAAAAAAAAAAAACAGAGAGACATAGTAGAAAACATACTCTCAAAATTTTGAAAAGCCATTATGTTCATCTTTTGATAGCAAGTGATAATCTGATTGTGTGAAGATCTCAAAGCTAGTTCCTTAAATACTTAATCTGATCAAATTGTACTCGGTAATATTGTTTCATTATTGATCATTGCATATAGTGGGTCTTGCATTTTTTATTACTCTTGCTTTGATCATAGGACTATTTGTATTTGTCTATCTATCTTAGCCTATCTTAATCAATGGATTCACAATTAGTTCGCAGGGAAGCTTGGGAGCTTAGTGACTCAAAGGACTCAAGGGTGCCCAAGAGTGAAACAGGAAGCATAAAGTGCTTGGGAGGAAAAGTCCTCGAAAAGGCAGTGAACTTGAATTGTAATTGGGTAAATTGTGAAGTGAATTTATCAATAAAAGAAATCTCTAATACCATTTGGTATTGGACGTGGATTAGGCCACTAGACTAGTGGGTAGGGGCCGAAACACGTAAAAATCTTGATATCTATGTGATTGATTATCTTGTGGTTTGATTTAACTTGTTTCATTGTGAACATATTTAAACTGTGCACAAAACAAATTATTACATATATTTTGTGTCAAAACAGTAACCTATATATCCTATTCAACCTACTGTTTTCCTAATTCAGCAAATTACATGATCATTCAGCTTACTGTTTTGTATATTCAGCATACTGTTTTAAAAACTATTTTCTTAAAATAAAAATTGGACATAGATTCTCCCACACTTATTCAACCCCCCTTCTAAGTGTGCTTATATTTTATTTCAATTTGTATGAGAGCTTGGCTCTACTTAGCTTGGTCTTAAAGGTGACTTATAGGGTAAGATCTGGTTATGGCACAATACGGAAGTAACGTACAAGAAGGGCAATCAACCAATCGGCATCCATTGCTGCATGGAACCGAAAACTATAATTTTTGGAAGTTTCGAATAAGGATCTATCTAAAAAAGGATCAGTTGGAGTGGTGGGTTGTAGAGAATGGTCCAGTCACTCCAAGAAATGATGATGGCACTCCAAAAGTTCTAACTGAAATGGATTCAACCGAAGTATACATGACATCTTATGACTTAAAGGCAATGAACACACAACTTAGTGGCATGATACAATCTGAAATAGACAAAGTTTCATCATGCAGCACGGCCAAGAAGATTTGGGATACATTAAAAGTAAGTCATGAGGTAACATCAAAAGTTAGAGAGCTAAAACTGAGCATGCTTATGCACGACTACCAGATGTTCAAACTAGAAAGAGAATAGACCATTAAGGAAGCACAGGCTAGGTTTCCAGTGCTCATGAACTCCTTAAAGTTACTTGATAAGACAATTCCTAAAGGTGAGATCAACAAAAAACTACTTCGGGCCATGCCCAAAAAGTTTGCATCAAAAGTAACTACTCTTTAAGATTCTTTTACTATTTCTGTTATAGATACATTAACTTTATTTGGAGAGTTAGAAGAATAAGAACATCAATTAAAAAGATATGATGATGAGGAGGAAACTCCTAGAAAAAAGGTGTTAGCTATGCATGAAAAGAAGATGAAACAAGTGACGACTCAGATGAAGAAATTGTCATGCTGTCTAGAAAGGTAAAAGGGATGCTACAAAGAATAAACAAAAGGAAAAATCTCACACCATTCAACAAGTTCAAAGGAAAGTCAAATGAAGAAACATGCTTTGAATGTGGTCGACCATGTCATTTTAAAAAGGATTGTCTTCAATTGAAGAACAAAAGAAAGACAAATTTCAAGGACAACAAGAAGAAGACATTAGTAACGTGGAGTGATGATTCAGACATAGAAATTGATGTAAACGATGAGATAGCTCAAGTGTGCTTCATGGGACTTGAAGGAGAAACAAGTGAGGTAACTTCTACTAAGTATAATTTGTTGAAACAGGAAAATATAAAATTAAAAGAAAAGAATATGTACTTAAAAGATTTAATAAATACACTAATGAATGAGGTTGATACCCTAATAGAAGGAAAAAAAAATGGAAAAACCATCAAGATGTGAGAATTTTATATGCTAAAAATGATTATCTAGATAATTATAATAAAATACTTTATAATAAAGTAAATCATATGAATAGTAAAAATGAGAAATTAAGAAATGAAATAAGAATGAGAGATGTATGCATTGATGCTTTTAATGATAATTCATGCATAAAAGAGAATAATGATAAGACTAGAGAATTACAAAAAGAAATTGAATCATTAAAAGTATCATTGGCTAGGGTTGTTTAAGGAAAAAAAAATTAACAATCATGTTAGGAAAACAAAGACCTAGCTATGAAAAACAAGGGATTGGTTATCAAGAAACAACTAAAAAGATTAATACAAATATATTGAAATCACAAGTTAAATTGAATTATTGTTCTCCATTTATTACCTGTCAAAATTGTGGAACTAAAGGACATTCTAATTGCAACACAAAGATTAAGAAGGTTTGGGTAAAGAAAACCGAAACAAATGTTACTAACACAAATGGACCCAAAAAGAAATGGGTACCAAAACAGTAAACTGTATTCTTATTTCAGGTATGTCTCAAAGCAAAAGTTTCATCTCAAAAATGGGTTCTAGATAGTGGATGCTTTCGACACATAACGGGTGACAAAGATAAATTGTTGGAACTATCTCTCAAAAGAAGAAATGGAATTGTTACGTTTGGAGATAACAAGACCTGTAAAATAATCGGAAAAGGTAAAATAGGGAATGATAAGATCAGTTGTAACGCCCCCAAAAATCCCCGCGCTTTCGATGCGGCGGACCTTGTGCGTTAATTTCATACATCTATTGACTTAACCAATGATCCCATAATCATATTGGTTAAATTAGTCTTATTTTAGACTATACATTAAAAATTTCTCTTAACTTTGTCCCTGGATCTTAACTTGATCTCAGTCTCATAAGTATACAAGTATCAACTTGTATTTCATCCGTATAAATGGATAAAACCATATATAACGGTTTAATTTTAACCTTAGGATTTAAATATTCTATATACGTCCACTTGTAACGGTCTCATTCGTACTACAAGTATCAATATACAAAGATATCTCTTCATATCAATAATCCTACTTATATGGTATTCAGAATAGTAATAACGAGTTATACCTGGGTCCGAGGAACCTTAACGATGGATTTGACCAGTCAACATCGCTTAGTTCTGTCTCAGATGTACAACACTCACAAGTTATTTACCGATCCTCATCCAGATAAATAGATCATTATCAATACTATGTTAAATTTTAACAATTCTAGGTTATATCAAAATAAAGACATAACAACATTCTGATGATAATTATTTATATCATTCATTCAATATTCGGTTACATGTTTGTTTGTTCGTATTACAATAGAATATTTAAATCCTAAGGTTAAAATTAAACCGTTATATATGGTTTTATCCATTTATACGGATGAAATACAAGTTGATACTTGTATACTTATGAGACTGAGATCAAGTTAAGATCCAGGGACAATGTTAAGAGAAATTGTTAATGTATAGTCTAAAATAAGACTATTTCAACCAATATGATTATGGGATCATTGGTTAAGTCAATAGATGTATGAAATTAACGCACAAGGTTAGCCGCATCGAAAGCGCGGGGATTTTGGGGGCGTTACAGTTGGTATCAGAGCAGTGGATTATAGTTTCGAGGTAACAAGTACCTTGGAGTATAATCTGATGGACTAAGAAGAAATGGACTTGTGAAGAGTCCGTGAATAATTAAAAGATATGTATAAATCTTAATACATAAAAATTATTATGTGAAAGAAATATAATGAATAAAGATAAACTCTTTACGAGAATATCTGAAGTTAAATAGACTCATAAAGAGTTCTCAAAGCAAGCAATAAGATAAAATAATCTTATTAGTTTTTGTGTGAAACCGTTTCATAAAAAAAAATGAAATGGTGTGTATGGTATGTTATGTAATTATACCTAAGAAAAGAGATGAGTAAACTCATAAGGAATGTAATTGATGAAGGAATGAATTAAGAGAAGAAAGTGACTAAGATAGTTATAGAACGATTAGGGATTTCAATTGAAAACTCATTTTGGTAAAACTAAGTAGAACGACTCTCTTGTATGGGAAAGAGTTTAATATGTTTCAGAGAACCGATCTAACTACACTGTTGGTATGAATGATTCATGGTCAGTGTTCTCAAAGCGGGTTACACACTGAATGAAATCATTTGAGGATAGTGTTGATGAGACGGGGAACTGATTCATTAGTCCTTGGGTGGAGGAATAACTCAGTTTGCTATATTGATAAGTAAATTAAAATCATATGTCAAACTCTTCTTTGTATATATTTTGAGAAGGTGATTCTTTTCTCATATATTTATATTGACTAGTTAGTAGTTGTTACGTCATAACTATAGTTTTAAAAATATTTGTATGTTAGTTACTGAGCGAACGAACCTTGTTATGGACTTGGGCTATGATATGTTAGTCGAACCGACTTGTGAGATGCGGCTACGATTTGTCTATTCAGTGCGATATTGATCAGTACCAATGTGCGCTGAGACATTTCAATTCCGTGTTGATGAGAAGGGGAACTAATATATTTGTTTGTACTTGGTTTAATACAACCAATCAGTTTACTATATTACTATATATTTGAAAAACTTGCGTTATGGTTAGAGAATAATGGAAAAGATAGAGGATTGAGGGTATTTCAAAAATCTTCTAGCTATGCTAGATCTTCATGGTTATATTCGCACTTGTGTGCCTTTGAAAAGAGTGGTTCACTAGTTGAACTGGAAAATTTTGTTAGTTCTTCACTAGCTATGTTATTCATATGTCTATGCTAATTGTTTTGGCTAGACGGATTTAATGCGAAGAATAAAAATGATTTATTCATCAACACCCCATTTAACCTGGTATGAAGATGATACATGATGAGTCATCGACGCACTTTGCAAGGTGCGGTATACAGTCATAAAATTGCTTTTCAAAAAGTTTGAATGGTTTAAATATGAGTCAATGCCAATTGTTTCGGCTAGACACCTTTGGTTATGAAAAAAGAACGGACGTAGGAATTCGATAGACGCAATAAACCGCGTCTTATATGGTACGACAGACTGATCACCTAAAGTACAACGTATGTGTGTTCTCGATCTTAATTGATTGTTACACAATGTATGGTGTTCTCAATCTTAATTGATTGCTACACAAAGTATGAAGTGTTCTCAATCTTAATTGATTGCTACACAAGATATGGTTTTCCAGTCCGGATGATGATTTAAAAATTATGGGTTTTATAGTATTCATAGTTTTTGAATAAGGTAAAGGTCTTGATTGACCGCTGTATAAGTGAGAAGAATCCAAGATAAAGGAAGAATGAGACTGAATGTCGAGTATGAAAAGAGGTTTAAAACCTAGAGTTATGAAAGGAAGTGTGTAGAGATAAGTGAACATTGTTTAGACCTAATCAAAGTATTGGAGGTTTAATGTGAGTAAAAGATGAATTTAGAAAATTCATATTGAAGAGTAAATTGGAGATGATTATATTATAATTTCGAGGACGAAATTCTGATAAGAAGGAGAGAATGTAATATCCTGAATATTTATAGCACTTATAAATATGATATTAAATGACTAAAGTAATTGTAAAGTTAATTTCGAGGACGAAATTCCTGTAAGTTGGGTTGAATGTAATATCCCAAATATTTCAAAAGTGATCTAACAAGATCTAAGCAAGGTTGTCAATTCAAAACCTAAGATTGATTGCTCAAGCATACCTTGAGCTATCTTAAAGAATATATACGACTCGAAACTACGATCGTATACAACTAAGAGGTTAAATTCTTTAACATAAACTATGTGTTATGTGATTAGTAAAGCTTGAATTGAGCTTTTAAATGTGTTGTATGAAATATCTATGTGTAGGATTTTGTGTTTTGGTTCAAGTAGTTAACCGTAACACTTATTAAAAATCAAAAGTCAATTTAGGGCAAAAACCTAAATTGGAAAAAGAGTTAAAACCTAAACCCTAACCCTAGGGTCTAAACCCTAGAAAATAACCTAGGCCCTTGAGCAAAATGTGAAGGTTAAATTGACATTCTGTTTCAAGATTCAACCTTCCCACGCTTTAAAAACACGTAATAGTCAGTAAAAGTTTTTCTCGAAAAACGTGTAAAAAGCACTATTCATGAAGAAACGTTTTTCATTCGTTTGATCGTTTCTTTCATCTGTAGGACTTCTTGTATTTCACGACATAGTGATAATATGAGGTTTAGATGCCAGAGAATCAATAAAATTTTCTTGGGAAAAAGACGAAAAAGACACGATTTACGAGAAAACGTTTATCGTCTTTTTGAACGTTCTTTTCAACGTTTGGACTTTTTCTATTTCACGATATAGCATTTATACGGGGAATAGATACCAGGGAGCCACTGATATTTTTCCATAAATAAAACGTAAATCGCTCTTCAAACGAAAACGCTTTCCGTTTTTTGATCAAACCGTTGATGGATACAGTGTTTGTATGCAACACCGGTGCGTAATAAGCAATAAAAGATTTTCTCGAAAAGTGTGTCGGGAATAAGACGAAATAGGGAAAAGACAAAAATAAATATTATTTTTGACTTTTTGGTCTTCTAACCATTTTCTGAGAAATGGTCATCAAAAACACTATTCACCGAAAAACGTGCCAAGTCTTTTGGACTTTTCACTTTACCGAAAAGTGTTCATTCGGAACAAAACTCAGTAATATCAAATTTTTAAATCAGTAGAAGTTAACCAAATTAGTTGGAATCAGACTGTTATATAATTAACTGCTAATTCATCCGTATTGTTTTCATCAAACGGATCATGAGATAGGTTAACATTAAATTTGAATAATCAAATTTATCAGATTAATACCTAATTATATTATTCAATCATAATTAGTGTCTAGAATGAAAGAAATTTATCAATCGCGTCGCCCGGTAGGTGTATTTGAGAAAAATACACGGAAGGTTATCCGAGATTAATTCAAGAAAAACTTTGAGGGTCAGACGAGACATCATATTAATACTGTATGATGTATTTTATGAATAAAATATGTATAAGTAATTAAAACTTATATTACTAATGCGAAATATTTTAAATTAATCGTACGCGATTTATCCGATATGCTGAAAACGGAAGAAAAAGTGGGTAAGAGTGTGGCTGGCACATGCTGGCGCATGCCTGTCACACGCTGGCACATGCTGGCACACGCCTGGCACACGCTGGCACACGCCTAGCACACTCTAGATATTATTTTAGTTTTATTAATTAAATAATGGGCGAAAAGACTAAAATGCCCTTGGTCTTTTTAACTAATGACCAAATTACCCCGACCTTTGATTTTCCTATAAATAGGAAGCTAAACTCATTCATTTCTTCATCTTTTTCCAAAGCTTTTGCAAGAGCAAAATTACTCTCTATATCTATTACTCCTAGTTATAATTCATGTATTGGAAATTGCAAAGAAATAGTTAAAGCTTGCAATAACAAAAGGTACGATTCTTAGTTATTGTAATGTTTATTTTTATCGATGAGGCTCAAGAACATAAGTCGTAGCCATGTACGATTTTTCGTTCTGCGTGTTCCTTATGACTTGAGCAAGTCGTTGTTATGTCAAATTTCATTTCATAGTTTAAAGTTCAAGAACATACGTCGTATCCATGTACGGTTTATCCGTTCTCCGTGTTCTTCGTATGTTCTGGAGTATTATTATAAATTGTTATATTTAAGTAAACAAGTCGTTATAATGACCAAATTTTGTCTATTATAAAGTGTTATAATCACATATGTAAGCAGTTATAATGCTCAAATTATTTCAAGTATGAAATCCAAAAGCTCAAGAACATAAGTCGTTACCATGTACGATTTTTCGTTCTTCGTGTTCTTCGTGTGTTCTTGAGCAAAAGTCATAATTTCTACATAAGTAGGTTTACGATTTGGTAATTTAATGTTATGGGATGATGAAACATGATGGCCTTGCTAAATAATGCTTGTGACATCAAGTTTTAGTAGTCGAAACGAAGAACGATGAAACTTTGTTCTTCGTGTTTTTCGTGTTCTTCGATTCATTCTTCGTGTTCTTGAGAAAAAGTCATGAAATCTTATATAAGTAGGTTTATGATTTTGTTATTTTTATGTTATGAAGTGGTACGGAGTGTTAGAACATATTATCTTAGCAAATTAATGCTTGAGGTATCATGTTTTACCAATCGGATCAAAGAAAGCTAAGCTTAATATACTCGCAGAATATTTGTTTCAAATTTCCGAAAATTTAAAGTCTGAATCTGCCTTAGAAACCTAAATGAAAGTTGTAGCTATTGAAATTCTAAGCAATTTAGACTCAAGAATCACTCAAAAATGTTTTCGTATGACAAAGTTATGGCTGTCACTGTAAAAGAGGTCAGAATTATGAATCAGTTTTAGATCAGTCCCTTTAATGGGAAATATGTGTAAATCAGTAAGGAATCTCTAACTTTTGTCTGAATGAAAGTTGTAGGTACGGAAGTTACGAACGCGTGAAATTTTGAACGACTCAAAAATGTTTTAAAACGAAGAAGTTATGGCCGTTTAACCGAGCCGGGGTCTGGCAGTCCAACAATCTGCCCAAATCCGAAAATTTGGCTTAAAAATGAGTTTTTGAGTTAGCCAATTTTCCAAATAATTTCACCTATGAAAATAGTGTAGTTAAGTTATTCTAAGACTTATTCAAAAGGAAAATTTGTTAAACTAACATTCGGGGTCGCGTAACCCTTTTTGTAGGCGTTTAACGATTTCCCGGGAAAACCCTAAAACGGTTTCAAGGCAAGTCTTCTAACTCTTGCTATGTGCTACTTGTGTAGTATTGTTAAAATGTTAAATGAGATGTGTAATGTCATGTTATTATGCAATAGATGATATGTGAAGTCTTTAACTGATGTTTACAAGCCTTCTAACTGTTATGTTTTATGTTTACGATTTACGAACATGATTTATACACTTTGTGTGTCAATGTGATATAAATTGTTGGAACGTGAGTTATATGTGATATTAAATGGAGAATTATGTTCAGTGAATGCATGTTAAAGTTTATATGAAAGCATAAACTGCGTATGTGCTGTATGTTAGACTTGCTGAGCCGTCGTGCTCATTCTTGCGAATAAAACCTTATTTGCAGATTAAAGATGAACGTTAAGAAGATCATGAACTTAAAGATGCAGCATAGATTAGGTTTTCATGTAAATTGATTGTATTTGTATATGTCATAATGATTGTTGTAATACGAACAAACAAACATGTAACCGAATATTGAATGAATGATATAAATAATTATCATCAGAATGTTGTTATGTCTTTATTTTGATATAACCTAGAATTGTTAAAATTTAACATAGTATTGATAATGATCTATTTATCTGGATGAGGATCGGTAAATAACTTGTGAGTGTTGTACATCTGAGACAGAACTAAGCGATGTTGACTGGTCAAATCCATCGTTAAGGTTCCTCGGACCCAGGTATAACTCGTTATTACTATTCTGAATACCATAGAAGTAGGATTATTGATATGAAGAGATATCTTTGTATATTGATACTTGTAGTACGAATGAGACCGTTACAAGTGGACGTATATAGAATATTTAAATCCTAAGGTTAAAATTAAACCGTTATATATGGTTTTATCCATTTATACGGATGAAATACAAGTTGATACTTGTATACTTATGAGACTGAGATCAAGTTAAGATCCAGGGACAATGTTAAGAGAAATTGTTAATGTATAGTCTAAAATAAGACTATTTCAACCAATATGATTATGGGATCATTGGTTAAGTCGATAGATGTATGAAATTAACGCACAAGGTTAGCCGCATCGAAAGCGCGGGGATTTTGGGGGCGTTACATCAGTAATGATAATGTCCATCTTGTCAAAGGTCTTAGATTTAATATTATTAGTATAAGTCAACTAATGGATAGTGGTCATCAACTTAAATTCGAAAAGGATAAATGTTCTATCTTTCATGGTACTAATAATGCTATTCTAGTTGCACAAAGAGAAAGAAATATATATACTATTGATTTTGAGCAACAGGAAAAAGAGGTGTGCTTATCAGCTATGGAAGATATGGCAAATCTATGGCATAAAAGGTTGGGACATGTACACATGGATCTAATAAAGAAACTATCATAAAAAAAATCTTGTGAGAGGATTGCCCAAAATCAACTATGAAAAGAAAGGAATTTGTACTTCGTGTCAACTTGGTAAGCAAACAAAAACATCATTCAAGGTCAAGAATCAGGTATCAACTTCCTCACCCTTACAATTATTACATCTTGAATTATTTGGTCCAGAAAGGCATGCTAGTTTAAATGGTAAGTTTTATGCTTTTGTTATAGTTGATGATTATTCAAGATTCACTTGGGTTACATTTCTTAAAACTAAAGATAAAGCTTTCAGAGATTTTGCAAAACTAACAAAGAATTTGGAAACAAAGTACAATCTAAAATTGATAAGAATAAGAAGTGATTATGGTGGTAAATTTCAAAAAGATTTTATTTCATTATGTGAACAAAGAGGAATTAGCCATGAGTTCTCTACACCAAGGACACTACAATAAAATGGAGTGGTTGAAAGGAAGAATAGAACGTTACAAGAATCGGCTAGAACCTTGTTACAAGAGAGTAAGCTTCCACAAAAATTCTGGGCCGAAGCAGTAAATACGTCATGCCACATTTTAAATAGAGTTCTAATTAGACCTATTCTTCTCAAAACTCCTTATGAATTGTTAAACAATAAAATTCCTAATATAAGTTACTTCAAGGTTTTTGGTTCAAAATGTTTCATATTAAATACTAGTGGTAACTTAGGAAAGTTTGATGTTAAATCATATGAAGGAATTCTTATTGGATATTCTCATCATAGCAAAGCATATCGTATTTACAATGCTCATAAATATTTGGTTGAAGAATCTGTGCATGTGTGTTTTGATGAACCTAACATTGATTTGTCTAAAGAAAAAGATGAGGATACAGGAAATATAGAAGTCAAAGACAATCCAACAAATTAGAAAAACCAAAGCAGTCTGCCGGTTACAAACTCAGCAAGTCAGCCAGATCAATATAGCTCACTGGATTCCTCAAATAAGCAGATACAGCCAACCAGAAGAGAAAACTAGGACACTGTTTTGGAAATCCAGGAAGACGAATCAAATGAAGAACATCAAGATCCAAACTCAAATTTACATGAGGAGCAAATGCACAACATATCAATACCTAAAACAGCGAGACACATTAAAAACCATCCTCCTGAAAACATAATTAGTGACATTAATCAAGGAGTTACCACTAGAAGAGGTGTACGCAATTTATGTGCTTTTTCAGCTTTCTTATCACAAATCGAACCAAAGAATGCAACAGAAGCGTTACTTGATGAAAATTGGCTCTTGGCAATACAATAAGAACTTCAACAATTTGAAAGATATCAAGTATGGGAACTTGTTCCTACACCAAAAGAAACATTAATAATTGGAACCAAATGGATATTAAAGAACAAGCTAGATGAACATAGAACTATCACTCGAAATAAAGCAAGGTTTGTGGCTCAAGGATACAATCAACAAGAAGGGATAGACTATAAAGAAACATTCGCCCTAGTTGCAAGATTGGAATCCACTCGAATACTCTTAGCATTTACTTGCTACAAACAGTTCAAACTATACTAAATGGATGTAAAAAAACGCATTTCTAAATAGGTACATCAATGAGGAAGTGTACATAAAACAGCCTCCCGAATTTAAACATGAAAAGTACCCTCATCATGTGTATAAGCTAAAGAAGGCACTCTATGGACTCAAACAAGCACCTAGGGCATGGTACGAAAGGCTGAGTAAATTCCTTACTTCAAATCACAAGAGGTAAAATTGACTCTACGTTATTTATTAAGCATGAAAAGAAAGATATTATTATTGTACAAATATATGTAGATGATATTATATTTGGGGCTACTAATGATATTCTTTGTGAGTGGTTTTCCAGGTGTATGCACAAGGAATTTGATATGAGTCTAATGGGAGAACTTAACTACTTTTTGGGACTCCAAATCAAGCAAACCAAAGATGGCATCTACATTCATCAGACTAAGTACATAAATGAGTTACTCAAAAGATTTGGGTTTGACCACTCAAGTCCAAAAGGAACCCCAATGAGCACCACAATCAAGCTTACTTCAAATGATAAAGGTATTGATGTTGAGGTAACAAAATATCGAGGCATGATAGGAAGTTTATTATATTTAATAGTTTCAAGACCTGACATAATGTATAGTGTGTGTCTATGTGCTAGATTTCAAGCCAAACCAAAAGAATCACATTTAAATATAGTTAAAAGAATATTTAAATATTTAAGTGGCACTATCAACTTTGGTTTATTTTATCCAATATGTAAGGATTTTGATCTAATGGGTTATTCAGATGCAGACCATGCAGGATGTCAAATTGATAGAAAAAGTACTAATGGTGCTTGCACATTTTTGGGACAAAGTATGGTATCTTGGCATAGTAAAAAGCAAACATATGTTACTTTGTCTACAACCGAGGGAGAGTACCTAGCTGCAGAAAGTTGTTGTTCTCAAATATTATGGATGCATCAAACATTAATAGACTTTGATGTGTTATGCAATACTGTGCCTATTTACTGTGATCACACGAGCACAATAGACATATCTAGGAATCCTGTATTGCATTCGCGCACAAAATATATTGAAGTTAGGCATCATTTTCTTAGGGATAATGTGTCTAAAAGGTTAATTAAATTAATATTTATCCCTAATGAGCATCAACTAGCTGATATATTCACTAAACCACTCTGTGAAGAAAGGTTTTGCACCTTAAGAAGAGAATTTGGCATGTGCATAATTTCTTGAAAGTATGCTAGTCTGTATGATATAATATGGCATGCTGGATTACATCATATATACTGGTAAATTACTCTCTGTGCTAAATTATCAAATTTTATCCGCATGATACTTTTGGTGATATGAATTGATAAGTTAAATTGATAAGTTAAATTTAAACTTAATCTATGGAAACCAGGATTTCAAATAAGCAATTAGGTGCTTGATTTATAGCATATCAAAACTTAAGGAAATTGAAATTTAAATACAATGCATGAGTTTTGGAAACTGTGTCCATCTAATTCTCGGCGTCATATATCTCAATTATTTCTCTCTCTTACTTTACCAAAAAATCTATCGTCTTTATCCTCTCCAACAACCTCCACTACAAATCAAAGCTATCTTTCCTATCTTCAATTTCTTAAAGATGAAGACCAAGAACTCTAAGCGGCCATGAGTTATGTCTGATTCAGACGAGGATACACCGGTTACATCCATGAAATCCAAACCAAACCCCAGTCAAGTTACAAAACTCAAAAAGCAGGCTCCAGTAGTTACAAAGAATACTGAACCAGTAATGGCGACTGGGTCATCTTCTAAGTCTAAAAGAGACAAAGAAAAAAGTAAGGTGAACCAACAATTAATGGAGATCGTCCCTAAAAAGGGACCGATGGCGGTAACAATTTCTTCTTCAGTTTTTCAAAATTCAGCAACCATATTTAGGGGTAACAACTTCGAAGCTCGTTTTAAAAACTCAATCATTTCAAGGTCTTTCGTTTATGAAAAATCTATGGACTTATTCCTTTATCAAAACTCTGTACTGCAAAATTTGTTCGAGTCATGTGGAATGGCTTCTATGATTTTCCCCCATCTATTGTCTATACTCAGTTAATCCAACAATTTTATGCGAATTTTGAACTCAAATAAAATTCTTGCACGTCTTTAGTTAAACGTACATTTTTTAACTAACTGACAAAATTTTGTGCGATATTCTGTCAATATCATGTGCGGGTCCCTGCCCTTTTCACACTAAAGGGTTCTATCAATGACCCTTTTTCCTGCTTTGACCCAATTACAAATTGTCAAAGATGACAATTCGTTGACTGAACTTGTGTTGCCCACTACTGTGGAAGTTTCCCCACTGGCCGCAGTCATTGATAAGCTCCTAAGGTTCAATTTGCTGCCCTGAATTGAGGGTGGAACAAACTTCACCTATCAAGATCTAGTCTTAACTGCAATGATTCTTGAGGAGAATCCTTTAATTTTGCTTCAATGATGCTAATGCATATAGATAGTTATGTCAAGCAGAGCAAAAAGTGTCTACCTTATGGTGGCTTTCTCACAAAAAAAATTCATTACTTTGATATCTCTCTCAATGGTGAAGTCTCTATTCAGCATGTTGAATCTATTGACTCTGACAATCTGAAAAATTCAAATATGTCTTTAGTTGACGGCGTGTTTATTCGTACACCTCGTGACCATCCAAATGTACCAACCCATCCTCCTTTAAACCCACCATCTGAAAGTCCTAAAATCATGTCCATCCTCACTCAACTTCTCTCAAATCAGCAAGAGATTTAGAAGGACAGACTTAGGTGTTTGGAAAGAGGCAAGATTACTATGTCCACCCCTGCTGCCTCTTTACTATTCCGACAAGTCGAAGATGAGTTCATCGATTTGCAAGCTGGTTTTGTCTTTCAAACAAACGCCATGGTAGAAGCCTTGCAAAGAAAGATGAATCGCAATGCCTGTCAACTTAGTCACGAGTTGCAGTTCGTGAGCTAACAGATAGGAGAATTAAGTGAATTTATGGCTTTGCAGACTAACGATATCCGATCTGAGTTTGGTCGTCGACAGTGAGGATCCACTGTACCCAGTTGGGTCCGTGCTAACTAGCTTGCTGAATACCGAGATGATTTCTTGGATTTGCCCATTCCTCCCGCAACTTGTATTCATCGCCCTCCTCTGTTTGCCAATATGCTATCTAAAGAAAAACGTGCACATCGTCGATGGCATCGTTCGTACTTTACTCGACGTGCCCAGCCTGGAGTTAACATCGAGGAAATCCCCTAATAATCCCTATCCCTATTAGTTACATACTTAAACCTGATTTTGTGTTGTCACTGGATGGTTCTGGTTGTTGTGTTTCACAATCTAGCATGTACTTTAACTTCCTACTAGTTTCTTTTTATATCTCTAAATATGATGCAATTATCTTGATATCTACTTTCATCTTTTTGCATGATAACAAAATGGGGGAGAAAATGGCCTATGCAGGGTTTGAAGGGGAGCTTTATTAAATCTCTATCTATCCATGTGTCTATCTATGTGTTTATCTATTTCAGATTCTGTTTTTTTTTTTGTTAATATGCATAAATTCAGGGGGAGCATTCTGTATAATGTTGTCATCATCGAAAAGGGGGGAGATTGTTGACTTGGTCACACTCCATCTTTATGTTTTGATGATTACGTTATGTGTTGTTGTATATATTAACCATGCAGCAAACTTCATTGCATCCTGAAGGTGGAAAAATAGAATTATGCATCAATACAGCAGGCTGAGTACTAAACTGGATCAAAGATTTATATTGTTATCTGGTCAAGGAGTTGTTTAAATAGAATCTGTCATTCAGTAGGCCACATACCAAAGCTAGATTGGGTTTGCAGATTAATGGAGTTGATTGGTTCTCAAGCTTGTTTATAGTATCTAATGTAAGATCTTAGCTTAAATATTTAATTCAATCAAGGTCATTCTAGATTGCATTACATACATGGTAACATGATTTCCTCCCAATCTCACGATATTAACAGATCACTACCATATATAAATATATTAACTGAAATATTCTATAATTACCATAAATACGCAGGATCGGGTATGATCATAAAACAGTTCCTTATATGTGATATTGAATATTAAATTAATCAACCAAATCTGGTAAGGAACAAACTTTTTGTATTTAAATGATAGATTGATTGATGGGCTTTATGGAAATATTAAAACTGGTAAGGAACAAATTTTTCGTGTTTAAAATGTTGGATTGACTGATGGGCATCTTATGTTTTGGAAACACCTATCAATCAGTGGTTTAAATTATGGGATTACCCTTGCACATACCTGTTTATCAGATCTTATCAATCAAAGGTTTAAATTAGGGTTTACCTCTATGTGCAAATCTGTTGTCAGAAAACCCTATAATCGGTCAATCTTGTTTCTGACATGATTGATGTATTCAATCACCTTAAATGATTCTGAGTCAATTATCCTCTAACGGTAACATAATAATCCTGTAAATCATCTTTATATATATATACATGATTCATTTCTCAAAAAAAAAAAAAAAAGAGAGACATAGTAGAAAACATACTCTCAAAATTCATGAAAAGTCATTATGTTCATCATTTGATAGCAAGTGATAATCTGATTGTGTGAAGATCTCAAAACTAGTAACCAAAACACTTAATCTGATCAAATCGTACTCGGTAATATTGTTTCATTATTGATCATTACATATAGTGGGTCTTGCATTGTTTTATTACTCTCGCTTTGATCATATGACTGTTTGTATTTGTCTATCTATCTTAGTCTATCTTAATCAGTGGATTCATAATTAGTTCACAGGGAAGCTTAGGAGCTTAGTGAGTCAAAGGACTCAAGGGTGCACAAGAGTGCAACAGGAAGCATAAAGTGCTTGGGAGGAAAAGTCCTCAAAAAGGCAGTGAACATGAATTGTAATTGGGTAAATTGCGAAGTGAATTTATCAATAAAAGAAGTCTCCAATACCATTTGATATTGGACGTGGATTAGGCCACTAGACTAGTGGGTAAGGGTTGAACCACGTAAAAATCTTGATGTTTGTGTGACTGATTATCTTGTGGCTTGATTTAACTTCTTTCATTGTGAACATATTTAAACTGTGCACAAAACAAATTATTACATATATTTTGTGTCAAAACAGTAACCTATATATCCTATTCAACCTATTGTTTTCCTAATTCAGCAAATTACATTATCATTCAGCTTACCTTTTTGTATATTCAGCATACTGTTTTACAAACTCTTTTTTTAAAATAAAAATTGGATATAGATTCTCCCACACTTATTCAACCCCTCCTTCTAAGTGTGCTTCTATTTTATTTCATAAACTCATCTGAATTTTAGGGTTTTCGCAATCAAGATGCCTTATGTGTGACTCCGATTAATTGGTTTACAACCGAGATTCATAAAGTTCAGGGGCTTGCTTAAAATAGGGAAAGATGTTAGGCACCCCTCGACTTCCGTGAAAACACGGTTATCGCTTTCATAATGCTTTTCTTAAAATGTCTTTGAGATTAGGAATATGTGTTTGTATGTGTGTGTGATTTAGTAGAAAATATAGCATATCACTACTTAGCTTTAGAATCGAAATCATGAGAAGTGCATTACGTTGAAAGCAACTTTAAACCTCTTTGAGCCTATGCACGAATGATTTAATTTTAAGGAAAAGATTCGTTTCAATTTTTATTTTGATAAAATTCCTTTATTTCAGCAGTCATTTGATTTGAAAGGATTTTGATAAAATGTATTTAAATGCCATTTACAGAAATCGTTTGATTTGAAAAGATTTTTCTTAATAAAACCCTTTTGAATGATATTTTGGAAATCATTGTTAATGCCATTCATTGTAAATTTTGTTTTGGTAAAAACGCTTTTGGGTGACGTTTCAGAAAAAATGGTTTTTAAACCCTTTGTCAAATAGGAATTAAAGTCCTCTATTACTTCTGGTTTTAACTTGGTAAATCTAATACCCTAAGTTGATTCAATTTTACAAGATCTTTATCGCTTTTATTTGAAAATCGTTTTGCATGTCAAGAAATAAAATCAACTAATCACAAATGTGTTTGAAGTTACCCACGGGCATTTAAGCCATCAAAATAACCTCAAACACCAAATATAATTTTCACTATTACGGGGCCTTAAATCTGTCTTTCGAAATTCTCAATGTTGCTTTAAGGCCAAAGATTTATATTTTACAAAGCAATGGAATCGTAAATTTTACATGCACAAAATCGTCCATCGTCGAAATTCCTTCAATATCTTGACTTCCTTCCTAGGCTCACATAATGGAAACCGCAGTAAATAATAATAAAATCTAAAAATAGTAACATTAAAATAATGTTAAAATCAATAGGAGGTCGAAATGCGTTTAGATCCACGCAGTGGTGCAGATAAGGATATAATCGACTATGTATCACAATTTGGCTATTAATGCATTCCGTTTGCAAGGAGTCATGAGCGGTCAAACTTTGGGATTTGCTACACGACTAGATATAGATCTAGGATGGCGAGCGCGGTTAACTTCGTAGTTCAACTCTCAATCAAAACATCTGATAAAATGAGAGTTGAATATATTAAATATCATTAAAATGATCAAATGGATGTCATCAGGAGACAAAAAGGAAATTTCATTCGTACAAGATCCTCTCAAGCCAATCCTAATTTGATAAATTTTGAAGCATCTCAAAATAATAATTACCTTTTTTTATAATATACTATTTTTTTATGATGTTTCAGAAACTTATCATTTTCAAAAAGTGGTTAAATTAATTTTATAATTTTATTATTACTTAACTGAATCAAGATACTAAAATGAAAAAAAGCATCTTCCTTAAAAAGCATGATTTCTGAAACGGGAGGAATTATTACATTCTGCTTTGTTGAGTTTATGTAAAATAAATCAAAAAGTGGGGGATCTGTTTTGGTGACCGGAAGTTGTGATCGGTTCTAATTTTTTTTGACTTCTAAAATATTTATAATATTTATTTTGATAATTTTTTTTTTTTACAGAATTCAATTATTTAGGTATAATTTAGATATATATAAATAATAATATTATATAACACTGTTATTTACATGCATCTAACTGTACAACACTGTTATTTATATGCATATAAATTATACTTAAATAACTGAATTTTATAAAAAAAAAAATTATAACACTGTTATTTATATGAATTTAAATTATATCTAAATCACTAAATTTTATAAAAAAAAATTATTAAAATAAATATTTTAAGAATCAAAAAAAAAAAAACTTGAAACCGGCCGCTAAAACCGATCATTAAGACCGCTCCCTAGAATCACTCAAAATAAATATAAGAAAACTAATATTATGGCCATTCATCTGACTACTTATTTTAAACATTGTCTAACGAACTTATAGATCTAGAGAAACAATTCCTCAAAAATTGAGATTACTTCTAGAAACAATTCCTATAAGATCTCAATTCCGAGATTCAAGAAGCCATCGATTTAATGTACAAAAAAAAAATGATATTTTATAATATTTTTAAATATTTTTATATAAAAATTATTGTTATAAATTTATAACAAAAATTTTAATCGTTGTTATAGATTTATAACAATAATCTTATATAAAAATATTAAAAATTATTATAAAAATATTAATTTCTTAAGAAAAACAAAAAAGAGTTTCATACAAATCACAAACGTTACTATTTATTATCAATTTATACAAGCTCAAACCACGTGCACGCTTATTAACATAAGCTTAGATTGTAAAGCTTACTTTAAAGAATTCATAAGATGAACATATTTCATGTAAGTTAAAACAAATTATACCTTATTAATAAAAACATGTAGCCTGTAGGTACTATTTAGACTTATAAGTTAAACTAAATTGTGAAAATATTTAGTAAATAATATATCATTATTAATAACTTAATATTAAGTTAAATAACAAAAATGCCATTAATTATTACTCCCACCGTCCTTAAAAGGGTGACCAAATAAATATTTCACACAAATTAAAATATTCAAAAAAATATGAGAGTAAAAATTTTCTTTCCAATTTATACTTGAATTTTTGGATTTGGAGAAAGAGAGAATTAATATGAATCCCTTATTCAAGAGTAAATTAACTCATGTATAAATTTATGTAGTTGACTTTTTTATTTTCTTCATATTTTTTAGAACAAATTTTTTTATCACTTTAATTATCTTTTGGGCACAGAGAGAGTAACACTTAAAAAGTAGTTACAAGCGAAAGGAGTGATGTTATTGGTTGCAAGAAATGGAATGATTTTATGGAGAAAGTGAGAGGCAGAAAGAAAGTAATACAAGAGCATAGGGCAGTTTATTAAAAATATCAAAGGTAACAATGTCTTTCACTCGATCAAACCTATTTATTTAAAAAATGATTTGTAAATAAAAATTAGATTAAGATTATCACCGTCACGCTTTTTATTCAATTTTTATAATACATACTTAGTGACATAAATATTATTATTATTATTGCTAAAAGCAATATTTTATTGTTAAGTGTGTATTAAAAAAATTGGATGAAAAATATAAAGAAACAAAAAATAATACGCATTATTTAGTTATTTATATGTATAAACTTCTTATTGTTGTTACCAAACAGAATTATCACTCAAATAAACTCAAAAGTTGATTAGATCAACCTATAAGTTCCCCAAATGTATAATTATTGATATTGTATATGATTAAACGAAATAATTATTTATACAGTGGAGATGTAGGGTATGGTTTAGATATTGACATGCCATCATTGTCATTTTGTCAAATTCACCTCTTAAAAAATAACTAAAAGTGATTTGATTTATAAAATAAAAAAATACACTAGGGTCTTGGGCTATGCTATCTCTTACAAAAATAATAGATGGGATAAAGATTATTTATATTAATTTAATATTATTATTAATTATTTTATTTATAATGAGTTTTTTTATTAATCTTATGAACTATATTTTATTATTTTTAAAAGTTATTTAATAACAGACTATAATTTTAAATAAAAATAATAAAAATAGTTTATACAATTAAATAAAGAATTAAGTATGAAATAAAATTAACTGTAATAATATTAATTTTAATATAAATAATACTATCCGATTGATTATTACTCCAAGTAAACGTAGCTTTAATATATTACACATATACAATATTTTCTTACGATACGCTTTTTAATTATTCTAAAAAGTCAAGAGTTGCTGACTCTACAACGGTCTTGTAACAATCAAAGTGGAAGAAAAATCGAGTCTTTGTTAAAGTTTTGTTTGCATTCCAACCACATCACCGATGATGTTTCATATTGAAAAACAGACATCCGAGGGAGTCTTTGTTTTAGTTTTACTTCTAGAATAATGCTTTTGAAAAGTAGATTAATGAGATTTTCATAGTTTTTAATGTTATCGTTTGAATTTGTAAACATGTGACACTTGTACGAAAAGAATTATCATAAAGTATTTAATAGTTTGGATCATTAGGATACCTTTAGTGTAAGAGAAAGAATAAATTTCAAGAGAAATTAATAATAGAGATAAAAATTATTTCATATGTTAGAATATTGTGTATTTTGTATCTCTATTATTCATCTTATATTTATAACAGTCACACATACTTGATATAATCACAATTCCTAATTTTGTGATATTTGTTACTCGAGTTAAAAGATTATTAAGGGTGTCTCTACACCTAGTGCCCTAAAGTCTACTGGTTTGAGAGTTATTGATCAAACGCTTGTTACATGGGTAACTCTGAAAAGTCTAAGAAAACTAGACATTACATAGTCAAGATTGTATTTTGAGGTGAGAAGGAGCGTAAAATGCACTTGCCTATATAAAATTAATGTAGTTTTTCGTGTTAAAGTCCTTGTGATCCTTTACTTGTATGTTTACCTTATTTAGTCGAGATTGATGTGAAAGGTGAGTTTGTTGATTTAAAAGTGAAATATTTTATATGGCATTTAATCGTATAAGTTTATCTAAATTTCGAGTAGTTTGAACAGTGGGACACATACACACACGTCAAAAGGGTCATGAGCAGTTGTGAGTTTAGCGAAGATGTTGAAATTTTAAACTTTGCTTTGTTTTTTAGAATTGTCTTGAATTGTTACATATAATCTTTGAGGCCATTATTCCAATTCATATTAGTTTAGTGCTTGAGTATTGGGTCATTAGTGTTAATTTTATTTTTATGGTCTTTGTCTTACTGTGTTGCTTAAGGGCAATCAAAGATTTAAGTTTGGGGATATTTAATGAGTGAATTTTATACCTACAAATTGGTACTTCTAGCTTGATGAATTATGAGTTCCTAGGTGCTTTTGTGGTTATTTAAGTGATTTTTGTAGTCTCTAATGATTTATTCTTACTTTGTAAGAAAAATGGTCAAAAAGGGGCAAAAAAGTAATTTTACAGTAGAGCTAGCACTGCAATGCTGCCCTATAGCGTCGCGACGCTATCCCCTGCTGCAAAAATCGCAAGAAACCTAGCAGCTTATATATTTTTGATCTCTCACTTAGAAAAAGGAATAAAGAGAGGAGGCAGCTAAACAGCATTTTGGAGCTCAAGAACAAGCTACACTTCAAAGATTGGAAAGCAATAATTGGAAGGGAGTAACTAGAGTATTGAAACTTGTTTCATTAGAAGTTTTCATTCTTTAATCTTTTCTTTCATTATTGTAAACCAAGAATGTTGAATATTTTGTTAATGATGTTTATTTCAAGAGCTATGAACTAAACTTCTATTCTAAGATTATAATGGAACCCAATCTATAGTTTAATTAAATTTCTCTCTTTTTAATTAATGTGAATCACATATAGATGGGTTATCATGTATTATACCTCATGTATTGATTGATTCACTAGTGCTTAATGTGGTTCTCTATATGAAATTGGAAAGTGGAATATAGAGTGTTGACCTAAAAATGATAACACATGTTATAACTATTTTTCTTAGGATTGAATACATAATTTGTCTATATGATATAACTATACATATGTGCCTTGTGTAGCCTTTGTGAGAATCTAATTTTAATGACTTTTTGCCTAATTCATTTCACATAAGAATATAGTGATTTATTTAGAAGGGGGATACTCATACGACCATCGGAAGAGGTTTATAAATACTTAGAATTTTTGGTTGTCCATTCACGTGATTCATTAATTAAAGGGAGGGTTAGGAAATTTTAACGGAGCATTGGGAAAAATTGTGATCTTAGCTTGCCTCATCTTGATATTAGTTGTTATTCATTAATTACATTGTTAATATGATTTTCTTCATGTTCACTACCTTAAATCATTTGTTTAAATAAGGTTAAATTGATATAATTTTAGTACTCAGAAGGTATTGATATTAATTCCTCGTGGCATCGACATTCTACTTAATATTATACTACTTATGACCCTGTATACTTGCACGAATTTATTGATTGCTAAATCGACTCACTAAACTAGAATTTTTTTACAAAATATTACAAAATCTGTTAATTTAAATGGAATAAGAAGCACGTGAGAGAGAGCATCCCTCCACGTAATAGATTAATTCATGTGGCATCCACGTAAGTAAGAGAACCTATCAAGTTCATTGAGTCAAAAATTAATTCAGTGATGCATATGTAAATTAGTGTCCAGTTCAGTAACGAATTGAAAAAAGTGATTTAACCCGGCCTTAGACCTTTACATTAAAAAAAATCCTTCATCTTCTTCATAACAACTCCATCTATGTACATTGGAATTGATCCGATACCGAAGCAATTTTAAGGCTTGGGGCTGGTGTAGTATTTTTCTTCTTTATTGGACTGTTAAAGCCGATTCAAAATGTCTCGAATCAAACCCATCTCTGTTTTCACATTCTCTGCCTCTTCCAAGAATGCGGTGAGATTTTAACCCATTTAGGTTGAGTTTTTTGACCTCTCTAAACTGTAATATAGGCCGACTTTAAGGTCTTTTATGGCTTATTTCTTTAGATCTATATAGCTAGTGAAGGATTTTGTCATTAGATCATTTATTTTGAATGAGAGAGAAAAAGAGGAGAGAGAAAGAGAGAACATAAATGGAAGCTTGGAGATAAGATCTTAAAAATAAGAACAAGGCTCAACGCGACATTGTTTAGCACATCAAATCTCGTCATTATCCACGTAAGCAACCATATCAATATTTCGTTAAATTTAACACTCTTAGATGAAAAATTCAAATTTTATTAAAAAATTCCAGTTTAGTGAGTCTATTGTAAAAAAAATTAATTTCATACTGCATATGTAAATTAGTGTCCAGTTCGTGGGAAAAAGTGATTTAACCGACTAATAGGTATTATATGTCATTTACTCCATTTACCGATGTCAAACATCATTACCATTTTACCTTGTTTGAGTTTGCGTTATTGAGAGATGAGACCGAGGACATATTTGTATGGTTATTTGAGAATTAGTTGAAAGTAATGAATAACAAGTTTTCAATGACTATCATCACTGATCATGATAGAGCAATGTCAAATGTAATAGCTAGGATTTTTTAAGTACTCACCACTGTTGTAAGACCCTGAATTTTATGAAATATAAAATTTAATTTTCTTCATAAATTTTTTTTTTCATAAATTTTTTTTTTTTCATGAAACAGTAAGTGGTTAAATTGGCAAAGTTAAAAGTTAAAGATGTTCAGTGCAAATTATACCTTGTCGGGGAATATTCTTTTTGTCGGGGAATATTCGTTTTGTCGGGGAATATTCGTTCTGCCCGTACGACGGCGCAATATAATATTCGTGTCGTACGACGGCGCCGAAATAACTAATTAGTGGTGGACCCACAACGGAATATTTGTCGGAGATAGAAAACGACATAAGTAACCTTTTTAAATAAAAATAGTCAACGGAACTGTTAAAATACCGGTGATAAAAGAATAGTAGCATACGGTAGTTTATGGTATTTTCTGTAGCACACGGTACTCTACAGTAGCACACGGTATTGCACAGTGTCTTATATTATTGATCTGATAATTGACACCGTAACTGTTGCACATCATTTCATCAATAATTGTCGCTGCATAATATTTTATATTATCAATTCAATAATTGTTGCTACACAGTATTTTGCATTATTGATTCAATAATTGTCATTACACTGTATTTCATATCATTGAGTCAATAACTGTTGGTGCACTGTAGTTAAAATTATTGAACCTAATAATTGACAAAGTAACGTGTTCTTATATTATTGTTGAATTATTGTTATCTTTGTTGTAACATTAGTTTTACTGTTGTATTATTGGTTGATATTTGGTTAATAAAATAATGAGTTAGTGGGAATATATGGAGAAGAAGAATAAAACATGTGGGGGTGAAGGATGGAAGAAGTTGAAGGAAAAATAAAGGAAATAGGGTATAACACGGAAGAAGAAAATAGAGAGAGAGAGAGAGAGAGAGAGAGAGAGAGAGAAAGAAAAGGTGGGTGGGAGAGATATATTAATATATATAAATAAGAAAGAAAAGAAGGAAATGATGAATGGTCAGGAAAGAAAAACGTGGGTGGAGATATATATATATATATATATAATAATAAAGAAAAAGAAGTCAGAAAAGGAGGAGGCGGAGAGAAGAAAATAAAAGGGAGTAGGTGGGAAACAGGTAGGAGAAAATTATAGGGTTGGTAGCTGAATGCACTATAAAATGGAACCTTGGCTAAACGAACTTCCTCACACTTTTCTCTTCTCCTATTACTATATTGTGAGTATACTTTGAGTGTAGAAAGATTACTCTAAAATTTTGGTAAAGCCAAAAGGAGTGCAGAAATTTTTCAAGTAAGTCTTTTATTAAAAAGTAGTAATTTCATAAATTCCTATATTTCACGGTATTCACAAATCTTCCTTTAGAAGACTCTTCTATTAGAAGATTCATTTTTAAAAGCTTTCTTTGGAAGATTTATTTTGAAATATTATTTTAAAAACTATTTTAAAGTTGTTATATTATACTACAAAAATTATGTTAAATATATATAATTTTGATAGTTCATAATATACGAGTTATTATACACTTTGAAATTTATATGTGGTAATTACTAATTTATATTATAAATATATAGGTTGATCAACCTCATTTAAATCAATATCCAGTCACGTGTTAAGGTAAGGGGTATCATTCTTTTCATCATCATAAATGGATATTATTTTCTTTCTTACTTGAAGGGATTATCATTCTTTGATTCTCGAAAATAATATCGTTTCTTTCTTGTGCCATTTATTTCCATGTATTAAATTGTGGGAATAACCTTACGGCGCGGTTTACCGCCTGTTGGTGAATAACCTTTTGTATGCATTCCTTATTAATCTTTGAGAATAACCTTACGGTGCGGATTACGCCTGTTTGGTGAATAACTCTTCGTGTTCAAATTCTATTAAATTGTGGGAATAACCTTACGGTGCGGATTACGCCTGTTTGGTGAATAACTATTCGTATTCAAATTGATGGGAATAACCTTACGGTGCGGATTATCGCCTGTTGGTGAATAACCCTTGTTATTTGTCTCGTGTGGAAATAATTTGTCTACACGAATTATCACATGACACTTTTATTCCATATTCGTAAGTGATATCATTTTCCTTTATACTCATAAGGGATACCATCTTTTTCATCTTCCATTATTCAAACTTACTATGGTAAGGGATATTAATTCCCTTCACCTTTTGTTAATCAAACCTGCTACGGTAAATGATATTATTTTCTTCCATACACCTAAATCGAAACTTATTATGGAACTATTGCTTCTATAATTCCTGAAAATATTATATGTTCCATAATAGTTGAATTTCATTAGTTCAACTGAACCTTCCTATTTTCTGAACATTTCTATTGAACTGTAATCGTTATTCTGAACTGTGGATCTTGAATATCATTTTTAAATTTCACTCCACATCATGTTGGCAATTTGGACATTATTTGAATCTGCACAAAGTAAACTTCTGATACTTATTGTTTATCCTGTTCTTCTGTTCATCATTTGTATCACTGTTATTTGTATTAATCATCAAGAATCAAGCTGTTGTGAATATCTGTGGCCGGGGGCACAGATGTGATATAATTGTTGAACAGATGATAGGTTAAAGGCGATATACTAGGTTAAAGGCGATACATCTGTTCGGTGTCTTTTATGACACGTGGTGAATGTTCTCTTTGGCCCGTAGTGCAAAGATGAACTGTTGGTTGGTATGATTATGACCAAAGGCTGAATCTGGTATAATCATGACCGTTGGTGTTATATTGAATGTCTTTGGCCCGTAGTGCAAAGACGAACTGTTGATCTGCATGATTATGACCAGGAACTGTGAAGTTGTATTATCTTGACTAATGGTATTTCAGATGATAAAAGTTGATGATATTTTTACTAAAAAGAGAAGCGAGTGGACATTATAGTCTGCATTATTCTTCTAATAGATTGCTCATTCCGCTGCTATTATTGATCTGAACATTGTTTAAGAATTTAACTACAGTTTTTTTTATATAAACCTTGTAGTCTATTGTATTCAGAACTCAACTGTTGAAGGCTAATGATAAATTATTCGTCATTATCTTAGTCATGATATTTCTTACTGGGCTATTTGAGCTCACCCTTTCTTTTCGTTCCATTGTTTTTCAACAGGAGATGAGAACGTAACGGGGTCTAGCCGGGGAATGGAGTGAGAGTGCGGGGATAGCTATCATAGTCTTCACGTGTTATAAAATAGTGTGGCAATAATAATAAAGACTTAGTTGTGTTGTATTATCCACTGTATTGTTGTACGTTGTATTTCATTGTAATAATTTTGTTGTAGTCTTTTGACGACTCAAGTTTGGGCTGTGTGGGCCTAGATTTGGGGGCGTCACAGTTGGCATCAGAGCTTAGGGATATGGTCTTTAATGGAGATCTGGGGTTAGAACTAGGAGGGGAGAGACGAATAGAATCAGTCACTAGTGTGTCCTACCTAAATTAGATTTTATTATCTAATGAGTTGATTTGAATATAGGGACATGAAGTGATGAGTCAGTTTATTTGAACTAACATTTATTTTGTGACCACAGTTTAGTATGGCATCTGGAAATCAAGAGGTTAACTACGAAATACCCGAAGCGAATGTAGCCGAAAATCAAGAAGCCACAAACAATCCTCCTGCCAACTCAGGAAATAATATTCCTGATAACATGATGAATGATGGATTCTTTAGGAATTTCATGCAGTTCATGCAGAATCAGGCAAGAGGAAATCCAGTTAACAATAACGGTAGAAACGCTGGTAATTTGAGGATGATCACTGTCAAGCAATTTAAAGAATTGGGACCACCTGAATTCCACGGGAAGCCTGACCCACTCAAAGCGGAGGCATGGCTGAAGCAGACGACAAAAATACTTGATGTCCTACAATGCGCTGATGATCAGAAGGTGCCCTTTGCTACTTTTATGTTTCGAGGTGAGGCGGATCACTGGTGGGAAGCGGTAAAACGTATCCACCCTTCAGCACTTGAGATGTCTTGGACAGAATTCCAAGAGCTATTTAATGAAAAGTACTTCCCAGAAAGCATCCGCCATATGAAGGAAGTGGAATTCATTAAACTGGAGCAGGGAAACATGTCAGTTTCTCAATATGAAGCTAAGTTTGCTGAACTGTCTCGTTTTGCGACTCATCTAGTAGATGACGAAGCACGGATGAGTCGGATGTTCTTACGTGGTCTAAGATTCGAAATCCGTCAACAACTTAGCTCTCATAAATTTAGTTTGTATTCAGATGTTGTTGATAGGGCTCAAAGGGTGGAGCAAACAGATGAAAAATTACAGCCAAGAGTCAATGATCAGAGAAATGATAACAACCACAGGAACGAGAACCATCGAGGAGGTAACCAACACTTCGGTGGTAATTCCACATCAAATAACAGAAGAGGAGAATCCAGTGGAAACAATTTCAAAAGAAAGAGATTCCATAATAATTATGGAAGGGCACCAGTACCAGCACCAGCACCGACCCCAGTTTCAAGGGGAGAAGATCGACCACCAGTGAGATGCTATAGGTGTGGTCAGGAAGGTCACATCAGCCCAAACTGTACACTGCAATCCAAAAAGTGCTACAGTTGTGGGAAAGAGGGTCATCTTGCGCGATTTTGTCCTGCCACAAAATCAAGTCCAGCTGCAGTGATGATACCAAAAGCTAGCGCGGATAAGGGAAAATCTGTAGTTCAAGGGAGAGCTTTTGTTGTGACATCCCAAATGGCACGAAACTCGAACGAGGTGATAACCGGTAAGCTATTCATAAATTCTCGTGAAGTCTACGCTTTGTTAGATACTGGTTCTACCCATTCTTTTATCTCACCTGCATGTGCTCAGCGTTTAAACTTAACTCCTGAAAATTTGGACTTTGACTTATCAGTTGAAACCCCATTAGGAGAAATGACCATTACATCTACTGTCTATAAATCTTGCCTAGTTCAAATCAACAACCTCACATTACCTGTTGACCTTATTTCTTTGGAGATGCATGAATTTGATGTGATTTTAGGAATTGATTGGTTGACTACCCATCATGCTAAAATTGATTGTTTTCATAAGATTATTAGTTTTCATATTCCTAATCAACCTGTCATGCAAATTCAAGCAACTAAACCATTGAAATCTATAACTGTTATTTCTAGCCATAAAGCCATTCGTTTATTGAAAAACGGATGTCAAGCCTTTTTAGCTCATGTCACTGATTTGAACAAAAATACGTCAAACTTGAATGATATTCCCATTGTTAATGAGTTTCCTGACGTTTTTCCGGAGGAACTTCCTGGTTTACCCCCAAACCGTGAAATTGAATTTTGTATTGATCTTGAACCTGGTACCAAGCCCATTTCCAAAACTCCATACCGAATGGCTCCCATTGAACTTCAAGAGTTAAAAGTCCAACTACAGGAATTGTTGGATACTGGTTTCATTCGTCCGAGTGCATCACCTTGGGGTGCTCCTGTTCTATTTGTGAAGAAGAAAGACGGGAGTATGAGATTGTGCATTGACTACCGAGAATTGAACCATGTCACCATCAAAAACAGGTATCCGTTACCTCGAATTGATGACATGTTTGATCAATTACAAGGTGCTCAACATTTCTCAAAGATTGATCTCCGTTCTGGATATCATCAGTTAAAGGTTAAAGCTGAGGACATTCCAAAGACTGCTTTCAGAACTCGTTATGGGCATTATGAGTTTTTAGTCATGCCTTTTGGACTAACCAATGCTCCTGCAGCTTTCATGGACATGATGAACCGAATATTCAAGGAATATTTGGATCATTTTGTGGTTGTCTTTATTGATGACATCCTCATATACTCCAAAAGTCGTGAGGATCATGAACAACACCTGAGATTGATACTCCAGAAGCTCCGTGAGAACAAATTATATGCCAAGTTGAAGAAATGTGAGTTCTGGCTTGAGGAGGTCACGTTTCTTGGGCATGTGATTTCTAGTCAAGGAATATCAGTCGATCCTGCGAAGATTGAAACGGTACTAAATTGGGAACAACCCAAGACAGTAACCGAAGTCCGAAGTTTTCTGGGCCTAGCTGGTTATTATCGGAGATTCGTAGAAGGATTTTCTCGAATCGCCACTCCATTAACTCAGCTTACTCGGAAAAGCACAAAATTCATATGGAGCGAGCAATGCGAGAAAAGTTTTCAAGAGCTTAAGAGGAGACTTGTTTCAGCTCCTGTTCTGACCATTCCATCAGGATCGGGAGAATTTGTCATATACAGCGATGCTTCAGGCAAAGGTCTAGGCTGTGTCCTTATGCAACATGGAAAGGTTATAGCCTATGCCTCTCGACAACTCAAAGATTATGAGAAAAATTACCCTACTCATGATCTAGAGTTGGCAGCAGTCGTTTTCGCGTTGAAGATCTGGAGACACTACTTGTACGGAGAGAAAGTGGATATCTATACGGATCATAAAAGTCTCAAGTATTTCTTCACCCAGAAGGAACTCAACATGCGACAACGACGTTGGCTTGAGCTGTTGAAGGATTATGATCACACAATCCAGTATCACCCGGGAAAGGCGAACGTTGTAGCTGACGCTTTGAGCAGAAAATCTTATGCGAGTACAAGTGCACTGCTGACAACACAAAAGCGTATTTTGTACGACTTGCAAAAGATGGAGATAGAGCTAAAGACACTAGGGACCCACTCGAAGATTGCTCACGTGCGAGTAGAACCAGCTTTAATCGATAAAATTAAAGCTGCTCAAGCTACCGATCCGGAACTGATAAACATGATAAAGAAAGTACAAGAAGGTACCATTCCCGAAGCAAGAATCGACGAGAAAGGAATACTTCGAGTCAACTCTCGACTCTGTGTTCCTAACGATCCTGAATTAAAGCATAAAATCATGATGGAGGCACACAACACGCCATTTGCAATCCACCCAGGAGGTACCAAGATGTATCGAGATCTTCGACATACATTTTGGTGGAACAATATGAAAAGGGAGATTGCAGAGTTTATCTCAAGGTGCCTAACTTGTCAACGTGTCAAGGCAGAGCATCAAGTACCTAAGGGTCCATTACAACCACTTGAGGTTCCCGAATGGAAGTGGGAACACATCAATATGGATTTCGTGACGGGTCTTCCCAAAGTTTCTCAAGGCTTAGATGCAATTTGGGTGATCGTAGATAGATTGACCAAATCTGCTCATTTCTTGCCTATACGAGAAAACTTTTCACTTGAACGTCTTGCCGGTATGTACATAAATGAGATCGTGAGATTGCATGGCATGCCAGTTTCCATAGTTTCTGATCGAGATCCTAGATTCACTTCACGCTTTTGGATCAGTCTACAAAAAGCTATGGGCACTGAACTACGTTTTAGTTCTGCATACCATCCTCAAACGGACGGACAATCGGAAAGGACGATCCAGACCCTCGAAGATCTTTTGAGACTTTGCGTACTAGATTTCAAAGGAAGTTGGGATAAGTACTTGCCATTGGTGGAATTTTCCTACAACAACAGTTACCAAGCAAGTATAGGTATGGCTCCATTCGAGGCTTTATATGGACGCAAGTGTCGCTCTCCAGTATGTTGGAATGAGGTAGGAGAAGCAAAACTGTTGGGACCCGAGTTGGTACGCTTGACGACCGAAAAGATCCAAATGATCCGACAACGAATACAGACAGCACAAGAACGACAAAAGAGTTATGCCGATCTTCATCGGAGAGATGAGAGATTCAACGTCGGAGATCATGTATTCTTACGTGTTTCTCCATGGAAAGGAGTTACGAGATTCGGAAAGAGAGGAAAGCTCAACCCTCGATTTATTGGCCCATTTGAAATCCTCGATCGAGTAGGATCCGTAGCCTACAGGCTAGCCCTACCACCAAGTATGTCTCGCATCCATAACGTTTTTCACATATCTATGTTACGTAAATATGTGAAGGACCCAAACCACGTCATTGAGTTAGAACCAGACGTTATAGCAGAAGATTTAACGTATGAGGAAGTACCTGTTAAGATCCTAGATAAGAAGGAGCAGATCTTACGCTCAAAGGTTATACCTCAAGTTAAGGTTTTATGGAGGAACCAAGATATTGAGGAAATGACCTGGGAGCTAGAATCTGAGATGAAGTCTAGGTATCCATACCTCTTCGAAATGCCAGGTACGTCAATTTCGGGGACGAAATTTCATAAGGAGGGGAGGTTGTAAGACCCTGAATTTTATGAAATATAAAATTTAATTTTCTTCATAAATTTTTTTTTTCATAAATTTTTTTTTTTTCATGAAACAGTAAGTGGTTAAATTGGCAAAGTTAAAAGTTAAAGATGTTCAGTGCAAATTATACCTTGTCGGGGAATATTCTTTTTGTCGGGGAATATTCGTTTTGTCGGGGAATATTCGTTCTGCCCGTACGACGGCGCAATATAATATTCGTGTCGTACGACGGCGCCGAAATAACTAATTAGTGGTGGACCCACAACGGAATATTTGTCGGAGATAGAAAACGACATAAGTAACCTTTTTAAATAAAAATAGTCAACGGAACTGTTAAAATACCGGTGATAAAAGAATAGTAGCATACGGTAGTTTATGGTATTTTCTGTAGCACACGGTACTCTACAGTAGCACACGGTATTGCACAGTGTCTTATATTATTGATCTGATAATTGACACCGTAACTGTTGCACATCATTTCATCAATAATTGTCGCTGCATAATATTTTATATTATCAATTCAATAATTGTTGCTACACAGTATTTTGCATTATTGATTCAATAATTGTCATTACACTGTATTTCATATCATTGAGTCAATAACTGTTGGTGCACTGTAGTTAAAATTATTGAACCTAATAATTGACAAAGTAACGTGTTCTTATATTATTGTTGAATTATTGTTATCTTTGTTGTAACATTAGTTTTACTGTTGTATTATTGGTTGATATTTGGTTAATAAAATAATGAGTTAGTGGGAATATATGGAGAAGAAGAATAAAACATGTGGGGGTGAAGGATGGAAGAAGTTGAAGGAAAAATAAAGGAAATAGGGTATAACACGGAAGAAGAAAATAGAGAGAGAGAGAGAGAGAGAGAGAGAGAGAGAGAGAAAGAAAAGGTGGGTGGGAGAGATATATTAATATATATAAATAAGAAAGAAAAGAAGGAAATGATGAATGGTCAGGAAAGAAAAACGTGGGTGGAGATATATATATATATATATATAATAATAAAGAAAAAGAAGTCAGAAAAGGAGGAGGCGGAGAGAAGAAAATAAAAGGGAGTAGGTGGGAAACAGGTAGGAGAAAATTATAGGGTTGGTAGCTGAATGCACTATAAAATGGAACCTTGGCTAAACGAACTTCCTCACACTTTTCTCTTCTCCTATTACTATATTGTGAGTATACTTTGAGTGTAGAAAGATTACTCTAAAATTTTGGTAAAGCCAAAAGGAGTGCAGAAATTTTTCAAGTAAGTCTTTTATTAAAAAGTAGTAATTTCATAAATTCCTATATTTCACGGTATTCACAAATCTTCCTTTAGAAGACTCTTCTATTAGAAGATTCATTTTTAAAAGCTTTCTTTGGAAGATTTATTTTGAAATATTATTTTAAAAACTATTTTAAAGTTGTTATATTATACTACAAAAATTATGTTAAATATATATAATTTTGATAGTTCATAATATACGAGTTATTATACACTTTGAAATTTATATGTGGTAATTACTAATTTATATTATAAATATATAGGTTGATCAACCTCATTTAAATCAATATCCAGTCACGTGTTAAGGTAAGGGGTATCATTCTTTTCATCATCATAAATGGATATTATTTTCTTTCTTACTTGAAGGGATTATCATTCTTTGATTCTCGAAAATAATATCGTTTCTTTCTTGTGCCATTTATTTCCATGTATTAAATTGTGGGAATAACCTTACGGCGCGGTTTACCGCCTGTTGGTGAATAACCTTTTGTATTCATTCCTTATTAATCTTTGAGAATAACCTTACGGTGCGGATTACGCCTGTTTGGTGAATAACTCTTCGTGTTCAAATTCTATTAAATTGTGGGAATAACCTTACGGTGCGGATTACGCCTGTTTGGTGAATAACTATTCGTATTCAAATTGATGGGAATAACCTTACGGTGCGGATTATCGCCTGTTGGTGAATAACCCTTGTTATTTGTCTCGTGTGGAAATAATTTGTCTACACGAATTATCACATGACACTTTTATTCCATATTCGTAAGTGATATCATTTTCCTTTATACTCATAAGGGATACCATCTTTTTCATCTTCCATTATTCAAACTTACTATGGTAAGGGATATTAATTCCCTTCACCTTTTGTTAATCAAACCTGCTACGGTAAATGATATTATTTTCTTCCATACACCTAAATCGAAACTTATTATGGAACTATTGCTTCTATAATTCCTGAAAATATTATATGTTCCATAATAGTTGAATTTCATTAGTTCAACTGAACCTTCCTATTTTCTGAACATTTCTATTGAACTGTAATCGTTATTCTGAACTGTGGATCTTGAATATCATTTTTAAATTTCACTCCACATCATGTTGGCAATTTGGACATTATTTGAATCTGCACAAAGTAAACTTCTGATACTTATTGTTTATCCTGTTCTTCTGTTCATCATTTGTATCACTGTTATTTGTATTAATCATCAAGAATCAAGCTGTTGTGAATATCTGTGGCCGGGGGCACAGATGTGATATAATTGTTGAACAGATGATAGGTTAAAGGCGATATACTAGGTTAAAGGCGATACATCTGTTCGGTGTCTTTTATGACACGTGGTGAATGTTCTCTTTGGCCCGTAGTGCAAAGATGAACTGTTGGTTGGTATGATTATGACCAAAGGCTGAATCTGGTATAATCATGACCGTTGGTGTTATATTGAATGTCTTTGGCCCGTAGTGCAAAGACGAACTGTTGATCTGCATGATTATGACCAGGAACTGTGAAGTTGTATTATCTTGACTAATGGTATTTCAGATGATAAAAGTTGATGATATTTTTACTAAAAAGAGAAGCGAGTGGACATTATAGTCTGCATTATTCTTCTAATAGATTGCTCATTCCGCTGCTATTATTGATCTGAACATTGTTTAAGAATTTAACTACAGTTTTTTTTATATAAACCTTGTAGTCTATTGTATTCAGAACTCAACTGTTGAAGGCTAATGATAAATTATTCGTCATTATCTTAGTCATGATATTTCTTACTGGGCTATTTGAGCTCACCCTTTCTTTTCGTTCCATTGTTTTTCAACAGGAGATGAGAACGTAACGGGGTCTAGCCGGGGAATGGAGTGAGAGTGCGGGGATAGCTATCATAGTCTTCACGTGTTATAAAATAGTGTGGCAATAATAATAAAGACTTAGTTGTGTTGTATTATCCACTGTATTGTTGTACGTTGTATTTCATTGTAATAATTTTGTTGTAGTCTTTTGACGACTCAAGTTTGGGCTGTGTGGGCCTAGATTTGGGGGCGTCACAACTGTCTTTGCATTTGGTATATAAACAATAAATATTTAGAAAAATTAGGAAAAAGATATTCGTTACACCCCACATTTAAGACTGATTTTAAATTATGAGTGTATAAGTCTTTGAGTACATAAGAGTTTAAGGACCGTTGGAAATTATTAATGGAGGATTACAATTTGCATGGTCATGAATGGTTAACTAATCTTTATGTAGTTAGAGAAAAATATTTTTGGGCATTTAAGAAAATATTTTTTGTAGTTGGAATGACTATGACCTCGAAGAATGAAGGTATGGATAGTTTTTTTTATTAATACTATAACAATAAGACATATATTAAAGACTTTGCTGCCAATTCTCAATAAGCACTTGATAAACAGTACATAAGGGAGAAGGATTGTGATTATATCATCGTGAATAAGAGGGGGAAACTATTTTTTAAACAACTCTCGAACTTTTTGCAGCAAAAATTTATATAAAGAAAATATTTAGGCATTTTCAAGTCGAGTTGACCAAATCTTTGAAGTTAAGCACACACAAAATTGATGACTTGTCTAACACCAAGTGTAAAACTTACCGTGTTTACAAATTCACTGTCCCAAAAGATTGTAGGAGATATTTCACCATCAATCACTTTATAGAATCATAATTGATTAAGTGTAACTATAAGATGTTTGAACATGCTGGCATAATTTGTTGTCACATTTTGTGGTTTATGATTTTAAAAACTTCACGGAAATTCCAAGTGAAATGATAGTGAAAAATGGACCATAGATGCAAATAAATCAAAGGTCGAAACTCCATATTCTTTCATAACAAGGGTTGACTATTGAGACACTTAATTAGGTCCTTGCGCTCGCCTGAGTAAACTTCTTCTAGGGTTTGCGGTGGAGGCATCAAGTTCCTGAGGTGCTTTTGATTATGTTGAGGAGATAATAGAAAGGGAGAGGACCATAATTGCACGTCACAAACCAGATAAAAGCAACCAAATAGGGTTCAAAGACAAAATGCCTGCTACAGTTGATAAGAGGTCCAATGTGGAGGCTGAAGTTGATGACGATACTATCTTTGAACCAATATGTTCCGATACAATAGGACATAAAAATAGCACTTGTGAAAAATTAACAAATCATGACAAAAGAAATCATTATAAAGTATTGAATTTAGATGAGCCATGATAATTTATAATAGTTACTATTTAGTGTTACTATAATATTTTGTTATTTGCAGTTAGACATGCACAGTAGGCCGGACTGGTCCGGCCTGGCCTGGGCCTGGTAGGCTTTGGCCGTTGACCAGGCCAGGCCGGGCTTTGACTTTTGGGCCTGCAGGCCGGGCCGGGCCGGGCTTCTCGATCGAAGTCTGGCCTTTTGAGGCCTGTAGGCCGGGCCGGGCTAGGCCTTTAGGCCGGGCCGGGCCAGGCTTTAGGCCGGGCCGGGCCAGGCTTTAGGCCAGGCCAGGCCTTGGGCCGGCCCAGGGTAGGCCAGGCTAGTCCTTGGGCCGGGCCGGGTCAGGCCAGGCCTAAAAATGTAATCAACTAATTAAATAAACTAACTACTATATTAATTAAATGTATTGACAAAAAATTAAAAATGAGTAATTAATCAATAATAAATAATGAGTCGGTTACAAATATTTTGCTTCAAAATATTTTTAAAATGTCTTCAAAATTCAAATCTTCAAAAAATGTATCTTCCTATCTTCAAAATTTATCTCTTCGTTATATCTTCAAGAAACATATCTTCAGTCTTAAGAAAAAATATATATCTTCAATATTCATGGATGTACAATTTCGTCAGTTTTTACTCTAACTTCGAGATCTTCTGAGCTATCTTGATCGTCTATTACATCTTGTACTATTCTTTGTGCGGAAAAATAATCTCTATAATAAATGCATATCTCCAACGATTCTAAGCTAAGTCTACTTCTCTTTTCATCCAATACCCTGCTAGATAAAGAAAATTATTGATGAATTTATTTATCTAACTTTTTAAAAAAATTAATCTTGAATATTTGAGTAGTATATTTTTAGATAATTTATAATTATATTGAATCAATTTAAATTTAAATATATTTTAAAATTAATTTTAGAATACCTAAATTAATTAATTCTAATTTGAAACTGAAAAAGTTGTACAACATTAACCGGATTTGTCAACCAATTGTGATTAGTACAATGAACAGAAAAGCCAAACAAAGTTTTTCAAAGTTTATTATCTCCCTACAATGAACTATTTCTTCCCTTCATCCGTCTTTTTGCTGCTTATATATATCAAGTTATAGTCTATAGTTAAAATGAATTAGCTAGGCTGGGCAGGCTGGGCTGGGCCGGTCCTCTGCGTAGGCCAGGCTGGGCTTTTTTGTAGGACGGGCCAGGCCGGTCTTCGTGGGCCAGGCCGGGCTTTTTCGTAGGCCGGGCCAGGCCGGGCTTTTTCGTGGGCCAGGCCGGGCTTTTTCGTAGGTCGGGCCAGGCCGGGCTTTTTGGTAGGCCGGGCCAGGCCAGGCTTTTACGTCAAAATAGCAGCCTGTTCAAAGACTGTAGGCCGGACCGGCCCGGTCCGGGCTTTGACCAGGCCGGGCTCAGGCCAGGCCAGGCCGGCCTGTGGGCCGTAGGCCTTTTGTGCATCCCTATTTGCAGTACTTGTAATTATTTTATTTTACTATTTTGTTTTTAGTTGCAATGTGTCATAAGTTTAAAAATTTTACCTTGTACTACTTGCGTTTGAAAATTGAACATTTGGTTAATGATTCACTGTTTTCCAAATTTTTCTTTAACATCAACTTAAAAAAATAATATATGTTAAAAAAAATAATGTATGTTAATATTCTAATACAGTATGGTTCACTGTTTTTAACATCAGCTAAAAACAAAAATCTTGGGAGCACCGCATAACTATTGTGCGGTAGGCTAAATTTTAAGGTATTGCACAATAGTTATGCGATATCATAAAAAAAAAGTTGTAATTTCTTATCAAACCTTGGGTGCACCGCATAACTATTGTGTGGTAGGGCCTAAATTTGAGGGTATCGCGGGATAGTTATGCGATATGGTAAAAAAAAATGGAGGTACCGCAAGATAGTTGTGCGGTATGGTAAAAAAATAACAAACTTTCTAATCAAAATTTGGGGACACCGCATAACTATTATGTGGTAAGACCTAAATTTGGGGATACTACATGATAGTTATGTGATATGATCAAAAAATAGGAACAAAATAAGCTGTACACCGCATAACTATTGTGCGGTAGGGCAAAAAAACTTTCTGACTAAAACTTGGGGGCATCGTATAACTATTAAGCGGTATATTGGACGCAGGACAATTGTTATACCTATTTTTGAACCTATCCACACAACATAAGTGTTATGCTTATCGTGTTATACATATCAATTTTTCACTAAAAACTGTAAATCAAACACAAGTGCAAATAAATACCACAACCCAAACATAATAATCTCATGTTAAATATGGACGTACGATATTGAACTCCAACTCATAATATTACCAGTATATACAAATTTAAATTTCTAATACTTAATAACATAATTAATAAATAAAATAATTATATTACAAAATTTTCAAATTATATTAAAAATTAATCTGTACTTTATATTCATTAAATGACATATCACGAGATTTATGTTTATAAATCTCATGTGTTATCCTATATCTAAATAATATTGCATCTTCTTTGCACTAATTCAAGCTCACTAGACTTTTTCCACGAGTAGCGTAGTCACAATATTTCATGACATAGATGGCACAATCCATTCTATTTTTTTGTTTGGGATGATCTTTCATGATTGCGTATGACATAGGTTTCTTTGAAAAATTCCTATTCGGTCGATATATGCGCAGAGTATTAGAAATATATCCCCGCTATATATCAAAAGAAAAAATGGTTAGTAAACATCATATCATTTAGTATTAAGACTTTGTGGATAAATTAATACAAATAACACACTTATCATATAAGTTATCTTCATCGTGTATCCTATGGTCATCATAAGTCCTCAAATTTCATCAAATGCACGATCTGATCTATGTTGAGAGCCCCCTTTGCATTAAATTTGAGTGCAGTGTAATCCTACCACCACAAGGTCATGAGCTGAAACAACACACACAACATGAAAAAGAATTTGTGTCGCTCTGTGTTATCGTATTGAATATCTTACCAAATTAACTTCAGTAATTTAAGGTAAGCATCGACGACAACATCGTACATATCATGCCTTGGTCGTAAAGTATAGACCAAGTTGTGCATTAATGTGTATAGTTGGTCTAGATACATGGTTGGATAAAGAGTTTAATCTAAAATCTTGGATAACACATCGTGCTTGATCTACATAACCTTGTCCGATTTTAGGGGTAAAAGTGGATCGTACCTAAACCTTGAATTACGATCAATGGTTATGAAGAATGGAAGCTTTATGTATTCTCCTGGTGTCAGCTACTCCTCAGGCTGTTCGACCCTAAGCAAGGTCTATTTTAAAATAGGAGTTAGTTGCATCATCTGCTCAGTATAAGTTTCATACCCTTAAAGAAAAGGTGTTCCAACTGAATACGATGGGCAAGGATTGTCTTCTATTGTTTCGTCACCAATGGATCATACAAATATAGAGATTGTGTACTAGAATGAAAGAGAAAATATGGAATCTCCTAGCTAAGCTCAAATTCGAGAGCTATTGACGACTGTTGTGAAGCTGTGTATGAAGAATGAGGTGCATATCTTAGATGAGTGTCAAAGTTTCCTTTATTTTATTGGTCAAACTCCACAACATTCTGATACCAATTCAAGTAAACTACCCTATCCTCGTACACAGGTGGAGATTGTAATATTTTTCCCACAAAGTTTATGGCATAATGAATCTAGAAAAAAATAAAAATACAAATAAAGCAATAAGTATGTGTAGATAATTTATCCAAAAATTAGTAAAATTACTACTTGAATTAAAATACTTACAAGGTTCATGACGTTGTATTGTGAAAATAGTCCACATACTACAAATTTCTTGTCTTGCACTAGACGAAGATGTTAAATCCTTAGTCTAGTCGCCCTCCTATGCCACTGAATGTATTGTGATATAGGGATAACTTGTCTTGTAGCGACCACTAAGACATTTAATAGATCTCGCCACTGATTCTAAACATGTATATATTATCGTCTTAGTTGGATGAAATTCATCGCTTCAATATTCTCATGTAGAGCGCACAATATTTCCATAGCCTCCGCATCCATGGGGATATCTTGTAGATCCCCAAACCGTCGCAAAGTACGATATAGAATCTAGAACTCCACAACATCGAACCATATGAGTGAGATTCTGGACATCCCCCCCCCCCCCCTAAATGACATTTTCGTACTTATGCCCAGTCCAATCCTCATACGGTTGGTATGACATTTAGGTGGCCATTGCATTATTCTTGTCGTCAAGTTCTATCCTATACACCATGATATTGTAATGGGGGTACTTACATATTTCACCTAGGGTTTTATATTCTTTATGACGATATGCCCAACCATAAGCCTGCGGTAAGAATTTTTTTTTACTATCGGGGTGAATTGGGCATCTAATGGTAATACGTTCATATGCCCATACTTGAAAAGGAAAATTAAATAACAAATCAACAAACTAACAAACAACCATACATCTATGTTGAAAAAAAATTAATTTAAATATAATTATAATGAAATTTACTTATATAGAGTAACACACTTGCCAATTGCAGTTGAACTAATTCTTGTCGCTTTGTGCAAATTATAGTATAGGTAAGCTAACACTGTAAGACCCCGAATTTTATGAAATATAAAATTTATTTTTTTTCTTCATATATATTTTCATGAAACAGTAAGTAGTTAAATTGATAAAGTTAAAAGTTAAGGATATTATGTGTAAATTATATTATGTCGGACAATATTCTTTTGGTCGGGGAATATTCGTTCTGTCGAGGAATATTCGTACGACGGCGCCGTACGAACCAATCATTGGTGGACCCCACAAAGAATAATTGTCGGATATAGAAAATGACAAACAATTTTTAAAATGGTCAATGGTACTATTACTTTTAATTGTTAAAATATCCGGTGGTAAAAGAATAGTAATATACGATATTACAAGTAACATACGGTATTGCACAGTAGCACACGGCATTGCACAGTGTTTCGTATTATTAAACTGATAAAGTGGTTATCGTACAATATTTGACTTTATTGTCACATGCACAATAATTCATGTTATTAAATTGATAATTGTCACAGTAGCATATGCACAGTAATTCACATTATTGAATCAATAATTGTCGTGACACAGTAACGTAATCTTTCTTTTGCATACTTTCTGCATTATTGTTATCTTTATTATGGTGTTATTTAAACATTTGTATTTCATTAATTAGTTGACTTGATATCTAACTAAGAAAGCCAACTACACTGTATTTATAACAATTAGTCATAATAATGAATAAGTGTGAATTATTGTTGAATAATTGAATTGATAAAGTTATTTGTTTATAATATAAAGTTAGGTGATATAAAATGAATGGTATAGATTAAAGATAATATAGAATTTAAAATGGATGGTGTAGATTAAAAGATGATCTTTAAATGAATGGTTTAGATTAAGGAAATCTTAAAAGATGAAATGAACGGTATAGATTAAAGATAATATAGAATTTGAAATGGATGATGTAGATTAAAAGATGATATTTAAATGAATGGTTTATCTTAAAAGATGAAATGAATGGTATGGATTAAACATTATCTTGAAATGAACGGTTTGGATTAAATTAGGAAATCTTGGTTATGATAAGATTTTTGGCTATAAATAGAGGCCTTAACTTAAGGATTTTTCATAAACTTCCTTACTTGTTTTTTCTTTCTCTCTCTCTAAATACTTCTTGTGAAAATTTTCTCTAAGTGTGCTTAAGTCATCTTGAGTATTTGTGAAGATTTATAAGTGTACGTGTACTGTTCAAGTTAATCAACCTCATTTAAATCATTACCCAATCACATGTTAAGGTAAGAGATTATCATTATTTGATTCTCGAAAATAATACCGTTTCTTTCTTACTCATAAGATGTGCCATTTAGTTCCATGTATTAATTTGTGGGAATAACCTTACGGCGCGGATTTCAGATGATAAAAGTTGATGATGTTTTTCCTAAAAAGAGAATCGAGTGGACATTATAGTCTGCATTATTCTTCTAATAGATTGCTCATTCCGCTGCTATTATTGATCTGAACGTTATTTAAGAATTTAACTGTAGTTTTTGATATAAACCTTGTAGTCTATTGTATTCTATCAAGAACTCAACTGTTGAAGACTAATGATAATTTATTCGTCATTATCTTAGTCATGATATTCTTTACTGGGCTATTTGAGCTCACCCTTTCTTTTGTTCCATTGTTTTTCAACAGGAGATGGAAACGTAGCTGGGTCTAGCCGGGGAATAGAGTGAGAGTCTGAGCAATAGCTATCGTAGTCTTCACGCGTTGTAAAATAGTGTGATAATAATAGTGAAGACTTAGTTGTGTATTATTATACACTGTATTGTTGAACGTTGTTCTACCTTATAATAATTTTTGTTGTAGTCTTTTGACGACTCAAGTTTGGGCTGTATGGGCCCAAATTTGGGGGCGTCACAAACACGACATCACCCCATACGTACTCGACAATCTTTGTGATGTCATCCAAAAATAGCAAATATCGAGTATGGCAAATATTCCAATATGGATTTGCAAATAAAATTCTCCCACTTACATACAGAACATATGCCTCGGTGTATATCCTAACTAGTTAGAGAGTGGCATGACGGGTTAATTCCCCAAATCGAAGAGCTAACCAACTAGTGTTTATACCACTGCATTCATAAGTCTTATCACCCTTTTGTACAAATTGAAATAATTCTGATGTTTCTAATAACTCCTTTTTTGGATGTGCATAAAGCCCACAAGCAATGAGTTTTCCCATCATAGGTAATCCTAGGATATAAAACACATCTTATAACATAATAGACATCTCTTCGATGGAAAAAAGAAACATATTAATCTCACTCCTCCATTGTTCTACTAATGCGGAGATTAAAGACTCGTTCATCTTATTGGCTATTCTAGGATCATTAAACACTCAAAAAAATAAAAATAAAAAACCCATTCTTCTAATAAATTCATTTGGGTTTCAGTTAACTTAAATAAGTCAAGTGATCTCCCACCCTCCCTCATCACTACATAACCTACTAGTATTATATTCCTCATTTTTTCATACTTTCTCATATTGGTGTTGTCTTTGGTTCCAAAGTACATAAGTATCATATGATCTAGAATTAAAGTCTATTCTATACAAAAATAAACAATATATCAATTATCCACCAATATACAATTTATCAAACCAATATATTTAGTCTAAATAACATTATCTCCAAATCGACTTTTAATTTTTCATATCAATTTTAAAAATAATTATAAGTATCAAACCATTGGATCCACCGTTGGATGGACATCTAAATCCAACGTTGGCTACAACTATACCCACAATATATATATATATATATATATATATATATATATATATATATATATATATATATATATATATTCACCATAAAGTTAATAGTAAGATGTATAACTTATTTGTTAGTGAAATAAACTTAAATTTTTTGTTAGATCTTGTAGAGATGGTTGTAAACAAGTCGATCGGTTGTTCGCTTTTGAGGTAGTGTGTTCAATTTGTTCATCGGAGATTGGATTTTCAGAGAATGATTGTTGTTTGTGTGAGGGAGAGATGGAGTGTTTTTGGATAATAACTAATTGTAGTGTTGCACTGTTCCTTTTGCTAGGGACAAAAGGATATCACGTAATTATTATGCGGTAACCGAATATTAATTGTGCGATACTTCATCACATACCATATAATAGTTGTGCGGTACTTTATCACATACCACATAACAGTTGTGTAATATCTATTTACATTACCTATTGCATAACAATTATATGGTACTCCATATTTCATATTCGATGGCAAGCTGGTCATTTGTTAAGTGAGTTATGTACCGCATAACAGTTTGTTGAACTCTTAATAACTGTTATGCGGTAATATTATTTTTAACTATTTCGATCTCATTTGTAACAAACGAATAAGATTAAGTTAAATAGATAAATATCATAATCTAACTTTAAATCTGGATTATTTCCTATATATATATATAAGAACTTTTGTGGATTGTTAATATTGTTAAAAACAAATCTTAATATTTTAGGCGACCCTTATCGCTTTAAACAACATAATTTTGGTATGGTAATATCAGTCGGGCTTTATTGTGGCCAATGGTCAATTTTGGGGATATAGAGCTTTGAACTGTTCATGAAAAGGAAAGAGTACTAATTAAGGCACTATTTCTCAAAGTCTTGTTTGTATGGAATAGAAAATTCAAAGAGATAGTTGAGGAGCAATGAATGGTGAAGTCGTTTTAATTTTAAATAAAAAAGTAAGCTGGTGGATCCCACAATAATTGCCCTTTGATTTCTTGATCTAGTGTTTTTGGCTTTCAGCGCAAGACTTTTAGTTTGAATATACAGTACACGACTTTAAGAGTTGCAATGTTGAAGGGCTAAGTAAAATAAATAAAGCACTCCCTTTTTCTATTGAGTGGGTAGGCATGGGGCCATTTCCCCGTCCCAACCGGTCTATCTCTACCTCGAACCTTTTTATGCAAAACTTCATTCAAGCAGAAAGATGCTTTCAGAATTTGATTGAACATCGAAATATTCCAATTTCTCCATCAAACTAAATGTGATTTGTTAAAAATATTTATTTTTTAAAAATAATAATCGTTTGCGTAATTAAATTACAGATAACAATTATCATCAGCACAGTGTATAATTGAACTGGGACGTAAAATAAATTGAACTATTGTCTACAATTAAATTACATACGAAAGTTTAATTTAACTTGCATCTGCAATTTAGTTTGTGAAATATTATTTAGTTTGTTATCGCCCTACAAATTAATTTGCTGACGATATTGCCCTAACTACTTGATCACAATTTTGATGATAAAAATCTGGTATTTACAACCGTAACTGCTGATCATTTTTTATAGATCGTCCTATCTTTATGTCATATCTATCACTGTTCATTTTGTAATCTAACAGCCAAATTAGGCTACAAATTCGAACAAATCTATTATGAAAATAGGACTATCCTATAATTGTAGTTATAAAACACTCCTCTATATATATATATATAGTCCCCTTCTTCAGCGAATTTTAAAAAGCGAACCAAAGACGAACCGTCGTCTTTGGTATCTATGGCGACGGTTCGACCCGTCGCCATAGCCATGCACTCTATGACGACGGGTCGAACCGTCGCCATAGATACCAAAGACGACGGTTCGTTTTTAGTTCGCTTTTTAAAGTTCACTTTTGAAAATTTTCATATATATATGTGTGTGTGTGTGTGTGAAACTTAACGGATGAATTTTAAAGTAAAAATAAAACCTTATAAAGTTAGGGTCAAATTTAATAGGAGTAAATTATAAATAACTGATTAAACCCATCTTGACTAAGTTTTATGTACTGACTCGAGCATCTTTTATATATGTCTAGTCTTAGTTTGTTACTTTCTTTTAGATAAATTACTTTGTGAGGCTACAAAAGCATCTTAAGATAAAAGAAGAAATAGTCTTTACTGTCAAAGTAGAAACAAATTTGTAAGAGTGGGGCTTCATATATGTGAAAAATAGAAAAAACATTGGGTAAAAAAAATAAAGGGGGAGATACCATAATAGATAGTTGACTTGCATTTGTATGTTTAAATGATTCTTTTTAGATTTTTCTCAAAGAAATTATACCATATGAAATTATAAATGCAAAGAGTATATAAAAATTTAGACCATATGAATTCTTATAAAATTTGTTTTATATATTCTTTACATGATAAGAATTTTATATACAAATTTGTAAATATTGAGTATGTATTATGTTCCGTATTAACTCTTAAAATTATAATAGTCATTATTTTAATAGTGATGACACGATAATAAAATAAAATACGACAATAAATTTTAAAAATTTGTGTCATTTTATACGACTAATTAGTTCAACATCTCGTATTGTTGTAAAATTATTATATTATTAATATATTTTTGTGAATATATTTTATTTGATCGAATGATTAATTTTAGTTTTTAATTTTTATTATTAAATCTTATGGTAATCTAAATGCAGACTAACAAAGACTAAATATGGAGCGCACGTGTTTTGATAAGGTGAAAGTGTTGATAGGGTCCCTTGACTCCGTTCTCGAACGCACTCAAACGACATCCCATTGGTTTTGGTTTGTTTGGTCACAGATTCAGCGTATATCTGTCGGGCTCGTTCACATGTTTCCCCTAAAGGAGTAAGAGCGTCCTGTCCTGTTGTAGTAATTTTCTATGCATCAAGGCTACATTTATTTGTGGATCTAGACTTTTATAGAAGAAAACAAGATTGTTAGTTTTATTTTGAAATACTAATATTTAAATTTAATAATATTTTAATCTCGAGATCTATAACTATTAAATTGAATAAAATATAAAATTATATTTTTACTTTGAATATATTATTTTGTATAAATATAGTATTTGAATTTATTATATATTTATGAGACGTTATTAATAAAATATTTGTTTAATCAAAATCTACTTATTTTATAAAGTGTCACAATTATGCTACTATTTATCTGAATTTTCTCTTACATTGTCGGTGGATTAAAGACTTGTGATTATTTTTTACAGGGTCTAGAAATGTGTTATTTGAGCAAAGAAAGTTTAATATTTTCTAAAAGGCCATACTTTTATTCTGTTTTTAATAATCATATAGAAGACATCTGTGCAAATATTAATGTGCTTTATAAAAATATCAAAAAATGTTCCCTTTAAATTTTAATTATATAAAATATTAAGAAAATACTCATATATTTAAATGAATATTATCAGAATATATATATATATATATATATATATATATATATATAAAGAAATTTTTGTAATATTTTAAAAATTCTTAATATTTAAGAGATATTTATTATTTTATCAATACATAATTATTACTACTATATATATATATATATATATATATATATAAAGAAATTTTTGTAATATTTTAAAAATTCTTAATATTTAAGAGATATTTATTATTTTATCAATACATAATTATTACTACTATAACAATATTACTAGGCTATATTTCTATAAATAATCCTATAAATACACACGTACAAAGACGCGAATACAGAGACGTTCTGACAAGCTTCAAAAACCCACGAAGATTAGTAGATTTTACTCTACATCCTCCTGTTTCTTTGTACTCCTCTCGTTGCTACTTGCTTGCAAGTTTCTACTTCTGTTCTTCATAAACCCCTCGATTGCCGAGCTACTTCGTCGACAGATCTTGGATTGGAGTACAGATTTTCCTCAAAAAAGTTGTTTGGACTTTGTAGGTAAAGTTAAAAAAAGGAAAAAGAAGAGTATGTTTTCTTATTTATTTATTGATTTTCTTTGATTTTTGTGCTTTACGCTTTCATGTTTTTTTGATGGATTTCAAGCTGAGAGCTTAGAAATTATTTGTGAGATCTGAGCTATTGTTTTAACTTTCGCTTTTCCCTGTATTACTCTCTTGGATTCTGAGGTGTGAGATTTTTCTTTCTTTTTTTTATTTATTTATTATTATTTTTAGGAAAAAAGATATTACTTTATTGGTATCTAATCATATCTTGACTTTACTGTTTGTGGGTGTTGCCTATATATAAGTTCGGAACTGGGGTTTATAATTAGGTTGTCCAGTTTAAATTTTCATTAGTTCATCAAGAGGGTTCAACTGGTGAGTTTTTTCTTGTTCTTTTTCTTTTTTTGCTTCTGATTATGTAAATTTTATCTGTACTTTAACTCTGTTAGGTGTTAGGTTTTATAAATTGGGAGTTTATGTTGGGTTTGAAGTTCTGAAAATCATATATTCTCCATATTTTAACTCCATTATTTTGCCTTTTATTAGTTCATCAAGAGGGTTAGTTTTATAATTTCTGATTATGTAAATTTTATTAGCTCAGTTAGGTATTATGTTATATAATTGGCACTTTAAGTTGGGTTTGCAGTTCTAACAATCACATATATTCCATATTTTAACATGAATTTTGCTTCTTGTTCTGGTTTCTGAGCAGTTGATCTGAAAGCTGTAGTAATTTTAGGTGTTTGGGTTCTGAATTTTGTTTATATAATATTAAATTGTACTCGTTCCGGTTAATTTTGTGCTGTAGTTATCATATGCTTGGTGCTCTGGGAATTAAACACAATGAAATCTGATAATCCTTCCATTCATTTTTATGTTTTTTTTGGATAGTGAAATTTGGTCCTTTCTATTTATAGTTTGTAGATTTTAAGGAAGCATTAATGACTTACTTTCTCGTATTATCCTTACACTAAATACTAACTTGTTTTTCTGTATTCTTCCCAATGAATTTTAGAAGGGTAATATTGAGATTTTTATATCCAATTTGATCAATATGACAAAACATAAATTGCATTTTTTAATCTTTGTGTTTTATTCTAAAACGGCAATTAAAAATGAATGGAGGGGGTAGTATCAAATTTTGGGAATTTTTTTAGACATTTTTTGTTTGGACCTGAGATAATGATATGGAAAATTGGTAAAAGTCTGGATTCTAAGTTTAAGAATTATGAAGAGTTGTTACTGTAATCTGGTCTTGAGTAAGAGAATGTTACTTCATAGGAATTCTAGTTTTCCATTATAGTTTGATTTTATTATTGTTGTATCTACTGAATAAAAATCAAATAACTAAAACTAGAGTTTCTGTTTTTCTTATCGGTGTTTCTAAATTTGCTGCGGGTTGGTTTTCACTTCCCTTGCTCTTTGGTTAATTGTTTTAGGTTCAAATTTTGGTCATCATCATGGATTCCCCTCAATCCGTCGTGTCACCATTGAAGGATTCCTCTGCTATTTCCGAGTCCAAGAAGCAAACTACCGATCTATTCTCAAGGAAGCCTGGTTATTTTTCCAGGGTAAATGAGGTTCAAAGAATGGAAAGCTCCATTGGTGTTGTTGAGGTGTATATACATCAAGCTAGGGACATCCATAACATTTGCATATACCAGAAGCAAGATGTTTATGCTAAGCTCTGCCTCACCAATGATCCTGAAAATGCAGTCTCCACAAAGATCATCAATGGTGGCGGGCAGAATCCCGTGTTCAACGAGAATCTCCGGCTCAATGTTAGGAAAATCGACACTTCGATCAAATGTGAGATATGGATGTTGAGCAGGGTGAAGAATTATCTCGAAGACCAGCTGCTAGGCTTTGCTTTGGTACCTCTTTCTGAAGTTGTTGTCAAGAATGGGAAGCTAGAGAAGGAATTCTCTCTTTCTTCTACTGATTTATTCCATTCCCCGGCAGGGTTTGTGCAGTTGTCCCTCTCTTACAGTGGGGCCTCACCAGAAGTGATGGCGATTTCTGCACTGTCCACATCTGTGCCTGATGGGGAAGTTATCACTGATTCTCTTTCCATTGCGTTTGAGAAGCTCGAGTTTCCAGATCCTAATATAGCAAATGAGAATCATCTAATGGTTTCGGAGTATTATGGGATCCAATGTTCTGATTTGGATTCGCAGAGCTTGGACAGTATGGAGTCTAATGATACCGATACTCATCTCAGTTCGGAAATTGGTACACAAGCGGTGGAGAACTTTTCAGCAAGTACTAATTCTCCCCCGAGCAGTGTATCTACTAATGGATCCCCAACTGCTTCAAATCCCTCAAGTAATTGTCAGTCTTTTGATACCCCAAGAGCCTCAAAATCTCTGTGTGAGGAATATATTCCATCTCCAAAAGGTGATTCAAAAGAAAAGGCTGCAGAATCGGGAGGTGCTGGGAGTGATGCATCTGGGGGAGCTCATGAAAATTTAGTCGTAAAGCCTGTTGTCCCCATAAACATTGAACCAGAGCAAAAGGTGGTGCAGCAAGATTTCGTGAACATGTACATGCAAAGTATGCAAGAATTCACCGAGTCCTTGGCAAAGATGAAGCTTCCAATGGATGTTGGAAGTGGACCAACCAGTTCTGGAGATTCGAGTACGGATCAGAATTTACCAGGATCAAACACCACCGGTTCCCGTGTTTTCTACGGGAGTAGAGCTTTCTTCTGAGCTTTTTGTTTCACTGGTTAAGGCGACAATATGCAGGTGACTTTTAGATATTAAAATTAAGACTGATGATGCTATATTATGTAGTACGTAACTATGTATCATGGTGTTATCCTTTTTTAGTTGGGGTTTATCGCGTGTTATCCTTTGTTGGATTGTTTAAGCTGATTGAAAATCCTTGACATTTACGTGTTACAACTTATAATCTTTGTTCAAGTGGTATTGCTCGTAGTGTATATTTGAGATTATTCTTATTTATCTTTCTTTCTAACAACTAAACTTCAATTAAGCTATTAGCTATGTTAGTTTCTCTTTGCTCCCATTTCAATAATTGTGTTGACAACATGCCATTCTGCTTTATATCTATGTATGGGATGTCTGGGTTTCATGTGTGATTTTGGAGCAGATAGTGAACTTTGGCTGAAGCATCCACAAGCTCCGTGTGTTTAGTAAGATTTATACTTTCCAGGGTTCGATTGTCGGTGTTTCTTCTCTGATTGTTCATGTGAGATCTCTTTTCTTATCTACACATTTGACACCTAAGTATCAACAATTGTAAATTGTTCAAGTGAGTTTATATTATGTGTAATAAACATTATACTTAGGCCTGACAAAATAGGCCCGGGCCCGCAGGCCCAAAAAAATTGAACTATGGACTCTCATTTTTCAGCCCAAAAAAAATTGGGCGTTTTGGCCCAACCCGGCCCGTGGCTCAATTTTTTTTATTTTTTTTTTATTTTTATTATTTGATATTGATGACAAAAAAAAATATTAACTTAAAAAATGAATCAAATAGGAAATTATGAAGAATATAAGAGTAAATTTTAACATGTGATATTGAATAATAATACAAAAAAAAATATGAATATTATATATATATTACTTTTAGTCATTTTTTTACTATCTTATTTTTAATATTAATATTATATATATTTATCAATTAATTAATCACAAGATTATTTATATTTTAATATATATGACTATAAAATTATTAATTATTTTATTTATTAATACTATTAAATGATTATGTGTTATAATTGTAAATAATTAGAGTTAATATTTATTTTAAATTATGTATTATAGTTGTAAATAAATAAATAAATATATATATATATTTAAAAAAAAAAAAACTTAAAAAACCCGCGGGTGGGCCACGGGCCGCAAGATTTTAGCCTGATCCAAAAATGGCCCGACAAAGCCTGATCCGTTTAAGCCAACCCGACCCGTTTATTAGGTCTAATTATACTGATAGTCGTGTAGACATTGAAACAGAGCCATGCCTGAGATAATGGTCTCAACAGTCTCCTCGAGTAGTTCATCTGTTCTGACAAAATAAAACTCGGTGGGGTACTGTTTTTTTTTTTCAAGTTGAATGTTGTAGGTCACAAGGTAGTTTATTTTGCATACAGCTCAACATGGCTACATTTGTTTTGCAGAAATGATAGATGAGATAGGATTATTTGTACTAATTTAAAACGATTATTTTATCTCATTATTCGTCCGATATTTAATCCCATTAACTATTTGTTATAATTTATAAGGTAATTTGATATATCAAAATAAGAATTAAATAATATCACATGGGCTATTATAATTCATTGTTAAATGATTTTAGAAATGACAAAACATAGACTATGAGATTAAATAACGGATTTATTATAGAATTAAATAATTTGTAATAATAATAAATTAGTATAAATGGTTCAATTTCGTCAATTTTGCAAATAAATATAAAGAATTGATATTTTCATAATATTCTATTCACGTAAAAGTGAATTTTATTAGAAAACCTCGTAGAAATATCAACCCTCTAAATACAGCCTATGTTCGTTATTTCTCAGACCTTTGAATTTTCCTGCTTCAAATCTCTCATAATCATACATGCCATCTTCGGGAATAGAGAAGTGCCTATTTTAATGGCATAAATTGTGGTTTTCTTCATCTGTGGGTCGTTAGATTTTTTTACGTTTTCTTCACGGAGAATGTTTTCAGTGAATGTTACACCATGACACAGGCTTTGGATTGCTGGAAGAACTACCTGCCAACTGAGGGGTTTTTAAATTTTTATTTAAGCAAAGCATGCAAATGTCTACTCAACTGCCCTCCCAGCAGCTCTATTCTCAGCAAGGCAAGCAAGCATGTCATAGAAAATTACAAAAAACATGTGGGGCCAAATCTTGATGTTAAAATTTCCCTATCGATGAATTTTCTCGATGAGGTAAATAAGATTTTCTGCACAAACTTTTGGAAAAGTTTCAATTGGGAGTTTTTCGCTTATCCCGTCAACAATTTATCAGCTAACATGTTGATTATATGTAAACTTTGATAAATAATTTATATATCGACTAATTCATAGTGAATTTGCATTGTAATTAATGTAGAACAATAAATAATAAAATAGAATAATAATATTTAGATTTTTTCTTATTTTATCTATTCACATATTTTGTTATTTAATATCAATATCAATTTATCGTTATATTTAGCAAGACTCGTACACTTAATATGGGGGAAACTTTGCTTTTGTCAAAAATAAAATAAAATGGAAAACAATTTGTAATTATTTTTCACCTTGGATAAATGGGACGATTGAAAACGGCGAAGTTCACCTTTTTAACTGCTAGCACATTTAGAACTTGTGGTATAGTAAATGACAAATTCGCCAATATATATATATATATATATATACGAGGAATATGGAGATACACGGCTGTGTAATACACGGTCGGCTATGACGATGGTTTTTTTGAGCTATGCCAACGGTTCAACCGTCGGCTTAGCCCAGAAATAGCTAAGCCGACGGTTGAACCGCCGACATAGCTCAAAAAAACCGTTGTCATAGCCGACTGTACACTGCACAACTGTGTATATACATTTTTCTCTGCATATATATATATTCCCAAACTCAATACCAAAGCCTCTAATGCGGTACCCTTTGTCCTAGAAGGCAAGTACTTTTCTTTCTTCTTTCGCCCTGCTTGATTTCTTAATTACTCTCTTACAAATTGAAAAAATTACAATTATCCTTTAATTTTTTTTCAATACAGAAATATTGCTAAAGTGACGAAATTATTTAAGATAGATTATATTGTGTACAATTGTTTACAACGAATTTATTTGTGTTGCTAACTCTTTACAACAAATTTTATTGCGTCGTTAAACTGTTTATGATGAATTTTATTTTATTTCTAAATATAATATTTTGTAGCTAAATGTGTGTTAAAAAAATTAGATTAGATTTTCTCTCTCTGAATACACATTTAACGACAAAAATATTACTTTTAGCGACATTTTCAACAACACAATAGTTTGTGAAGAAATTGTGTTGCTAAATGTTTGCTACAAATTTATTTTGTCACTAAATATAATATTTGTATCACTATGACTATGTTTGTTTATAAAAAATATAATTGGGATTAGACTATTTACATTAATTTAATAGTACTTCGGACTATTATCTCACATGATGGAGGATCAATAGTCCTTTAAATAGTTCTATAAATTATTTAATATTATTATTATTAAGGTTATTTATGTGAGATTATATAATCCTATGAAAAATTTAGGATTAATAGTCCCCTCATTTTAAGTTATTAAATGATTTTATGTGACTAATAGTACAGCATTAAGAAATTAATAATTCATCGTCAAATGATTAAATAATACAAAATAGTATTAAATTAAGGTAAATATTTTAATCTCAAGTATATTTTTTACAAATAAACATAGCCTGAATATATATTAGAAAAAATTAGAGAATAAATGTAATAGAAAAAAATTCAATTAAAAAAAATAAAGAATAAGTGTAATAGAAAATCCCTGCGTATCAATTTATATGCAAGTAAAACTAATAACAACTGAAGTAGCCTACTAGTATTCGCAGAATGCGAATACGGTAAATTGAAGAAAACATACAATTGCAGGGTAACGTGAAGAAAACTTGCAGCTACCGGCTAAAAGGGGACGTAGGACCTTTTAAGAGGTATACTGTTACACCCAAAAAAATTAAAAAATTAAAAAATTAAAAAGAAAAAAGAGAGCAAGGAGATAATCTCCCAAATGGGCACCACCTCTCCCTAGTCGAACTTAAATCCAACTCGTTTAATTTTATTATTATAATTAAAAAAAAAATTATTATATACTAACTGAGCAAGTCAGACATCCGAGTTCGAGTTTTGATTTAACTAAATGAATAAAGAAGTTTATTCGAGTTTGATGAGTTCAAATCGAACCAGGCTGGGCTCGCAGACGCACTTACAGATCTAGCCATTCAATCTATTTTCACAATTTTGAATAATCTACCTGACTTGATAAAAAAAATTAGATACACAAATACTTGCTTTCTAAAGAACCAACGAAAAGGAATTCTAAATAGAAAATTAGAAATAGAATTCTGAAGTACCAGACTATTCAATGTTCAACACATTTCAACAGAAACACTTGTAAATCAAATTAAACACCAAATTAAGACGTATAATCTGTTTCATACAGTTGAAAATAGTCGATCTACATCAAGATATTAATCAAAATATTCAGCAACTTATTAATGGGAATCCCTCTAATAAATCACACTAGTAACTCGAACAGAAGCTCACATACAATCTGAGCGAAAAGCAAATCCCAGAAAAGAGTGAAGAAGTATACAGACTAACTATAACCAAATTTTCCAGACACTACAGAAATTAAAATGAAAAAAAAAAACCGAAAATTGAAATGTTATTACTCTAGTTTTAATGTAGTACAAGTGGTAGTGCGTCTTGCCGAAGAAATGCACAACACAAATGGATTATCTTGAGTATATTTTCTGCAATCTGATTTTACAGCTCAACTGAATGCCATGAAAGGAACCTAAGTCATGTAGGGGAAAAAACAAACCTCAAACTTCAAATAAATTCCTTGTAACTGCTTGGTCTGATATCTATACTTTCATATCAACAATGCTCGTTAGATCTCTGTGATCAATTTCCTTATAAGCTGATATGTATATTTATGAGGGATATGTACGGAATTTAGAGTTCTCCACCAGTTCCTTTTAAGTTTCTTTACCTAAATTTACCTTCAGTTTTCCGAATGATGAAATCTCCTATGCAGCAATTCCTGAAGCAAATGAGGATCAAACATAAATTAATATCAAAATGCCAGTCAAGATAAAAGATAAGTCAAAAGTTTATCAATCTACTACAAAAACTTATGTACAAAAAAAATGCAAACTTTTAACACAGAGTAATATGGCTCAAACTTAATACACAGCAATGCTATATGCAGGGGTAAGATGCAAGTATATGTTATCTTTCAATTAATTGCCCCATGTAATGGGTTAGTGCTTTCTATTCAAGGGCGTACTTCCTAATAGAATGCAAACCCTACAACCTTACCCAGGATTAGGAGATACCCATCTAGGTAAAAGATCATGGGAAAATGTTCGACATTATCAAAAACTCACTAAATAGTGTTGCTCACAAGCAGTAGTTACTAAGAATTGAACAAGAGCTACTCCATTACATAGTAGTAGTTGCTCACAAGCTGTAAATCTCTTAAATATCAATTAGTAGTTTGAAGGAAAGCAACTTCAACTCTTAGGCATCTACATTTCAAAGTAACCCCTAAATTTGGTAAAAAGTAGAGACATTGCAAAGGATTATCATTTATCATGAGCTCATAGCTTCATATAGACTCGCAAATATGGCAGGATTTTTTTTATACCGGTACAAGGGAGCGATAGAGGCTTCTTCTTCAAGTGTGTGGCAGCGGTAAAATCCTTTTTAGCTTGATACATTATGTGCAACATGATCCGTCAGGTAACTAGAAGTCACAAGAATCAAGAAACACGGACGAGGTCATGTCCACTTTTGAGTTATTAAGTAATACAGTTCTCAATAAGTTTATAAAAGATGGAATCAACAAGACTTCGGAAAAGACAGTTTTTGTAAAAGATCTCTCTCATTGTCAGACTGTTAGTAAAGTAGTTTAAGCTTGAGCAGCATCTCCTGAAACCCAAAAAAAGTGTGATGCAAGGTTCAAGTCTTAATCAGGACATGCTGTCAGTGTGGTACTTAAACTTAAAAGCAAAAGAGGAAGACAAAAATAATGCTCATTTCCTATTGTTGTCTACTATAAAATTCATAACTTTAAGTTTATACTTGGATAAAGAACATGTAATATAAATGACAGAAGCAAAACCTCTATTTTGATTCCCTTATGTTTAATATAAGAACTTCCTTTCAAGCAATACAATTAGATACACAAGGCTAATGTTGTTTGGTTTACGGGCCATTGAAATATACTCATATATAAGTTCAATAAAAAAAATGCTAGCCAGCTAAGGAAATCCATATTATTCAAATTAAAAATGCGTGCAAGTCTGTAACATTTTAATTGGGATTTGATAGGGAAGTATATCAAGTTTTCTATACAATAATCTAACAACTTATAAGCAGCATAACAGTATTACCTCTATTAATTTGTCTATTTGCAATACTATAATTCCCAACATATCCCTCAGAACTTTTCACAGTGGCTTCAGCTGCATTGCCAAGCACATAGCCAAATGAACCAGAACCATCTAGCTCTGAAGATGCAGACTGCCATGTCGCATCTCCATACATAGAATTACCTCTAAATAAGTCTCCATAAGACCCTTCATAACCACCACTTGATGCAGAAAAAGATGATGTCACGGTAACGCCTGGTCCATTGTTTCTTCCAAGTCCTCCAGCTCCAGACCCGTAATTGTTTTCTCCGCCTCCATATCCCATAGTCCCGCTTCTATATTCAGAAGAACTCCCTCGACCTTGTACAGAAATAAGAGAAGAATCCCAATTTGCTCCACCATATCCAAAGACTCCAAAACTCCCATTTCCAATGCCCAAGTTTGTACCAGCTGTGCCAGAGTTTGCAGAACTATTAGGGCCCCATAAATTTCTAGTTGATGAGTTTAGAAAAGATTCACTTCGGCCATTACCCCCATTAACTCCAATAGGAGTATTGTACCTGTTTGAATCACCACCATAATATGAACTCAGAACCCGCCCATACCCATTAGTGTTATTAAAATTGGAGCTCGGTCCAAAGCTCGGGCTCAACCCTGGCTCCACACTCATATTCATTCCATAAGCAGGAGAACCAAATGGGGAGAACCCAGAACGACCACTAGCAACAGGATTAAGTCTACCATCCATCCTAACCGCATATCCTCCGACTGAGCTCAGGTTATACCCCTGAGTATAGCTATTAAGGAAGTTGTTGGTTCTTCCAATACTATAGTTGTACCCAACTAGAGGGCTACGAGCAGGACTTGGCGAGAACTCCTTAGGAACTGCCCGCTTGACCTCAACCATTTTACCATTGAGTTCATGGAAGGTTTTATGTAACACCTTATCCACTGCTTCCTCTGAATCATATGTGATGAATCCAAAGCCTCGTGGCCTTTGGGTATTGTGGTCATACATCACTACAACATCCGTAATTGAACCAAATTGATCAAAGTACAACTTAAAGTCACTCTCGGTGACTGTAGATGCTAAACCACCAACAAAAATCTTTTTGGTGCGGCCAGGACCTGGAGATCCTTGAATACTATTGGTGTTTCTGTTCATAATGTGGTGATCATCTCTCGGAACAGCTTTCTTTGCTTCGACCTATGAATTGAGAAGCAAAAAATGATATAACACAAGAGTAATCTGATTTCCTATATCTCAAGAAAACAATTAAGTCAATTCTTTTGGTAAGTCCAAAATGCCATAGCAAAAAAAGATAAACTACTTACGGTTCGACCATCGATTATGTGCTTCTCCATAACCACTCTCTCTGCAACCACAGGATCAGCAAAGACAACAAAACCAAAGCCACGAGCACGACCAGTGGTGCGATCTCGCATAATTACAGTCTCCACCACTTCTCCATATGCTCTAAAATATTCTTTAAGGCGATCCTCATCCGTGTCCCAAGAAATCCCACCTACAAATAGCTTACCGAGATCCGATTCCATCTTTTCTGAAATTCCACGTAGAATTTGCATAAAAATCAATAACATAATTTCCGAAAAAACAATGAAACTTTGACAGAAAAATGACCAATTCAACTACAATTCACTGTGTATAACGAGCCCATCATTATCACCAGATGGAAAACATGAATAACAAACAAAATTCAATCCCATAGGGATAATTCATAGTTCTCTAGAAAAAAATGCCAAGAAGATAATAAATCAATCCAACATCAAAAACCAATCTTACAGATCTAAATGTGGATAATAAATCATTGGAACAAGAATAAAATACCTTATCCAGAAAATTAGGCTGAACCCAGTACAGACACTGATCAAATACTAAGAGGGGATTGTCCAATTGAATCCAGTAACATCGGATCCTTCAGGAATTAATTACAACTCAATCAAAAATTCCTACCAATTCAAAATTCAAGCAGATCAAATACCCAAATTAAAATCAGTATGATCAAAGTATAGAATAAAATATATTAAGATAAAATTAGGAAAACGAAACCTATTTAAGACTCACCATATTACAAGGTAGCCGGGATTTGGAAAATTGGAAAGGAATTAAGATCTAAAAAAAGGCATATGCAAAATTAAAACAGAGGATGTGTCCACCCTCTTTCTCTCTCCAAATGTCTCTCTCCTTTCTTTTTTCTTTGTTATTTCACTACTTTGTAATTAAATCAACAATGGAATTCCCAGCTGAGATGGGAAAGAAAGAATATATAAATAGAGAGAGGGGATAGATAGAGAGTGTATGTGTGCTAGGCAATCCTCTGGTGTAAGAATATTTGGAGGAGCCTAAAGAGAGATGACAGGAGATGATGAGCTTTCTAAATGTGCATTTGAAAAACCAAAAACCAAAATACCAATCCCACGTTTCAATTTATATAATCATTATTAATTTTTTTAAATTAATTTAAATTATTTTTAAGTTTAAAATTAAAATAATTTATTAAAAATAATAAAACTTACGATAAATAATATTTTTTTAGATATTTTATAATATTTATCATTATATTGATTAAAATTAAAAAAAAATCTTTGTCAATTTTAAATTTAAAAATATTTTAAATTAATTTTAAAAAATCAACAATAAGGAGATAGTTAATTTTACTCCCTTCGTCATAACAATCCTTATTACTATCTTACGTAATCACAAGTTAAATATCTATTTATTTTAAATAATTTATTTTTTATAACAATTTGTCTATAATTTCATTTGTATTAATTGTCAGATTTCTATTCTCTACGCATATTTATAAAGAATCACTCGTCATGTGCAGAAAAGGTTTCAAATCATCTGTACTATGCAATTAAATGAAAATTTAAATATAGTCAATTTTATTATTTTTTTTATTTTTCTTAATATGTGCAAAAAAATAATCAAGATTTTTATCATGAAACAGGAGAAAGTATTATTTTAACTCTAAGTAAAATATAAGTAGGAAGAGGTTGAGAATTTATGCACTCTTTTTCTTATCATGAATTACATGTTTTAAACTCAACTACATTTTACTACTTTGGTTTTTTCTTTTTTCTTTTTTGTGTTTGTGTTTGTGTGTAGTAATCTATTATATTTTACAGTACTTATTCGTTACTAGTTTATTAATAGTTTATGAATCATTTTTTGTTTGTCTACAATCAATTTACTTTAAACGTAATTTATTTAACTCATAAAAATAGTGATTGAAACTCAAATATAACGCAACAAAATTAATACGAAATACATTTAACACTACCATTGAAAAACGTTAATAACTGAATATGCCCACACTCATAATGTTTAGAAAATCAGACCGGTCATCGAACAAGAAAAGTTACCGGGTGGATGGATCACTGATTCAACTAGTGGTCGAACCGTTATTGAACCAGTGACGTCATAAATACATAAAAAAATATATTATTAATAATTAATAAAATTTTAAAATATCTAATTTTTTATAAGCTAAAATATAATAAAATAAAGTTATAATATTATTAAAAATATTTTTGTAAAAAAAAAAAACTTGAAAACTCGGTCAACTACCGGTTTTACCGGTTGAACCACCGGTGGTCAACCGATTTTTGACCGGATCGTTGACTTTCTGATTTTTTGGACGGACCGAACCGGAAAGTCGACCGGTTCCGGTTGAACCGCAGTCCGATCCGGTCCGATTTTTTCAACATTGCACACTCAAAGTGACAATGTCCTGAAATAAAAATTTTAGTGCAATTTTCAACACATTCCTACCACTGTGATTTACCAAAAACAAACTCTACGTACAAGAATTTCATTTTCAATGAATATTACAAAGAAAATAAGAGATTTGTTCAACAAGCATTTGACATAAGTGAGGTGACATGCCACCTTCAAATGCTCAAACAATAAACAACAAAATGCCCTTATTAAGCAAGATTATTTGTTTCTTAAAGAAGAAATGCTGTATTGCATTAATTATTGATAATGTTTTTTTTTAATCACCTATCTTCCTTAGCTGTATATATGGACAACCTTAATTATGAGCCAAGATAAGCTTTAGGGCTGGTCAAGCTAGATTAGAGGGTTACACTAACTATGCTTTGATTGAACAGATACAAAAGGCAGGAGACATATGTAGTGGATGTTAAGTAACTAATCCACATCCTTCTGCCGAAATTACAACTTTATCCTCGTACAATTAGTTAATAACTTAATATAATGCATGTTTGGATTAGAGCTCTTGGAGTTTTTGAGGCTTCTGGAGTTTTAATTGTCTTGTTTGGCTACATGAACTTTATTTGAAATGTAATTTTTTTAATTCACAAGCGTAATTTTTAAACCTCAGATTTAATGCACCATTTTTAGTACATTGCGTTTGGGACTTGAAAGCCACCCGGACACACTTTTTCAACTCATCAAAAACAAAAAGCTCATACTTGACTTTTTAATGCACAATGAACAATTTTAAATCCCAAATCAATAAACTCGCTACATTATTGTATTAGTAGTATTTTAGTCGAGTAGTAATTGAGTTGTACTGCCATTGCAGTAATCTTTTCTAAAATATGTGTTCGTAAATAAATAAAAAATATTGTTTATGGAGTTGCCGTGTGTGTGTGTGTGTTTATATATATATATATATATATATATATATATATATATATATATATATATATATCCACTTGTATAAGATTCTTCATATTCATGGAAGCACTCTATTTACAAGATCACAAAGGATTAACAAGACTTTGGAACTCAATTGACATGGATTATCTAAACTAGGGGTTTGGGCAAACCCATTGCATGTGTAATTCATATTGTTTTATTAAAGTTGAAATTAAAATATGAATTTTTAATCTTAAAACTAAATTAGATAAAATAGTATGAAGAAGTCACTTGTTTAACAAAATATGTGACTTCACCAAATTCTGGCTTCACTGTTACTATAGCCGACTGTGCACTACACAACTATTGTATATATACATATAGCCCATATATATATATATATATATTTCAATGATATTTTCATCTCATTCAATTTAAGTTGGTGAAGCTAGACCACAAAGAAGAACAACTACTATCTTAAAGACTTGCTTTGATTCAGTGTGGAAGAAAAAACAATATATGGGATAGATATCAAACATCACTCTGTGATATGATTTCTGGATGTGGACATTTTTCAGAGAGGTCCCCCCTAACCCTTGTGTCCTTGAGACAACTTACCTAATATTAAAGTGATTGAGCAGTATGATATTTCACCCTTCAATTCTTTGGTGGCTTCCCTTCAAAGTGTATTTCTGAATTTATACCTCACTAAATTTAGAAGAAAAAACTTGGGTATTTAGTTTTTACCTCAGTTGACGTGTTAAATTTATAGAGAAAAACTTTTAAGTGATTGTCACCATGGCTCAAACTAGTGACTCATAAATTAACTGATGATCATTAATATTTTGTAATGACAATGCAATTGAGTTTTTTGTTCACTAGAAATCCAAGATTTTATTAATAGTCTAAAATGACGAGAAAAATATGCTACTTTATAATGCTTATCAGAAACCTTGATTGACTGAGTACGCGAAATGAAATCAAGTACAAGGAAAATGCTATTTAAAATAGAATGCACAAGACATTTAGTTCTCATACGACAATTTTAAACTATTCTCCTACCACAATTCTGAACCATAATGTCAGGTACACGGTACGCAAGACAATACATCTAAACATGATTAAAGGCAAAGAAGCCACAAAATTTATTCATTATACTTGAGCATTCAAGTTGTTCCTAATTCCTACTCGAAAAAAGTTGCAAGTTCTATGAAATTACAAGAAAATGTTTGCAAATGAAAATGCAACTCTTCACTGGTTTGATCCAGGGGTGTCCCAATCCTCAGGCACAACAGAGTGAAGTAAACATTGCGGGGTTGATTCAATTGAAGTTATCGATGAAGGTGAAAAATCTTCTTGCAGATTGGCAACCTCTTCAATCTTCTCCAGAACTTCTGCAATGGATGGCCTGTCTTCAGGAGAATGAGCCACACAATTTAGAGAAATATTCAACAAAGGAAATGCATACTTTCCAACTTTGGCAATTTCCTTGTCAAATACCTCTCCTGTCCATTCTTCCCTTACCATGGCTCTTACCCATTTTGGAAGGTCTAGTCCACTTTTTTCCACAATTTTTCCGGTTAATAACTCCAACAAAATCACCCCAAAGCTGAAAACATCACCTTGTTCAGTTAAAGTTTTCTCCGGTGCTGTATAGCCATTCGAATTAAAGAGGGAAGATTTTTTTTGGTCCAAGAATTTTGAGCAACCATATTCACTTATTAGTGGTGCCTCATTTTCATTTAACAAAATGTTTGAGAGCTTGATGTTACCATGAGGGATGATTTCGCCATCTTCTGACCTTTGATAAATGAATTCCAAACCCCTAGCAATCCCTATAGCTATGGAAAGGCGAGTTTTCCATGGAAAATCCCTCTTTCCCTCAGTATATTCTGCAAAGAAAAAAAAAGAAAAAATCAGCATGAAAATTGCTAAATTTTGATTGATTTACACAAGTGATTTTGGCATTTGCAATTGCGTTTGGACATTTGCTGCGTTTGGACTTCTAAACACACAAACCAAATACACTATTTTGGTGTGACACGTTTGGGCCCTAAACGTACATTTATGAGTTAAATAAGTTGTGTTTAAAATAAGTCGTGTTTAGACAAACAAAATTTTAGGATGATTTTGAACTTCTAAACACGCTAAATGCACTAAACGATACCACTGCAAACACTAGTAATCAAACAAATGCAATATCAAACTTTAATAATTTGACTTACTCTCTAGAAGGGAAAGAAGGCTTCCATTTTTCTGAAACTTGTATATGAGAAGTTTTGTTTCACTGCTGGTAGAACCATAAGCAACAAGAGGAATAATGTTCTGATGCTTCATTTTCCCTATCTTTCTCATTGTCAAGCCAAATTCCTCAAATGAAACCGGTAATTGCTTCAATCTTTTGACAGCAAAAATGGCGTTGTTCTTCAGCCTTACCTTGTAAAGGCTGCTGCAAAGCCCCTGGCTTTGCAAGTCAGCTTCTGCTTCAAGTAGATCTGCCATTTTAAACCTTTCCTTCTCTTCAACAAAGAAAAAAAGATCCGGGCTTTTATCCTCCAGTGGCTTCGCTTCTTCCAAATCCTTGGCCGGGGTAAATTTTTTAGGAGCTGGAGATTCTGCCAAGAACTTTAAAATCTCCCTATCTTTTGCGGACTTAGTCGCCATCTTGTTGACAAAATATGCAAAAAGAAAGAAACAAGTAATGCCTATAACTAAAGGTATCCATGTGGGAAATGTCCATTTCTCAGCTGTCTTGTGAAGTTCTGCATCAGACTTGCTACTTGGTGATAACGCGCCCATTGTCACTTCTGTTGCCTCTTTGATACCATTTTCTCGCAATAATGCACTTGATCCCACAAAATAATTCTTCTGTATTTTGGACTTCTGGTTCAAACGCGGAACATTTTCATAACTAAAACGATTTCTCGAGATATCCAATCTCCTAAGATTCTTCAGCTTAACAAGGGCAGCAATAGGTACACTCCCATTCAACATATTGTTGCTTAGATTTATATACGTCAGCCTTGTGCATCGCGAAATTGAGTCAGAGATTTTTCCATGAATTTGATTTTTGGCTAGATTAAGAACATGCAAATTTGGAAGATTACAAAGGGAATTAGCATCAATAATGCCACTTAGATTCATATTATCAAGCCATATTTCTGTTATGGTGGTGCCATCTAAGTTGCATATAACACCCTTCCAATTATGCAAGCATAAATTTGTAACCAACCCATTTTTTCTATCAAAATTTAATTCATTTTTGGGATCGACAGCTTCAATGAAACTGATTAAGCTTTCAGATTCGGATAACTTACCGCCATTGCAGACGCCGATAAACAGAACAAAGGCTGCAATGCACATCAGTAGCCTCAGAAACTGATCAAAGTTCCTCCTCTGCTTCAACATATTTCTTCTAATTCTTGATTTTTTAAAATGGTATTCTTTGTTTGACGAAAATGGTATATCCATACTTGTTCATCATGTTTCTTTTTATTTGGCATTTGTTAGATAAAAACAACTGGTTTCATAGTTTTTATAGACTATGTAGCAAGATTCTTTCAGTATTTGACATAAACAATGCTTAAACAAACCTATGTTTGCTCGTTATTATCTAAGTGGGGGATGAGATTAACCCTTTCTTATTAACTTTTATAATCACAAAACTACGAGGGTAAAAATTAGGTTGGCAATTTTTCCCGATCCCGATTCTAATCGGACATCTTGACGAGACCCCACGTCGACCCTATTATATATATTACATATAACTATTTTTAAAATTAGCCTTTTGTATATATATAATTATGTACGTCAGTATTTGGTCATTTAAATAAAAATTGGCAAAATATATGATTTGCACGTTAAAGTTGACACGTTTTATTTAATACACTACTGAACTTTTAATTTTAGAAATTACAAAATTAAACTAATTAAAAAAATTAAATTAGGTCATTCTTTCAAATTAGATGAATGAAAGTTAACTTTTTCATACATGACATTGATAAAATTTTAAAATACAAAATAAAATTAAAATTAATATTAAAAATACAAATAAAATTTAAATAATCTTGAAAAAATTCAAAAAAAATAAAAATAATAATATAAAGTTCAAAAAAATACCTTTTTAAAAATAAAATAAACTTGATAAATACGACAAAAACTTAAAAACAAAATACTAAAATTTTTAAAACACAAATTAAATTAAAATGAAGTTGAAAAATTACTATAAATTTTTTTTAAATAAAATAATAAAATTTTGAAAGTATAAAATAAATTTAAAAATTAAAATATTAAAAAGACTTAAAAAAATTGAAAATTACAATAAAAAAAATTTAAATGGCAAATTTTTTAAAATACAAAATATAATTAAAATAAACAAAGAAAACAAAAAAAATGCAACATAAACTTGAAAAATTATAATATAAAATTTGAAACAAAATAATAATTTTTTAAATCAAATAAAATTGAAATAACTTTGAAATACCAACAAAAAATTTAAAACAAAATAATAAAATATTAAAATACAAATTAAATTAAAATGAACTTGAAAAATTACAATACCAAAATTAAAAATAAAATGATAAAATCTTGAAAATAAAAAAAATGAAAATATTAAAAAAAAATATTAAAGTACTTAATGAAATTAAAATAAAATTTGAAAATTAAAATAAAAAAATAAAATGATAATTTTTTTAAAATAAAAATAAATAAATAAAATAAAATTTAATTTGTATTTTTAATTTTTATTATTTTGTTTTAATTTTATTTGATTTAAAAATTTATTATTTTCTTTTGAATTTTATATTATAATTTTTCAAGTTAATTTAAATTTTATTTTATTTTGCGTTTTTTATTTATTTTAATTTTCTTTTCTTTTTTAAAAAATTTATCATTTTTAAAATTTTAATTTTTAATTTTCAATATTATCAAGTCCTTTTAATAATTTATTTTACATTTTCAAAATTTTGATTGTAATTTTTCAAATTCATTTTAATTTAATTTGTTTTTTTTTAAAATTTGTATTCTACTTTGTTGTTGTTGTATTTTTCAAGTTTATTTTAATTTTATTTGTTTTATAAAAAAATAATTTGTTTTAAATTTTACATTATTATTTGTTTTATTTTTTAATTTTATTTGGATTTTTAAAGATTATTTTAATTTTATTTGTATTTTTAAAAATTAATTTTATATTTTTAAAAAATTTCCATGTCATTTTGGGTCTTTTTTTTTTAAAAAGCCACGTAGATAAATGTTAGAGTTTATGCCCTAGAGGCTAATTATTTGATGTAATTGCTTAACATTTTTTTGATATTATATTTGATTAAATAAATGGATTATTTTATTATGATTTCATTTACTGCGTTATATAAATGTTAACATAATAAAAGCCCTTAGAATAATGATACGAATTATATAGGTTTAAGTATGTGACTTGAACATGAGATTATATAATTATAATTAGTATCATTGCTCTTAAATGTCCCTAGTCGAGTATCATTGTTAATGGGACAACAATGATGCATTGAGACTAGTATGTGGATTGACTGATGGTCAAATCTCATTGGTCATAAATATATGAGATATTTGACTCAATGCATAGGTACATGTTAGAGAACAATGTACTGGACTGACTCACCATGAGAATTCTACATGGAGCATTATGCAAAGTGTCATAAGAAATTCTTATAGTGACAATGATGTAATGATCCTCCGACCTGAAGTCACTATATTATTATACGAGAATTTGTGTACTTTGATATCATCAAATGTCACCTTTAATAGGGTGGACAATAAAGGTGATTATTGGGTACATCATGAATCGTGTGAGGAATATGAGTGATCTAGATGGAATTTAACCCTCCTATATATTAGGGGTGATATCCATAGGCCTCTTGATTGAGTAGGACTATGAAATGCATGGCCATGCTCAAATATTGATTTGTTTCATATAGTCTACTCATTGATCAAGAAAACACAGATTAAATTATGAAGAGTATGACACATTCCATGCCTCGAATTTAATCTAGGATATAAGGTTAAAAGGATTAAATTACATTGAAACATTGGTCACGAAAAGGTTGTATCGAATCACCGATCTTATTATTATTTGGGTAGCAGTGATGCATTACTAGATGCCGCTCACTGTTTATAATTTTATAATATGATTTTAAAATTATTGCCAACATAATAATAACCTATAGGGTCACACACTTAGAACGTAATTAAAAGGGAATTAATTTAAATTGTAAGTATTTTAAATATGTCAATATGATTGATAGTATTTAAAAATTACGAATTTAAATTAATAGGATAATTTGTATATATGTATATTAATTAAGTAAGACTTAATTAAAATATAATATATATAAATTTGGATTTTATTTTTAGTTTTTAGTTAATTCCTATTAACTACTATATATATGATATATCAGTAGTCTAAAAGTCACGTAAGGAAAAACTAAAACCCTAGCCGCTTTCAGAAAGAGGCTAGAGAGAAAAATAGGTTAGAAATCCTGATCTTGGTGGCTAGTACCGCAGATCCCTTTTGCTGCAGATCGTGTGACGGTTCGCGGAGCATTCGTGTGGATATTGTAGAAACGCAGTCGCTGGATTGCGTTGAAGATTCGAAGCCGTTTCAGAATTCCATCGTCTCCTGTCCATCTCGAATAATCAGTAAATAATCTAAACTTCTGATTAATCTGTTTTCGCTTGGATCCTGTCTTAGGGTTTCGAAAAAAAATTTAAATTCCGCTGCTTTCACTGTGTCAAATCCCTAACAATAAAAACTTAACTTCTATCCATCTAATTTGACGGAATGACCCAATTCATTTTTTTTAGTTTAATGTGGTAATTTGTAAAATTAAAAGTTCAGTGGTGCATTAAGTAAACGTGTCAACTTCAGTGGACAAATCATATGTTTGGTTATTAAAAATTCATAATATTTGTAATACAAGGTATTACTAGTAATAGAAATATTGCATGTTATTAATTTTGAATTAAAATTAGTTGTACAAAATAAATATAAAAAATTTGAAGGAATTTAATTTGAGAAAAATGGAAGAATTTTATATAAAAAAATGGTACGGGGCTGTGTAAGTATGGGGAAATTATTTTCGGAGGCGGAGCAAGTTTGAAGAAAAGTACTCATTGGTGGGGTGGGTATGGGAAAGGGTCCTTGGTAGGGGTGGGCATCTCAAATGATTTTTTCGATTTTTCGTAACAGTCTGAACCGACTGGTTCAGTATAAAAAAACGGTTCGGTACTGGTATAAAAAAATCGGTATATATCGATTTTTTTGTATCGCATTTTTATGGTTTGGTAAATACCAAACAGAATCAGCTATACCAGTCTTTTTATTTTTTATTTCTAAATAATTAATAATAAAAATAATAACAACAATAATAAAAATAATAATTATAATAATAAAAATAATAATAATTATTATATTAATTTTCAATTTTATTCGGTTTTTATCGGTACCGAACCGATTACCGGTTCGGTATACCGGTCCAATCGGCACCGATATCGATACCGAAATTTTTCTACTTTCGGTACCGGTCCAATTTGGGCCGATAAAAATCAGTTGAACACCCCTAGTCCTTGGACCATACCTTATCCCACTACCAAACCTAGTAAAAATTGGTTGTACCTAATATGTTTGAAAAATGTTGATGTTATTTTTCGTCTGCCTTTATTACCAGATCCTAGTGCTCCGAATGATCTAAAATAAACAGATGAACAAAGGGGTTGCCTCTGGATTCGTATCCTATGGTAAAGTCAATAAATAGCTATGAAGGGTTTAGGAATCCGAGAGTGTTTATATATAATACATATCATATGTCCCCATGTATTTATAGTTGAATATTTAGGTCACCAGTTGACTAAAGGTTTTTGTCAATTATGGCCAGGGCCAATTAATTATAAGTCCAAATATTGCTGAATTGAATTGGATAAGAGTTCTACGCATAAGAAGTCCAATCACCAACCGTATTGCGGACACTCAACGCTTTATTCAAGAAACTCATGTATCGAGCCTCGGGCCCTATTGATAGTTCGGATCTTTAGGATATGTTTGGGGCTTTAGAATGCAATCGAGACACGAGTCCCTAACAAACAATTTAATTTCAAGACACGGAATTGAGTGCCAAATTTTAATTAAATTAATTTCAGTTCTATGGAAACGTTAATATTTTTTAGTTCCAATTTCAAAGTTTAAGCCATGTTCCTCTATCTTTTAAAATTTTAAAAAAATCTTTGTGTTGTGTTTCATGAAGAAATTATAATCTAGTGGGATGGATATTAAACAACTGTTGAAAGCATGAATTAAGTTAAACATGGCTTAGGGCTTATGTGACGACCCCAAATTCGGATTTCATAACCTTGTCCTCCAACTACAGCATCTGTCCGTTTGTTACATTTCTCTGAGTCTCCATATGTAAGACCCCGAATTTTATGAAATACAAAATTTAATTTCTCTTCATATATATTTTTTCTGAAACAATAAGTGGTTAAATTGATAAAGTTAAAAATTAAGGAGGTTATGTGCAAATTTTATTTTGTCAGACAATATTCATTTTGTCGAGGAATATTCGGGTTGTACGACGGCGTCGAAATAACTAATTATTGGTGGACCCCACAACGGAATAATTGTCGGATATAAAAAACGACAGAAGTAACCTTTTTAAATAAAAATAGTCAACGGTGTTATCACTTTTAACTGTTAAAATACTGGTGATAAAAGAATAGTAGCATACGGTAATTCATGGTATTTTATTGTAGCACACGGTATTGCACAGTATCTCATATTATTGATCTGATAACGTGGTCATTGTACAGTATTCATCAATAATTATTGTTGTACAATATTTTGCATTATTGATTTTATAATTGTCATTACACTGTATTTTATATCATTGACTCAATAATTGTTAGTGCACTGTAGTTTAAAATTATTGAACCTAATAATTGTCATAGTAGCAAATTCACTGTAATTTATATTATTAAATTAATAATGATCTGTAACGTATTTCTTACATTATTGTTGAATTATTGTTGTAACATTATTTTATTATATATGTAGGACCCAAAGGAAGAGAAAAGAATATATATATATATATATATATATATATATATATATATATATATATATATATATATATATATATATATAATAATTAATTATTATTTTATGTGAATAGTAACGTGAATAGTACGTGGACCCACTGTAGGGCCCACATGAAATGTGAGAAATGTGTTTTACTGGGATGGTTGGTAAAGGCTGCTGCGCAGCCTCTGCTGAAATTTTTTTCAGTTCATCTATCGCGCATAGTAGCTTCTTTTCCTCTATAAATAGTTTGCTCAGCTGAATAGAAAAATCACACCTAAAACATAAAAATTTTCTATAAGAATTTTATGAGTTTTCTCTGAGAATAGTAAGGTTATCTTGAGTGTTTAAAAGTCAAAAGGAGTGCAGGAATTTTTCAAGTAAGTGTTTTATTAAAGAGTAGTAATTTCATAAATTCATATTTTTCACGGTATTCACAAATCTTCTTTTAAAAGACTCTTCTTTAAGAAGATTCATTTTTAAAAGCTTTCTTTGGAAGATTTATTTTAAAATATTATTTTAAAAACTATTTTAAAGTTGTTATATTATACTACAAAAATTATGATAGTTCATATTATACGAGTTATCATACACTTTTAAATTTATATGTGGTAATTACTATTTATATTATAAATATATAGGTTGATCAACCTCATTTTTATCCAGTCACGTGATAAGGTAAAGAATATCATCTTCTTACATATTCTATTATTTAAACTTACTACGGTAAGGGGTATCATTCTTTTTATCATCATAAATAGATATTATTTTCTTTTTTACTGTAAGAGAATATCATTCTTTGATTCTCGAAAATAATATTGTTTCTTTTTTACTCATAAGATGTGTCATTTATTTCCATATATTAAATTGTGGGAATAACCTTACGGCGCGGATTACCGCCTGTTGGTGAATAACCTTTCGTATTCATTCCTTATTAATCTCTGAGAATAACCTTACGGCGCGGATTACCGCCTGTTTGGTGAATAACTCTTGGTATTCAAATTTTATTAAATTGTGGGAATAACCTTACTGCGCGGACTACTGCATGTTGGTGAATAACCCTTTGTATTTATTTCTTATTTGTCTCTTGTGAAAATAATTTGTCTACACGAATTATCACAAGACACTTTTATTCCATATTCGTTTGTAATATCATTTTTTTTCATATTCGAAAGTGATATTATTTTCCTTTATACTCATAAGGGATACCATCTTTTTTATCTTCTATTATTCAAACTTACTATAGTAAGGGATATTATTTCTTTTATACTTTTAACTTACTATGGTAAGTACCATTTGGTTAAGTTTCCTAAAATGATTATATGTTCCTTAATAGTTTGTGCTTCATCTAATATTATTTCAATTGAACCTTCCTATTTTTATAAACATTTTTATTGAACTGTAACCATTATCCTGAACTGTGGATCTTGAATATCATTTTTGAATTTCACTCCACATCATGTTGACAATTTGGATATTATTTGAATCTGCACAAAGTAAACTTTCGATACTTATTGTTTATCATGTTTCTTCTGTTCATCATTTATATCATTTGTATCACTGTTGTGAATATCTGTGGTCGGGGGCACAGATGATAGGTTAAAGGCGATATAATAGGTTAAAGGCGATACATCTGTTCGGTGTCTTTTATGACACGTGGTGAAAGTTCTCTTTGGCCCGTAGTACAAAGATGAACTGTTGTTTGGTATGATCATGACCAAAGGCTGAATACTGGTATAATCATGACCGTTGGTGTTATATTGAATATCTTTGGCCCATAGTGCAAAGATGAACTGTTGTTTGGTATGATTATGACCAAAGGCTGAATACTAGTATAATCATGACCGTTGGTGTTATATTGAATATCTTTGGCCCGTAGTGTAAAGATAAACTGTTGATTTGCATGATTATGACCAAGAACTGTGAATTTGTATTATCATGACTAATGGTATTTCAGATGATAAAATTTGATGATGTTTTTCCTAAAAAGAGAAGCGAGTGGACATTATAGTCTGCATTATTCTTCTAATAGATTGCTCATTCCGCTGCTATTATTGATCTGAACGTTGTTCAAGAATTTAACTGCAGTTTTTGATATAAACTTTGTAGTATATTGTATTCTATCAAAAACTCAATTGTTGAAGGCTAATGATAATTTATTTGTCCTTATCTTAGTCATGATATTTCTTACTGGGCTATTTGAGCTCACCCTTTCTTTTCGTTCCATTATTTTCAACAGAAAATGAGAACGTAGCTGGGTCTAGCCGGGGGATAGAGTGAGAGTTCGAGGAATAGCTATCGTAGTCTACACGTGTTGTAAAATAGTGTGGCAATAATAGTGAAGACTTAGTTGTATATTATTATACACTGTATTGTCAAACGTTGTACTACCTTGTAATAATTTTGTTGTAGTATTTTGGCAACTCAAGTTTGGGCTGCATGGTCCCAGATTTGGGGGTGTCACACCATATCTATTATATCCTCTATCGCCTCCTAGCAATGGACATTGATGGCGTCTTTCTCTGCCTGTACTTGCTGAACCTTTAGCTCAGTCTCTGTTAACCTAGCCTTAGTCGCTGCTAACTTAGCCTGCAGCTCGGCGTCCTGATCGACCATATGATGGGTTAGCAACCCAATGTACTCCACAGAGTCCTCATAACCCTGTACCTGCTCCTTCAGTCTTGCTATTTGCTCCTTCAGCTCTGTATTCTCGCTAGAGAACTAATAAGCTACGGCCTTATACTGATCCTCCAAATGCCGGCGGGTCAGATTCTCCTCTTTTAAATGCTGGACTCTTGCCTCTAGCTCCTCGTTCCTAGTAGTCAGCCCTCGATGATGTTACTGGCAATAATGCCCATGCTATCAGCATACTCAGCTAACTCCTCCTCCTCAGACTCTGACTCAGCCTCATCCTCACTGTAAGGTCTCATCACCCTACCTCTGATTGGCTCCTCTCTATACCCCATCTCTAGATCAGACTCTGGATCCTCTATCGATGCGGCCATCAGCGGCTGTACATTATCCATGTGGATATCAATGAAATCCTCCTTAGCTGTGTGACTAGACTGTCCAATCTCAGGCATCCTACAATCACACAAATAACACAACATCAGTATCGCAATAAAATATATTCATTGATGAAATAAAAATATATTTAATTGTGTTACTCCTCAACTCGATGAATTTTTCCAATTCATCTCCTATAACTCTAAATGAGTTGACTTTTCTAAGGTTATATCTTAAAGTTTCGCAACCTAAGGTTCTATAACCTACAGCTCTGATATCAACTTGTGACGACCTCAAATCCAGGTTTCATAACCTCGGGTTTGGTTCTCACTATCCAAAATATAATAACAACTAAATACATAATCTTTATTTAAATTTTGCGGAATAATGCATAAAGGTTCCTTATAAAAAGGACTATAATTCCAAGGTCTATAACTTAACATAAACAGTTCATATCTTAATGGATTACGAAAGATTTACAAACTGTAATTACATATTTAAACAATAAATTAACATGTCATAATCTATTCTAAGCTCTAGTTTTTCCCTTGCCCTTGTCCTTCTTGGAATATTCGGGTTTAGCTGAAAATGGTTTATGATATAGCAAAGTTAAGCAACTAGCTTGCTCAGCAAGTTTAAGAACATTAAATATAAGGTTTGATATATCATGAATGAATGAGAATAACTTTAGAATTTTCAACAATGTATAACAATTGTGAAAAAAATAATAATCAAATTTCAAATGAAAGAAATAATTGAATCTTTACTGCTGAGTAGTCACCAAGGACTCTAAACTAATGAGGGCAAAACAGAGTTTCCTCTGACTCTTTCAATAATTTGATTTTTAAGAGGATCAGTCTATTCAACCCGCTGTATATGCCTTACATTTAGTCATCTCGCGCAAAAATCGATTTTCTGACATATAATCCCCTTATCTAGGGTTGTTCAATTCTCAGACTTACTATAAGAATCTGCATTAACCAATGGTTTAGATAAGCTTTTAAAAGTATTCAAGTTATTGAATTTATAGATGCAGTGTCTAGCTGAACAATTAACTTAGACATTCTCAAACAGTTCATGAATCAAAGAATCAGCACTAACCAATGGTTAAAATGCACTATATGCGAATTTATAAACAATATAGATGTGGATTAACTTTAAATAATTATACCTCTTAAACTCTTGTAAGAATAATTACAAGTTCAGGTATTTAAAACTTGCTCAATGTAAACTTGAGTAAGGTTAGATAAGCTTATTTCGATTGTTGATTACTGCTAACCAATACAACTTAATATCATTTGAAAATGCTTAACAATTTAATCAAGTTGATCTTTCAATTAGTATCATATCTAGGTTCATATAATAAGTCTTGTAGATCTTAATTTACTGACTCTTAATAACATAATTTAATAATTAAAGGTGTATCAAATACTTAATAAATATTATCATTATTTGATAATATTTTCCACACATAAAACCTATATTAATCATTAATATAATTTAAAACTTCTATATAATATTACTAACCATTTAATAATATTTTATTACTTTATAATATTATTAATCATTTAATAATATTTTTTTTATAATATTATTAATCATTTAATAATATTTTATTCGTTACTTAATATTATAAAGTATTTAATAATATTTTATTTATTTTATAATATTATTAATCATTTAATAATATTTTAATCCTTTAAAACTTATTAAATATTAATGTTATATAAAATTATATTTTCTGACCCATTTCATTTTCAAAAGATCCGATTCGACCTATTTTATTTGGCCCGACTCGACCTAGTTAATAAGCACTTCATTTTTAAACAAGTTGTTCCACTGCTGTAACGGTGAGGACCACTGCTACGGCGGTGAGGACCACTACTGCGACGATAGTTCAAATATTTAAATTTCAGGATGTTTCCCCGTTGCGGCGGTGAAGACCACCGCTACGGCGGTAGCTCTGATTTTCAAAACTCTAATTTTTCAACTTTGATTTCTTTAGTTCAATCTTTTATAAAATGAGATATACATATCCAAAATACGTCAAATCAGTTTGGTTATCTTTCTAACTTCTTGTTTTTCAACATTTCATGGTTTGATCTCGTTTTCAAAAATGTTTTTGACATAATATGCGAGATCGATCATTCTAGAGTTTTAAAACGACATAGTTTGCGGTAAAAGTCATAACTTGCTCATTTTTTCATATATTTTAGAGATTCAAGTTGGGTTATCTTTATAACTCAGAAATTTAACTTTCTTGCCATCAAAATCAAATAATCAACTTTTAGATTTCAAATTACCACCATATATATAACATAATTAGTTAGGGTTTTACCGGTAAAGTTTTATATGCACATTTCTACTACTTATTTAATATCAAGCATACAAATACACATATTAAATGTACTGACCTAGAATTTTCACGTCATTATTAATTAAATTATTAATTTAATTTCTAATGAGTTAGTTTTACGAGGTTATTTAAATCTTTTTATGTGATTAATTAATTTCATGATTAAATGATTATGTGATTAATTACTAGCGTTAATTAAAGGGAGTCACTAATAGTTTAATTAAATTAGTGAATAAACCCTAAAGTTTTAATATCAATAGAATTGATAAGTTGTCATTTATTAAATATTCAATTAAATTAAGTAACCAATCATTGGGTTATATTTAATGGCTAGTGTTAAATTAAATAGACTTGATTAAATAATAGTCCAAGTCATTTAATAAGAGTCCACTGGGTATTAAATGAAGTCCAAAGCATGAGCCCACTTGGAATTAATTGTGTAATTTATTATTTATTAAAAGAGTTAACACGTGACAATCTTTTGGGACACAAATTCCCAAACCTGCCGTGGAATAGGAGGAGAGAGAATAACTAATTGAATGTATGGGTTGCTGGGCAGTTAAGTCAGTATATTGTCTTAAATCAGAGATGACCCGGCATGAGGTCCTTTACTATTAACGGTTAATCTAATATATTATCTTTGCGTGTGTGTCTAATCTGTCGAGCTCAGTCAGCGACCCTACTCTGCCGAGTACAACCTAAAGTGGTGATTTTTGGGTATGGCTGAAACATGGGTTGGTAAAGTTTACACCTAAACCTCAGTAACCAACAGGTAATGATTTTCTATAAATAGAGACCATGTTTTCTCTTGAAAAAGTTTGTTGAGTTATTCAATACTGATACAAGAGAGTCATTGTGAGCTCCGAATTACAGAGGGAGTGTAGTGAGTGAGAGAGATAGTAAGGAAGCCATTGGGAAGTTGTGAGTATAGTATCTAGTGGTGGTAACAGTGAAGTAGATGTCCTCGGATTACATCACCTACTTCGGGAGAAGAAGAAGAAGAACAGCAACTAGGAACCTATTTCGTTTCAAACCAGCTTTAAGGTATAAATAATTATGTTTAATATCTTAAGAAAGTTAGTTATTGTTCCATATTATGTTAAAATGGGTTGTTGTGGTCACTTGCTGTTGGGAGGAATTTGTTATGAAGAACCATGACGAGTCCAATATATATAAGCTGTATAATGGATGTGAAGTAGCCTGTGTTCATGTCAACCTATTAAAAAAATCAGTAGAATCACCAAGTAATGATAAACTGTCTAAAAGAATCAGAAGGGTTAATATGTTCACTATTGTGATTAAAAGTGAAATCTGAGAGCTTTCGGCTATCGTAGAGTGACCTTGGCCAGAACCTTCGGCTATCGTAAAGTGGGCTCGACTAGAGCCTTCGGCTATCGTAGAGTGGCCTCGGCCAGAGCATTCGGCTATTATAGTGTAGCCTCGGCTAGGTCTCGGCCATTACAGAGTGGTCGTAGGGTGAGATCATTCCGGTCGTAGAACTGTTTTTGATCGTCGACTAAGTTGCTGAGGCAGACCATTTGATTTATAGAGTAAGTCTGTTAAGACAGACTGTACAAATCATTGAGTGACTATTCACCCGATGATAGGAGAACATAAAATTTTTGATTTTGGTTATCAATGACAATCCAAAATAAATAAGATTTATCTTTTAATTAATTGTCATTTAATTAACCATTAAATAATAAGTAAAGATAATTAATTAATTAATTATCATTTAATTAATGGTAAATAATAATTAAAGAAAAATAAGATTTTAGAAGTCATTAATTATTATGTATTTAATAAATGCTAACTAAAGATAAATAAAGTTAATAACTTAATTATTTATTATTTATTTATATTAAATAAGGATAATTAAGTAATTAATTACTATTTAATTAATATTAATGAAAGAGATGTAAGGTTAAATAATTAATTATTATTTAATTAAAATTAAATAATAATTAAAGAAGATTATAATAAAATTAAATAATTAATTATTATCTAAATAATCTTAAGAAACATTAAAATAAATAAACTAATTACTTATGTTAGACTAATTAGTTCTTATTTATAAATAAATAATAACTAAAGGTAATTAATTAATTACTATTTAACTAAAAACAAATGGTAATTAAATAAATAAGAGTTAATTAAATATAACATACTTAATAACTCACTAATTCTGCAATTGGATTAAATTGTTTAAAGGTTCTTTCAATGTTTAATACTTAGGATGAATACTCATAGGTTATTAAATCATTAACCTAAGTGTGTTTACGTAGAGATTATGTTAGTATGTCGAATGATGTGAATTATGTGTTAAACTTATTTGATAAGTTCATAGTAAGTGTACAAACATGTCAATATACGCAATAATAATTGTTAGACCAACTTGATTAATGTTAGGTTCTTCAAAACCATTTAATTAAAGCTAGGTTGTTGTAGCTAAGCAGACATGCAAGTTTTCTAATTTCGAACTTTATTTTGCACAAGTTCCTTATCTATAAACTCATTTCATTGAGCAAGTTATTTATTTAAGCTTGAATTATAATTCCAAGCATGCTTTTAGTGGTTTAAATTACTTTACAATTATTCCACATTGATATTATTGTTATTCGCACTTGGTGCACTTGATCTTGTACAGTCTTTGACTTGTACCTTATTTAATGTTCTATTATTTAAAGAACTATTCAAAGTAAGTCTAAGTCATTGTTCGGCTAGATATTTATGTTAAATATTTTAAAAGCTATCCAAATCATTGAAGATGCAGATTCTTAGATTATTATGAGCACCCCTTTATTATAGGGGAGTACCCTGTATCTAATATCAGGTACAAAACACGGAAATTAAATGTTATGCATACACATATTGTACTGAGGCCGATCCCCTCGGGTACATATTTCTGATAGTAATCATTGGGTCAATCTGCTATTGACTCCAGTGGATGTTTATAGTTCATAGTCTATTTGACTATCTTGATTCTAAAAGCAAATTATTATTCCTGCTTATGTTATTCATATTGTTGAATTGTTCAGCTATTCCCTTTCATTCATGATATATTGTTTCTTGATGTTATTTAAACTTGTTGAGCAAAGTAGTTGCTCACCCTTGCTATATCATGAAACCTTATTGCAATGCAACCCGAGACTTCTGGGAAGAACAAGGGTAAAAGAAAGATGAAGTGATAGACTTCAGGATGCAGCCTTTTAGTTAACTAAATTACTTGTTATGTAATATAAACCTTAAGTACTTTATTAAGGGTATTTGTGTACTTTCGTGTAAGGTTGCCGTATCTTGGGACTAGTAACACTTTTTGAATGAACAACATATGTTTATTATTCCGCATTTAGTTATTGTATGTTATTTAGATATGGATGTTTGTATTGGATCGTGATGACCGAATCCGGGTATTTGAGACCCAAATTTTGGGGCGTCACAGGTTGGTATCAGAGTTGTAGGTTAGAAACGTTAGGATTGCGAAACCTAAGTTATAACCTTAGTAGTAAACTCGCCTTGAGTGTTAGGAGATAACTCGGGGGGATTTATCATATGTGATTTTGATGAATTGGGGAATTCATCGAGTCGAGTCGTACCCAATGAAATATAATTTCATTTCTTCAATGAATATATTTTATTACTGTACTGATGTTAGTTTTCTGTTATGTTGTAGGATGGCTATAGGCGAGACGAGTGGAGCTCGAGAAGACGTGGTATTCATTGATAAACCAGTGGATACGCAATAGTTGGTAGGGTATGCACCAGTTTCCCCAGTAGCACCAGTAGTAGAGTTCGACCCTGAGGAGGACGATAGTAGGGATGCCGCGGAGCCCGTCAGCGGTGGAGTGATGAGGCCCTATAACGAGGATGAGGCCGAATCTGAAGACGAGGAGCAGGAGGAGATAACAGAGTACGCTGATGGCATGGACACTACTGCCAGTGACATCATCGACGAGCTGACTACAGCGAACGACGAGTTAGAGAATAGGGTTCAGCACCTGGAGGAGCAGAACCAGATTCATCAACAGACCGAGGACCAGTATAGGGACGCAGTTTATATGTTCTCTAGTGAGAAAATTGAGCTAAAGGAGATGATGGCCAATTTGCAGGCCAAAATTCAACAGTTAGAAAGCGTTGCACCTTTATTGGGTCTTACTGTGCAGCAGCTTATGATCCAGAATAGTCAGCTGAGGTAGACGGTGGAGAGATTAAACGCTAGGGATATGGCGAGTCAGACAGTTCTCCAGACCATCAGGGTTGAGCTTGATAAGGAGAGAGCCGCTAGAATCGACACCTTAGAGTATACTCTTGGCACTTCATTTGATCGACTGAGGCGTCGGGTTATGAGGCACCCTAGGGAGGCGGGTAACAGCAGACGTTGGATTCGTCGCCATACAGTGGAGGAGTTGGCCCAGCAGGCTTTACGCAGGGCTATTCATAGGACTGTTCACCGCAGCAGGCGGTGATTTATTGTTGTTATCTTATTTGTACCTAGTAGTAGTGAGTTCCACCCTTTGTTTCTATTAGGGATGTTTCAGCTGTTGTAAGCCTTTATATTTTGATGTATGCATAGGATGTCAGTTAGACCCCAACTTTTGTTCTGTTAGAGGGGTTGATGGTAGTAAATCCTCACTTTTTGTTCGTTAGAGGATAGTCGTTGTTAGACAACTTGTGCCTTAAGCGTTTATAGAAGTATGCCACTTGTTGAGTCTGTACTAAAATATTGGTATATGAATATAAATGCAGTTATTTCCTTGTTTAAATCAAATGTGCTTGATATATAGTTTTGAATTTAAATGTTAATTTGGCTAACATAATGCGTAGAACTATAAGCGTAAGTCTAAGATTTGCTCTTTAGCAGATCATGCCGAGAGGTAGACCACGCAATCAACGTATCCCAGAGTCAGATAGTGAGGTTGGGGATCAACCCAATCCTATGAGGATGTTTGCGGAGATGCTGGCGGAAGCCATGCAAACTAGACCCCCATTAGTGGTAGTACAACCAGCACCGCAGCCAGCGCTGCACTTGGCAAATTTCAAGAACTTCAAACTGGTTTGACCACCGGAGTTTCAGGGAACTTTAAACCCGATTGAGGCACAGTCTTGGATCGAGAAAATGGAAAAAGTATTTAAGGTTGCACGAGTGGCCGAAGAACAGAAGACTAGTTTCGCCACCTTTATGATGAAGGGGGAGGCGAACTATTGGTGGAAGGCCAATAAGGGCCGTGCGGGAGAAGGCGTTATTACTTGAGAACGTTTTAAGAAAATGTTTCTAGAAAATTACTTTCTAAAAAGTATGCAGCAAGAAATGGAGGTGAAATTTCTCGAGTTAAAACAGGAAAGCATGTTTGTGGCCGAGTATGTGGCCAAGTTTAATGAGTTGGCAAGGTTTGCAACTCATCAAGTTGATACTGAGGCTAGGAAGGCTCGGAGGTTTGAGCTGGGACTGAAGCCATGAGTGTACCGTTCTATTGCTGTATTAAAGATTAAGAGCTTTGCAGAACTGTTAGAAAGGGCAATCATTGCAGAGGGTGGCATTGAGACCCTGACTAAATTCAATCAGGAGAGGAAGAAAAGTCATGAATGGCAGAGGCGGGGAGAAGTGGAGGCAGCAACCCCAATAAAAGGAAGTGGAATGAGAGCCAATCATCAGGAGTCAACAAATCCGGATGAGAGGCTAAGAAAGTTGGTAAATGCAACAATTGTGGTAAGAACCACATGGGCGAATGCTTGAAGGGCAAGAGTGTTTGCTATAGCTGCGGACAGCCAGGGCACATGGCTCCACAATGCCCGAAAAAGATGAAGGGAGTGTGTTTTTCCTGTGGAGCAACCGATCATCATGTCAAGGACTGCCCGAAGAGGAAGGGAAATGTTGGGACTGGCAACATAGACAACAACAACAACAACAACATCAGGCTGAACATTGGAGGGCCAGCCAGCCAGGCTAACCGACCCACAATGCGCACCTTCAACATGACTGTGCAGGATACAGTCGACTCCAATGACGTGGTGTTAGGTATCATCCCGATCAATGATATTAATGCGTATGTATTGTTTGATTCGGGTGCTACCTGCTCATTTGTTTCTGAAGATTTTGCTAAGAGATTAGATTTACCTCAAGAAAAGCTAGAACACCCTATGAACGTAGAAGTAGCAAACAAAAAAATCATTCTCGTAGACTACATTCATAAGAACTATTGTGCTAAATTGCGAGGGTTTAGACTTAACGTGGATTTGATACCGATTCGTTTGGGGGAGTTTGACGAAATCCTAGGGATGGATTGGCTATCGAGTCACGAGGCGGTTATTAACTGTAAAAAGAAGTGTGTATACCTAAAGACTCTGAATAAGTCAAAAGTTATATTTTACGGTAGTAAATCGCCAAGACAATCAAGTTGTCTGACGATGATACAAGCACGAAAGTTGCTCAGGAAAGGGTGTGTAGGTTATTTGGCTCATGTGGTCGATACTCGACGTGTTGAGGGCGAACTGAATCAGATACCTGTTGTACGGGAATTTGCTGATATTTTTCCAGATGAGATTTTGGGGTTACCGCCGGACAGAGAAGTGGAGTTTGTTATTGATTTGGTACCGGGGACCGCACCGATATCGAAGGCACCGTACCGTATGGCACCGGTAGAAATGAAAGAATTGATGATTCAGTTGCAGGAACTGCTAGATAAAGGTTACATCAGACCAAGCGGGTCACCATAGAGAGCGCCAGTTCTGTTTGTAAAGAAGAAGGATGGTTCGATGAGGCTTTGTATTGATCACCGGGAGTTGAACAAGGTCACCATTAAGAACATGTATTCGCTGCCTAGAATTGATGATCTATTTGATCAACTTAAGGGAGCAAAATACTTTTCGAAGATAGATTTGAAGATGGGTTATCATCAACTGAAGGTGAGGGAGGAGGATATCCCGAAAACGGCATTCAGAACTCATTATGGTCATTTCGAGTTTCTAGTGATGTCATTTGGACTAACGAATGCACCAACGACATTCATGGATATGATGAACAGATTGCTCAAGCAGTACTTAGACAAGTTCATGGTCGTATCCATTGATGACATATTGGTGTATTCGAAGACGGAGGAAGAACATGCATAATATTTACGGATCGCATTGGAGGCTTTGAGAAGGGAGAAGTTGTACGCCAAGTTTTCGAAATGTGAATTTTGGTTGCAGAGGGTGCAGTTTCTAGGTCATGTTATCGACAAGGACAGTGTTTCGGTGGATCTAGCGAAGCTGGAGGTAATTATCAATTGGGAACAGCCGAAGACGCCGATTGAGATCAGGAGTTTCTTAGGGTTAGCGGGATATTATCGGAGATTCATTCAGGATTTTTCAAAGATAGCATCGTCGTTGACCAATCTTACTCGAAAGACTATGAAGTTTGTTTGGTCGAAAAAGTAAGAGGAAAGTTTCATGGAGCTGAAGAAGAGGTTGAGTCAGGCACCAATGTTGGCTTTACCGAACGACACGGGAGGTTTTGTAGTGTATAGTGATGCGTCACACAAGGGTCTTGGTTGTGTGCTAATGCAACACGGCAAGGTCATTGCGTATGCGTCACGCCAATTAAAGGATTATGAGAAGGGTTACCCGACTCATGACCTGGAGTTAGCAGCGGTAGTTTTTGCCCTGAAGATTTGGAGGCACTACCGGTATGGCGAGAAGAGTGAGATATATACAGATCACAAAAGTTTGAAATATATCTTCACACAGAATGAGCTGAATATGAGGTAACGCCGATGGTTAGAATTGATTAAAGACTACGACTGTGAGATTTTGTACCATCGGGGCAAGGCCAATGTAGTAGCAGATACCTTGAGCAGAAAAGGCAGGGAAAAGTTGCTGAAGCTAACAAATCAGGAAGAGTTGGTGAGAGATTTCAAATGTTTGGAGTTGGAGATCAAATATCCGATGGAGACAGACGAGAAGTTATTTACAGTAACAGCAAGCCCGACCTTATTAGACAAGATCAAAGAGGCTCAGGAAAAAGATGAAGATTGTGATAGTATTAAGAAGCGAATTGCTTAAGGCGAGGAGCTTAAGTACAAGATTGATAGCACAGGGTTGCTAAGGTTTGAAGAGAGAGTCTGGTACCGTTGGATCCGGAGCTGCGGGAAGAGATTTTTCAGGAAGCTCACAGTACGAGGTACTCAGTACATCCTGGAAGCACGAAGATGTATAAAGATTTACGATAATATTTTTGGTGGCCAAATATGAAGAAGGAAGTGGCAGAATATGTCAGTCGATGTCTGACATGCCAGCGGGTTAAAGCAGAGTATCAGTGACCGAGCGGACTGCTTCAACCACTAAAGATTCCGTAGTGGAAGTGGGAACACATCACGATGGACTTTGTGGTGGGTTTGCCACCAACATATAAAGGTTTAGACGGCATCTGGGTAATAGTGGATCGTCTGACCAAGTCAGCCCATTTTCTACCTATTAGAATACGGTACAATCTGGAGCAGTTAGCGAAGTTCTATGTGACGGAGATAGTGTCACGACATGGATTGTGACCGACAGAGATCCGCGCTTCACGTCAAATTTCTGGAGAAGTCTGCAAGCAAGGATGGGAACACAGTTGAGGTTAAGCACAGCGTACCATCCTCAAACTGACGGCCAGAGCGAGCGAACGATTCAGACTCTGGAGGATATGCTCCGAGCGGTCGTAATGGACCTAAAGGGCAACTGGGATGACCATTTGCCATTGGTAGAGTTCGCTTACAACAACAGCTATCACGCTAGTATCGGCATGCCACCGTACGAAGCGCTTTATGGAAGAAAGTGTCGAACACCGTTGTGTTGGGACGAGGTTGGTGAGCGAAGACTGCTTGGACCTAAAATGGTGCAGTAGACTACAGACAAAGTGCAACTTATCAGAAATCGATTGGTAACAGCTCAAGATCGTCAAAAGAAGTACGCGGATTTGCATCGCCAAAAGCGGGACTTCGACGTGGGCAGTTTCGTATTTCTGAAGGTATCTCCCTGGAAGGGGAAGATCCGTTTTGGCAAGAAGGGCAAGCTGAGCCCTAGGTTCATAGGACCGTTCGAAATCTTGAGGCGAGTCGGTGAAGTGGCGTACGAGGTAGCATTACCTCTTGAACTTGAGCACATTCACAATGTGTTTCATGTGTCAGTGTTGCGACCGTATAAACCTGACTACAAGCACGTTATCTCCTATGAACCAATTCAAGTCGAGAACGACTTGTCATATGAAGAAGTTCCTGTCCAAATACTCGATAGGAAGGAACATAAGCTAAGGAATAAGATAATTCATTCTGTCAAAGTACATTGGAAGAATCACGCACTTGAAGAAGTTACGTGGGAACTCGAGGAGAAATTGAGGATGAATTACCCGTTTTTATTTGAGTGTCCTTATTTTGCAATTCCGAGGACGGAATTTCTTATAAGGGGGTGGGGGGGGGGGGGGGAATGTAATGGCCTAGAATTTTCACGTCATTATTAATTAAATTATTAATTTAATTTTTAATGAGTTAGTTTTACGAGGTTATTTAAATCTTTTTATTTGATTAATTAATTTTGTGATTAAATGATTATGTGATTAATTGCTAGCGTTAATTAAAGGGAGTCACTAATAGTTTAATTAAATTAGTGAATAAACCCTAAAGTTTTAATATCAATAGAATTGATAAGTTGTCATTTATTAAATATTTAATTAAATTAAGTAACCAATCATTGGGTTATATTTAATGGCTAGTGTTAAATTAAATGGACTTGATTAAATAATAGTTCAAGTCATTTAATAAGAGTCCATTGGGTATTATATGAAGTCTAAAACATGAGCCCACTTGGAATTAATTGTGTAATTTATTATTTATTAAAAGAGTTAACACGTGACAATCTTTTGAGGACACAAATTCCCAAACTTGCCGTGGAATAGGAGGAAAGAGAATAACTAATTGAATGTATGGGTTGCTGGGCAGTTAAGTCAGTATATTGTCCCAAATCAGAGATGACCCGGCATGGGGTACTTTACTGTTAATGACTTATCTAATATATTATCTTTGCGTGTGTGTATAATCTGCTGAGCTTAGTTAGCGACCCTACTCTGCCGAGTACAACCTAAAGTGGTGATTTTTGGGTATGGCTGAAAGATGGGTTGGTAAAGTTTCCACCTAAACCTCAGTAACCAACGGATAATGATTTCCTATAAATAGAGACCATGTTTTCTCTTGGAAAAGCTTGTTGAGTTATTCAATAATGATACGAGAGAGTCATTGTGAGCTCCGAATTATAGAGGGAGTGTAGTGAGTGAGAGAGATAGCAAGGAAGCCATCAGGAAGTTGTGAGTAAAGTATCTAGTGGTGGTAACGGTGAAGTAGATGTCTTTGGATTACATCACCTACTTCGGGAGAAGAAAAAGAACAGCAACTAGGAACCCATTTCGTTTCAAATCAGCTTTAAGGTATAAATAATTATGTTTAATATCTTAAGAAAGTTAGTTATTGTTCCATATTATGTTAAAATGGGTTGTTGTGGTCACTTGCTGTTGGGAGGAATTTGTTATGAAGAACCATGACAAGTCCAATATATATAAGCTGTATAATGGATGTGAAGTAGCCTGTGTTCATGTCAACCTATTAAAAAAATCAGTAGAATCACCAAGTAATGATAAACTGTCTAAAAGAATCAGAATGGTTAATATGTTCGCTATTGTGTTTAAAACTGAAATATGAGAGCTTTTGGCTATCGTAGAGTGGCCTTGGCCAGAACTTTCGACTATTGTAGAGTGGCCTCGGCAAGAGCCTTCGGCTATCGTAGTGTAGCCTCGGTCAGGTCTCGACCATTACAGAGTGGTCGTAGGGTGAGATTACTCCGGTCGTAGAACTGCTTTTGATCGTCGACTAAGTTGCTGAGGCAGACCATTTGATTCATAGAGTAAGTCTGCTAAGGCAGACTGTACAAATCGTTGAGTGACTATTCACCGGACAATAGGAGAACATAAAACTTTTGATTTTGGTTATCAATGACAATCCAAAATAAATAAGATTTATCTTTTAATTAATTGTCATTTAATTAACAATTAAATAATAAGTAAAGATAAATAATTAATTAATTATTATTTAATTAATGGTAAATAATAATTAAAGAAAAATAAGATTTTAGAAGTTATTAATTATTATGTATTTAATAAATACTAACTAAAGATAAATAAAGTTAATAACTTAATTATTTATTATTTATTTATATTAAATAAGGATAATTAAGTAATTAATTACTATTTAATTAATATTAATGAAAGAGATGTAAGGTTAATTAATTAATTATTATTTAATTAAAATTAAATAATAATTAAAGAAGATTATAATAAAATTAAATAATTAATTATTATCTAAATAATCTTAAGAAGCATTAAAATAAATAAACTAATTACTTATGTTAGACTAATTAGTTCTTATTTATAAATAAATAATAATTAAAGGTAGTTAATTAATTATTATTTAATTAATAACAAATGGTAATTAAATAAATAAGAGTTAATTAAATATAACGTAATTAATAACTCACTAATTCTGCAATTGGATTAAATTGTTTAAAGGTTCCTTAAATGTTTAATACTTAGGATGAATACTCATAGGTTATTAAATCATTAACCTAAGTGTGTTTACGTAGGGATTATGTTAGTATGTCCAATGATGTGAATTATGTGTTAAACTTATTTGATAAGTTCATAGTAAGTGTACAAACATGTCAATATACGCAATAATAATTGTTAGACCAACTTGATTAATGTTAGGTCCTTCAAAGCCATTTAATTAAAGTTAGGTTGTTGTAGCTAAGTAGACAGACAAGTTTTCTAATTTCGAACTTTATTTTGCACAAGTTCCTTATCTATAAACTCATTTCATTGAGCAAGTTATTTATTTAAGCTTGAATTATAATTCCAAGCATGCTTTTAGTGGTTTAAATTACTTTACAATTATTTCACATTAATATTATTGTTATTCGCACTTGGTGCACTTGATCTTGTACAATATTTGACTTGTACCTTATTTAATGTTCTATTGTTTAAAGAACTATTCAAAGTAAGTCTAAGTCATTGTTTGGCTAGATATTTATGTTAAAGATTTTAAAAGCTATCCAAATCATTGAAGATGCAGATTCGTAGATTATTATAAACACCCCTTTATTATAGGAGAGTACCTTGTATCTAATATCAGGTACAAAACACGGAAATTAAATGTTATGCATACACATATTGTACTGAGGCTGATCCCCTCGGGTACATATTTTTGATAGTAATCATTGGGTCAACCTGCTATTGACTCCAGTGGATGTTTATAGTTCATAGTCTATTTGACTATCTTGATTCTAAAAGCAAATTATTATTCCTGCTTATGTTATTCATATTGTTGAATTGTTTAGCTATTCTCTTTCATTCATGATATATTGTTTCTTGTTGTTATTTAAACTTGTTGAGCAAAGTAGTTGCTCACCCTTGCTATATCATGAAACCTTATTGCAATGCAACCCGAGACTTCTGGGAAGAACAAGGGTAAAAGAAAGATGAAGTGATAGACTTCAGGATGCAGCCTTTTAGTTAACTAAATTACTTGTTATGTAATATAAACCTTAAGTACTTTATTAAGGGTATTTGTGTACTTTCGTGTAAGGTTACCGTATCTTAGGACTAGTAACACCTTTTGAATGAACAACATATGTTTATTATTCCGCATTTAGTTATTTTATGTTGTTTAGAAGTGGATGTTTGTATTGGATCGTCATAACCGGATTCGGGTATTTGAGACCCGAATTTGGGGGTGTCACATTAAAACATACTAAACCATGCATTTTCGTATATATATATATTCAAGATCTACTATTATAAAGCATCAAAATAAGTTTTGAATGGTTAGAAACATATTTTGACCATTAAGTATATATATAGACTATAGAAATGAACTAAGGAAAGTATATAACACTTTTCAAACGTCTAGATTTGAATGCTCTTTTTCTTCTTGAGATAAAATTGGCTAGAGACTCCACCTTGATTAATCTTTAGCAACTTCCTTGTTGATTTCTCAAACTCACGAGAGTTCTCTCTCTTTTATCTCTTTGAAACTCTCTCTTTTCTCTCTTGGTGATTCTAGTAAATGACTAACAAACATAACAAATGGGTGGAACATTCTATTTATAGAACCTCCTTAATCACTATTAACATTCACTAAACAACTAACATTGGTCAATTTAGAAGTTAAGCTAGGTTTACTATTGGATTGAATGAAACTTGGATTGACTAGATGATTAACCTCCATCAAGCTAACTTGCAGGCTATTGGTTGAGTAACTTAGAAGCAATATTGGAGCAACAAGCCACCCATGTGGGGCCCTCCAAAGTGTCGGCCATTTGGCCCATTTCTTGCCCTAATTTTGATTTATTTTTATCATTCATATATATATATATATATTGATCAATTTTGGCTTTGATTTTGGCTCCACTTTGGACTTAGTAATTAATTCTATTGAGCTCATCCATTTGATTTGTTTTAGCTCAACTAATTCATTCTATTGCGCTAACATTTACTAACACATGCCACTTTTAATTAAAAGAAGCATTTGAACTAGTTTAATTATAACATGGACCATTAAGTTAACTATGGTCATGAATTACTAAGTTAATTTTATTGGACATAGTTTAACAATTCATTTGGACTTAAAATATAATCAAATTAGATTTACTTTAATTAATTCTAGTACTTTTTACATTCTTAGATTAATATATATATATATATATATAAAGGATCCATGACATACCTCCTTAAAGAGCTCACCAAACTCACCCCCTTTAGCGACAGACTTGGCGACGGTTTGGTCCGTTGCCATAGGTTCATCCATCACTAAATGTTTATCCGTCGCGATATGTTGTTCGTCGCTAAAAGTTTTAGCGACGGACGAACCTATGGCGACGGACCAAACCGTCGCCGGGTCCGTCGCTAAAGGGGGTGAGCTTGGTGAGCTCTTTAAGGAGGTATGTCATGGATCCTTTCTCTCTCTCTCTCTCTCTCTCTCTCTCTATATATATATATATATATATATATATATATATTCAGTCAAATGTACAATTAATTCGTATAAAAAATTTAATTTATTGATAATTATCTAATAATCATAATTACAATAGACTTATAACTTGTGGTTATTACAGCTTAGGTGAATATAATAGTTTATAACAAATTATGCCAACAACAGTAGACAAATCTAAGAAATGTAGCCTCCTTAGTGTTGGAACATTCATTAGCATAGCAGGTTAATTTATTTATTTATTTGATCTTAATTATTATTTTTTGTGACAATCAGTTTAAATATTTGTTAAACATAGGAAATATCAAGAGACTAGGGCAATATTAAGTTGCATTTGGAGTGAAAACGCCAACAGCATAGGAGATATCGGATGTCCTCTAATTAAATCCAAGGGCGTAATATTTCTTTCTCATGACTGACTAATAATAATACTTTCTCTCAATTTCAAAAATAGTAAAATACAAAAATGTCCGTTGGACAATTGGTATATCTGAATATTATGTTCCATTTTTGTTGCTCAATATAAAATGGACTAAGAAGAAGAAAAAGGGATAGTACTTGGGCCAAGGGTGAGAGAAGATTGATTCGAGAGCATTGTCAAAGTCGAGGATTTAAATCCCGTCAATGATGTTTTAACTTGATTCAATTATGATTTTTATTTAAGGATTTAAATGTTTTATCTATACAAATAAGCAAACTATTCTTTATAGCTCAAAAGTAATACCTTGAGTTTAGGTTGACTTTAAAACTCTTCATTAAGCCTAGTCCAGCAGAGAAAGCCCATGTATGATAACTTGCCTCATCAGTATGAAGTAGAGTTGAACTAGTTTCCATTTTCCATTAAGCCCAAAAGCTTCAATAGAGTATTGAAGTGTATGGGTTTTTGTCCCCAAGTGTGACAAGACCTTAAACATGTCACATGAAGAATAAAAACAAAAGAGAAAAAGAAATACTACTATTGTCAAATATAAATTAACGGGCACATAAAAATTATAAAGTAGTTTTTTATTTAGCTTCTTGAGTTAGTTAATTGTTGGGAGCAAATTAAAAGATAAAATAAAAATTAGAAAATGTCAAAAATATATATATATTTTTAATCATAAACTGTTACACATTGTCACAATTTTTCTTCCTCTTTTTTCATAATATAATAAATAAATAATATAGATATGTTTGAGAAAAATTATGAACAAAGATCTACAGTCATTTCTAAGAGATTTCTAATAGCTCCTTTGTTTTAAAAAAAAAAACAAAAAATGTTCTAAAAACAATTAATAGCTCCACAAATTAGAGCTAAATTATTTTGAATATTAAATATTATTATAAAATATAAATTAAAAAATTATGTAAAACTTAAATTTTGTTTCTTTGTTTCTTTTTATTTATTTATGAACTTAATAACAACATAAAAGAATACACAATATTTTTATTAGTTTCTTTTTCATCTGAAACTTGGAAACATGGTGTTAATGTGTCTTGAAAGATAAATTAGAATTTAGTCGCCAATAAAACTTTAATAGTAATCAATCAATAAATAAAATAAATGAAGAGAATTAATATTTTTATGATAATTTTATAAATTTTTTATAATATAAATAATAAATAGATCTCAGTGAAAAAAGATAAAATTTTATTTGTAGAATATCAAATTTCTAAATAAATCAATTAGTTACAAAGAGTTGCGGCGCTCCCTTGATCTCTCTTATCTCGAGTGTTCGCATTTGTGGTCTGCCGCCAGGCCCGCCACCATAAAAACTCGGTCCGGCCGCAGTGAGGAAACAAAAGGGAGGCACGCTGGTGAATGCTCAAAAGCGAAGACTTTGTTGTGGACACTCTATGCTCAGTTATGCATAGAAGGATATGTATGTAGTAATCCCAAAGCGTGAAAACTCATGTCCGACTTTCCAAACTCGGTCTCTGAAATTTTTTGGTGTCAAGATTCTCCTCAAATCGATGAAACTCCCAGTCCTCCTACGCCGCCCAATCTCACACATCATAAAATCTCACTGCTTCCACACCTCTCCCTCCGTCTCCAATGACATTCTCAACCTCATCTCTACCGTTAATCCCATGGAACACGTTCTCGAGAAGGTCGTCCCATTTATTTCCTCTGAAATCGTAACTTCTGTTCTCCAAGAAAATCAAAACCAGCAATTGTCTTTTCGTTTCTTCATCTGGGCTGCTAGAAGAAAGCAATTCCGTAGCTGGGTTTCTTATAATTTGATTGTTGACTTACTTGTTAGGGACGGTGGTATTGATTTGTATTGGAAGATTCTAGAAGAGCTTAATACTTCTGGGGTTTTAATATCTTCCGACGCTTTCGCGGTATTGATTGATGCTTATTGGAAGATGCTGAAGGCTGAAATGGCCGTGGAATCATTTGGTAGGATGACTGATTTTGATTGTAAACCTGATTTGTTCACTTATAATTTGATATTGCATATTATGGTTCAAAAAGATGTAATTTTGTTGGCATTGGCTGTTTATAATTTGATGTTGAAGTCGAATTGCAGGCCAAATTGCTCTACTTTTAGTATATTGATTGAAGGGTTATGTAAAAGTGGGAATACTGCAGACGCCCTTCAACTGTTTGATGAAATGACTCAAAGATGTATTATGCCAGATAAAATTACCTATACTGTTATCATTTCGGGGTTGTGTCAGGCAAAGAGGACTGATGATGCTTATCAACTTTTTAATAAGATGAAATTTTGTGGGTGTTCTCCGGATTCTATTACTTACAATGCTTTGCTCAATGGGTTTAGTAAATTGGGTAGGATAGGCGAAGCCTTTGTTCTTCTCAAGTCTTTTTTGAAGGACGGGTATGTTCTTAATCTGAAGGGATATAGTTGTTTGATTGATGGTTTACTTAGGACAAGGAGGTTTAATGAAGCTCATGATATGTTTCAAAAGCTCTCTGAGGCTAATATTACACCTGACATTGTGTTGTATACGATCATGATACGGGGATTATTTGAGGCAGGCAGGGTAAAGGATGCATTGACGTTGCTGAGGGAGATGACAGAGAGAGGTGTATCACCGGATACTCACTGTTACAATACCTTGATCAAAGGGTTGTGTGACATGGGTCTCTTGGACCAGGCTCGGTCCCTTCAACTTGAAATATCGAATGTTGATCGATTCCCAAACTCCTGCACTTACACCATTCTTATTTGTGGAATGTGTAGGAATGGTCTTGTGGAGGAGGCACAGAAAATTTTCAATGACATGGAGAAGCTTGGATGCCTTCCTTCTGTTGTAACCTTCAATGCCCTTATTGATGGGCTATGCAAGGCTGGCGAGCTTGAGGATGCTCATCTTATGTTATACAAGATGGAAATTGGGAGAAATCCTTCTTTGTTTCTTCGGCTCTCTCAAGGTTCAGATAAGGTTCTTGATAGTGCAAGCCTTCAAACATTGGTGGCTAAATTGTGCGATTCGGGGAAAATTCTTAAAGCTTACAGGCTTCTTATGCAGCTTGCTGATAGTGGGGTTTTGCCAGACATCAGGACTTATAACATATTGATCAATGGATTTTGCAAAGCAAAAAACATAAATGGTGCTTTGAAACTCTTCAAGGAGCTCCAACTTAAAGGGCTTTCCCCCGATTCAGTTACATATGGAACACTCATTGATGGACTCCAAAGGGTTGGCCGAGAAGATGATTCCTTTGCCCTCTTCGAACAAATGATTAAGAATGGGTGTACTCCTAGCTCAGCAGTTTACAAGGCGCTTATGAGTTGGTCTTGCCGAAAGGGGAAAATCTCTGTAGCTTTTAGTCTTTGGCTGAAGTATCTGAGGAGTCTTCCTGGTCGAGAAGAAGAAATTAATCTAGCTGAGGAACTCTTTAAAGAAGGAAAGGTTGTTGAGGCTGTTCGGGAATTACTTGAAAAGGACTTTAAGTTGAGGGATTTTGATTCAGCACCGTATACCATTTGGCTCTCTGGATTGTGCCGGTTGCACAAATCAGAGGAAGCTTTAAAGGTATTTTATGTTCTTGAGGAGTGTGGAGTTAATTTGTCTCCCGCGAGTTGTGTCTTGTTGATTCGTAGCCTTTGCAAAGTAGGGAATTTAGACCAGGCAATAAATGTGTTTGTCTATACTATGGAGAAAGGTTTCATGCTGGCGCCGCAAATTTGCAACTACCTGCTCGGGAACCTTCTTCGTTCTCCAGAGAAAACAAAGCATGCATTTGATCTCATGGACAGAATGGAGTACATGGGGTATGATTTGGATGCCTATCTTAACCAAAGTACAAAGTTTCTCTCACATAGTCGATGGAACATGTAGGATTCTGAAACTGTGGTGCCTGGATGAAGATACTTCTACAAAGGTATTACAATCAGAAGCTGATTCCTTTACTCACATACTAAACCTCCTCTTTCCACCAGAATAATTGTTGAAAAATCTAAAAGCTTTACTCCACCCCCACACCACAATTTCCATTAATCATGGTACTTAGGATACGGCTGTTTCTTGGAGTTGGTCATGAAACATACAAGGTAGTGACAAGCGGGTGCGATGCACCTTTCATTGCATCCACAAAATTTTGTAATTTATACCCCAAGTTATGTGTATCACTAATGATTGTTGAAAGCCGAAAAGATAGATTTGTTTGCAGTGTGTGGATTTGTTTTTGTTAGTAGGTGAGAGTCAGGGCTATGTTTTCAACTTAATATTGAAGAGCGCCTGATGGATGTGAAAAATTAACTGAAAGATGATTTTTTCCAGCTTCGAGGCTTCTTATTTAGATTTGGCCAGAATGAAACCCCATGTGAACCTAACCTTTCAGATGTAGTGCCAATACTTGCAAATTTATAGCAAGGATTTTGGCTGGATGATTGTTACTATAACAATTGTTCTTTCTTTTCAACTGAAATTATCATTGATGATTCAAAAGGCTTTCCAAAATGAGAAAGTTTGTTTGAAGACTATATTGCCACTTTATTTTTTGAAGGGCTGTTTGGAATTGGGAAAACATGGGAAAACAGAATCCAATGTTTGGTAAGTAAAGAAAAGTGGAAAATACTACTTATTTTCAAAAGTTAAGATAAATCACATCAATTATAAATTTAAAAACTTCTCATGTTGACTATGAAAAATCAAATTTGATCTTATATTTTTGGAAGAAACGGCAAAAAGAGTTTGGTGTAAGAGAAGTATATAAAAGTTTTCATATTCTCCCTCTGTTCTCCTACACCAGACTCTTATCCTACACCTCCACTAACAAACTTCATGCTGCTGCATATCTAAAAGCTGACTCTAGAATATTCTGAATATTCTAACTATTTTTAGTTATTACATAATTATCCCACGGAGTTATGGTCCTGACAGCAGCAGCCAAGCACAAGACGCGGCAGCAGATTTGGGGCAGGCGAGCGCGGTGTGAGGGAGCTTGGGGCAGGCACGCGCGTCCTGTGAGGTCTTGGCCCAGGCGAGATTAAATATATTATCATGGCACAAGGTCAACTTGTAAGCAAAAAGTTGGAAATTCCACTTACAAGGATGGTGAATGACTATAAAATAATTTGCTCCTTCCTTAGTGTGTGAACTTGTGTGATATGAAGGTGAACTTTCGCATCAGAGATCAAAGAAATTAGAAGACTGCCTTCTAGCATGCTAATGGACAGGACAGCTCCACTATCTATTTTTCTTTTCTTATCCAGTTGCAAGGTTCTAAAAGGCGCTAGGCGGGAGGCGGGAGGCGGGCGGCCGGGGGGGCCTAGCGCCTAGGGGGCTTAGGCGGGGCCTGGGCGGGGCCTAGGCGGGATTTTTTATTTTATACCAATTTTAATATTTTATCTTACATTTATCCTAACAAAATAATAATATAAAGGAAAACAATCTATAATAAAGATAATAAAGGCATTTGCTTAAAGCTCAAACACATATGCATGTTGGTAATGTCAAAGTTCAAACAAAAACACGCAATTGTTTAAAGTTCAAACACAAGCAAATAATAAAAAATACAAACTAATAGTCCTCATCTCCATATACCTCTATATCTCTCTATAACTCTTTTTTTTCTATATTCTTCCAAGATAATGTCCCCATCGGGCTCACACTCGTACTCCTCATTTCCCTCTTCCGTATCATTTTCAGACAAAAAAAAAAATCATGGAGTTTTCTTACTCTACCATTTCTATTATTTCTCTTAGGCTCTAGCACGTTATCCGCTTCGGATGCTTCACCAATCGCTTCCCAAGTAAGGCCCAAACAGCCTTCAACTTCTTCATCTATTCTTATGACGTCGTTTTGTAGCTTAGTTATTAAAATTAAAAAAAAATAATTGCAACCCTAAATTTTTCGCTTATGCCTCGCCTAATTTCTCTGTCTTGCCCGCCCAGTCCCGTATAATTCTGTGGAGGGATTTTTTTTTCTCCTTGGACATAGGCTAGGCGCTAGGCGGCCTAGGCGTGGCGGCAGGGGAGGGCCTAGCGCCTAGGCGGGGATTAATCGGACCTAGGCGGGGATTTTTAGAACAGTGTCCAGTTGTCTCTGTTTTTTTAGGGGGGTATTTTAAATTAGCTTTTGATTTTTTTTTTTTGAAGTTTGCAAGATTGGAGGGCAATAATTGAACTGATCACCATGATGCTGCCTTCATTTGATTTAATTTCAGTTGGACTTCTGAATAATCTTGTATATTCAATTGGAAAACCTGGGAAGATAGAGATCATGATGAAGGTACTTGAAAATGACTTGCGTGGTTAGTAAGATATCATTACATAGCACCCAAGACAGGTCCATGTGTAGGGCAATAATGATTTTCCTTTTTAACATTTGTAATACCTATATGAACAGCAAGTGATAGACAAATATATTTATTCGCTAGTTCTGTGACAGGTAGCAGTAAGCATAATCTTATTATATACTGAAATTAATATTCTAATCCACTAATCGTCATGACAGATTGTTCCCCCCTTAAATTTGCATGCAGTTCTACAAGATAGTGGCATCAGGTACAGCAATTAACTTATCTACTTATTCAATTCTACTGAAGAATCTTTTGGCTGCCGGAAATTGGAGGAAATATATTGAGGTAATATTTATCAGATTTTCACTCAGCAAGTTTTTAATTCTCTATCTCTTGGTTTGGCAAATGCGTCGGCTGTTTCCTAAGTTTTACTTGCTTTGTCAATATAATGAGCAAATGTCAATATGGTTTTCAGGAGGCAGCCTAAAAACTTGTAAAGAAGATTTTGAGTTGCTACTGTATATTGTTTGACTCTGGTTGATAAATTTTCCAGTTATCCATTTTTGGCTAAAATATACATCAGAAGATCATTATAAGACGTGTTACACTGTGCCATTCGAAAAAACATGTGTTGCCATAGTAAAAGGACAGAACTATTTTCTTTGTCTTGATTTCAGGAGCAGGTGGTAGCTAATCGACTAAGTTTATACTTTAAAGTTTGAACCTACTCCATCTCAATCCCCCTTCTTCTTCTCACTTCTTTCCACTCAACAAATGTCTAAACAAAATGAAAACAGGCACAAAGGCAGACTCAAAATTTCCACTGATCTTTTTCTACATTCTAAAGCTTTCTTGTATTCTTTTTCTTTCTTAATGTTTACTTGGTCTGAGTGCTTGGCTGATGCAAGGCACAGCTTGAAACCTTGTGATAAGGCAGCCTTATTCAAAGATGATTTCATTTGTATTGGTTTCACATCACATGACATTCCATTCCTTGTGGATTACCTTAGAGATCCAGGCCAACCTTTTTGGGGATTTCCTGGACTTTGCCAATTTGAGAAAGCAATTCACCTATCTGTCTGTTACACCATTCAAACATGTAGTTTTCAGATGGTGAAGTTTTTTGTTTGTTTAAATATAGATTCATGCTGATTTATAAGTTATAAGTTGCTGATGGTCTAAGCTTTTTGTTTTGGGTGTATCAAATGATCAAGCCTTACTTGGCCGATGCAGGTGATGCAGTGGATGGAGGATGCCGAAACACATCCCTCAAATGTGATGTATCGAAACATCCTATCCTTTGCTCAAAAAAGTGTCGGTACTGAATATGCTGCTGTCATCCAAGAAAGAGTAGGTATGATAGTTACTCCAGCAATTGTAGCAACTTGTCATGTATGAATGTTTGCTTATGGAATGAGGTTGATGGATTGCTCTAAAATTTGAGTCAGAAAACTTGTTTCTGGTATTTATTACTAAACATGTAAAAAGATTCTAGTTTCCATAGCACAATAAAGCTAAATCCTTCCCAGATTTAAAAGTGGTAATTATCTTTAAACAAAAACAAGAAGTCTAACCCATGATTCATCTCTTTATAGTTGTATGATTAGTGATGATAATTTATGCCTGAATTAAAATTGGATCAGTTATTTATATTTCTTAAATTTTTTGTGACAATCATCAGCAATAGATTGTGGGTGTGTGAACTGGCATGAACTTGTTTGTGTATACCAGAAGCACAAAAGCCATGGACAACTTAATTATCTACCATGTAATGGAATCTGTTATTGTAAATGAACTTGGGTTTTTTTTGAGACTATTACACAGTTCTTCTTTCACTTTGAGATCGGACCTCTTGTTTATTTTCCCTTCTTCATCTGTTTCTTTCGATTCCACAGTTTGCCAAGAGAATGATTCATTCCTCAATTCAAAGAACTCAATGGTAGTGTCAACTTGGTGGCGAGTTTTGGTGTGACCCAGTTCGTGAAATCAAGCAAGGAGAGGAGGAGAAGTAAAATGAACAGCCGTTTTGGGGCCGGAGAACACGGAGCATTACAGTGGAGAAGAGGAGACTTAATTGACTCGGTTGAGTTATGGCTCGGTGGTTGGTTTTGAGAGCTTGATTGTTGGCTGGGTTTTGGACCAGCTTCCTATGAGTTTGAGAAGATGGGCATGTTATCCAATACTGCTCGGCCGACTTGGTTGAAATTTTAAGCACCTAATGCTAGTGGATGTGAAAGACATGTTACTACTTGGTGATCCACTTGGCCGAGTCAAGAATCTATGTCCTGAGTCAGTCTATTTATCTACATTTACTACGCCAACCAAGCATGGCAGAAAGAACTCAGATAAAACTCAGTCCCATCATCAGAAACAAAAAGGTTAACCTGTCTATCATAATGGGTGGAGCTCGTGGAGTTCGATGATCATCAAATGCCATGCTAATGGAGATTGTATGAGCAGCAATGCAACACAAGCGAAAGAACACGGTGACCAAGTCAGGTATCCTGAATAAACTCGCAGGAAATGATTTTGTATTGAAGAACGTTAAATTGGTTGTCTCAAGTGAGTCAACACCGGATTTGAGCTCACTCAATTCAGCTGCTTCCTTGTCCTTATCAAATAACACGGTGGTATGCGCAGTAATAGGAGTAATATATATATAGATTTTTATGCTACTTTTATGAAGCATATATGTTCATTTGCACTAGATTATATTCTTCAGTTTATATTGATTGTTAACAGCCTGAAAATAGAGAGAGTAATATGAGGAAAGATTGTATTAATTCAAAGAGTGTACAATTTGTTTTATTGTTTATAACAAGCGGAATATATAGCATTTGCAGCAAGTAATATTTTGCTATAAATTATGTAAATGTATTTGTTAATATATTTTACTTTACATGGGAAAATTATATTAGTCATTCAAAAGGAAAAAGTTGGTTTTGTGCAACTGTTTAGTTACTTGAATCAGGTCCGACTGTGACTTTTAATTGATGACAATCAGATCAGGTCTGTGTGTAACAGCAGAAGTAGTTGGTCAAGTGACTTTATTTTCATATGCACAACACTACTGCGTCCTGTGAGCCAGAGCTTCAACTTCAGTGCATTCATTATTGTTGGGTCATCAGTTAAAACATGAGCAGTCTGTCATTGTAGCATTATTAGTCATATTGTTGTGTTTTTATATGGAAACAACACGTTGATGAAAGAAGTCTCGTTGTCTCAATGATTGGCCCTTGGTTGCATTTCCTTTCTAAGCTTTATAAATGTTGGGTGATAGTGGATTTTATATCCAATTATTAGATATTATTAGGCTTAATTATTTGTGAGTTTTTAAGTATTTTTAGTATTTTAGATAATTTATTTAATTTTATGCATTTTTATTATTTTTATTTATTTTTAATTTCATTTTGTAGGAAAATTGAAGCTGATGGCAAACTTGTAAATTTCGTAATTACAGAAGCTTTGTATGGGCACGCCAGGCGCGCCCGCTAAGGCAAGGATGGTTTAGTATAACGGCGCCGTTTGATTAGGGAAACAGGCTAGGAAAGGATCAACGCATGGCGTGTGTTTGGGCAGCATCAACAGAAGGAAACGTCGCCGTTTACGGTACTTGAAGGATTAGTAGACTCCATGTGCTGGTGCTGAGTGGGAAGTGATACAATGCACAAAACGGTGCCGTTTTGCTGGCGAGGAAGGAGCTAAAGTCTGAGTTTGGAAAGCACATAAATAGTAGAAAACGAGATTTTTTGATTATTTTTTATTCCAAATTGGATTTTAATTCATTTTCTGCTTAGGATTTGTAATGTAAGTTATAAATAGATGCTATTAGACACAATTAGGAGTATTTCTTAAACCTTTTGTCTACAAATTTCTTATTATATTATTCTTTGGTGATTTCTTGGCCATGTGGCTAAATTCTTGTTCTTGGTTTAAGTGAACGGAAGTCATCAGAATTTATGCACTGTGAGATTTAAATTGTGTTAATTGTTCAGTTTATATTTTGAGTATTGGATATTCTTCTGTATTTAATTTTTATGATTGATTCGTTTAATTGCTAAGACGCGTACTAGTTTATTATTTGTTGAAATCTGCTACTGAATTAGATATCAAATCTGTAACACCCCCTTCCCGTACCGGAAAGAGAGGTTACGCACAGAACATAACAAAACTAATAAATTGATATCCAAAACATGAATATGAAACCGAATAGTCTAAATAGATAATTGCCAACTGGCTAAATCACGGTCTGAGTATTACTACTATACCTATAAACTAAAATATCAAATCCTATACAAAATATTCTTGCTATTTACATAAAGGAAGCTCTCTTCACACTTGCCCTTGCTCCCCTTGATTACCTGCCGGAAGAAAAACACAGCATGAGCCAAATGCCCAGTACGAATATAGAGTGCAAGAAAATAAGAACTAAAATGAATAACAAAACTAACTGAACTGAATTAATCTGAATAACATAATAGGCTGAATCAAATGGCTGGGGTTATTTCATACCGAGCTCAGAATAGAACAAAAATATACCTTGTCACAAAGACAAGTCAAAATACTGCCACACAGGCAGGCACACATTGGACTGCAGATCCAAATGTATGCAAAATCGGAAGGTGTGTTCGACACAAACAACACCAAACCGCAGAACAGAACAGAATAGAAAACTAGGGTCGACCCATACGCCTCCCACAACAAAACACCAAAGTTGGCCATCGCCCACCAAAACACAAAATGGAGACGCCGTTGACTGATCACACCGCCACGGAAGGTGTCATGTCTCGGTGTCAAAAGGACATGCCTGTGGTACCCCCACAGGTGGTTATAGCTCAGGTATACCCTAAGGTACTTTCTAACAAAAATATCATGTCACAACGAATACGACACAATATCACAAAAGGGGTTCTAATACGCACATGCTAAACCGAAACGAATCAACACAAAGTCCTCAAAATATATTAGCATGTACGTTGCTACAGAATCAGAATAAATATTAGACATGCTCTCTAAGTCCAAAGAGTACAAGTTATGAATTTTCGAATATCTAAAACCAAACAATTCTATCATAAATATTGGAATATGAATAATATATCGAAATAATATTTGAATTCTAATTGAGAGACAAAACGAACAAATTTAAAATTTAAGAAATATCGCTGAAGTAGTACGGAATCCGTACCTGAATTAAGCAATGAAATATCCGAAATTATAATCCAAAACGACTCGTTAAATTTCCTCCGTAGGAACTAATTAAACAAAATAAAGGAATAAATAAATAGTTAATTAATTGATTAAGTTTTACACATTTTCTTTAGGCAAATTTGAAATCATTTCGTTCTTTAACAAAATAAACTTGTACATATATAAAAAATATATATATATAATATATTAATAAATAACATCTTTCTTGCTCCTTCCAAAATACATTTAAGTATATTTACAAAATATTCTTTCCATTTTTAATTATGTTACAAACAAATATTATTATTATTATTATTATTATTATTATTATTATTATTATTATTATGTCAAAACTCTAAAGTTACAAAAATAATAATTTAATATCCCAAAATGCTAATTACTAACAAAGATATATACCCAAAATATATACACTAACAAACTAAATAACATACAAAAATTAAAGCTACAAAATTAAAACTAATACAGAAAATTAAATAATTACATAAAGAAAGAAAAAGAGACATACCCGAAATTAAGAAGAGATTCACCGTCTCCAAAGAAAACCAAAAGAAATTTGGGCTTATATCAATACCCAAAATCCAAAGAAGGAAATAAAATATTTAACTATGGAGGTTCTTACATAAAAGCCCCTCACACAACAAGGTCCTTTCTCACAATGGGAGGTCCTTCTTGTTTAGGTGAAAAAAAACTAAAGGGGTAATCCCCTATTTAAAGGCAAAGGTAGGAAGGGATGGGTTTAAAGTATGTGATGTGGGACTTCGGTTATTACAAAATCCTTGATTATTTTGTTAATCTAATTTGTAAAGCAACTAAGATTAATAATTGGCTGCAGATCAAAAGATTATTATATCTTAAGAAGAATATTTAATTAAATTAAATGCAACAGCTTGTGCTTGTATTGTTTTGCTTCATCGATCTCTCTATTTCTTAAAGCTGCTGCTAGATTAAATCTTTAGCGCGTGTTTAAGGTTGTTTAGTATTTAGATTATTTAGATTGTTCGTTTCTAATTAACTAAAATTAAAGTGAGATAGGAAAATTAGTCCAACGGTGAATATTGAAAATATTAATTGATTTATGTTAGTGTCAATGACTTTTGATGGTGGATGTCAACTTGACCCAATGTTCATTATTCTGATTTATTTCGTTAATTTATTCTGCGTTAGTTGCATATTATTTGTATTTTAGTTTATAATATTTAAATAGTTTCTATTAATTTAAAAAACCCCATAATAGTTTACACAGCATAAAATTAAATTAATCATTCTCTGTGTGATCGACTCTTGCTTGCACTACTACATAATTATTTTTCGCAGTAAGACTTTATTTTTGGTTATTTGCAACATCACACTAAATTTTGGCGACGTTGTCGGGGAGTGATTCTAATTTATTTTTGGGCTTTTGTGATGCTTATTTTGTTTATGAAATTTTCTATTTTTTCTTAGATTTTATTTTCGTAGTTTGTTTTTCATAGTTTAATTGAGTTGTGTAGGTTATCGAAGGAAATCATGGCTAAAAATCGAACTTTGAAAGAGTTTGTGGCCCCTTATTTAAATCAACAACCTTTATGTATAACTTTTCCAACTTTAGATGTTAATACTCCGTTTGAATTAAAATCTGGACTAACATCTATTGTCCACTTTTCATGGCCTTGCAGGTGAAGATCCTCAGAAGCAGGTGAAGGAATTTCATGCGGTATACACGAGTATGAAACTGCTGGTGTTGAGTCAGTTTTCCTCAATATAGGACATATTAAATTGGCTTTCTTATATAAGGTTCTGTATGTTCATAATTACTTGCTGCATATCCAAAAGATTCCAAGTTAAGAACAAATGAGAATTCCTTCATGTTGGGACCTCTTCTCATTTATGCAAGGTTCTCATTCTCTTCCTTTTGTAATATAAGTAATAGGTGATTATACAATATCTTTCATATTCTAATTACATTTTCCATTTCTCTGGTCGCGACCGTTATGTTTAGTATTATATGTTCATGTCTAGAGATGAATTAGTCATAATTATTAGTTATTACAAAGAGCCCGCCTGGCCCAACGATCTCTTTTATAATTTTTCCAATAGTAATTCTAGGGACTATTGCATGTAAACCATCAAGGATTGGGGTACCCCTATACTTCTGATAGAGAAGTAGAGGCTGCAAATGAATTAAGTAACTATTATGAAGCTCAGATAGGACTTCTGATACTAGTGTAAAGAAAAATTTAAAATTTTGTTTTGTTTATGTAAACGAATCATGGTTGAGCTTGAATCAAGAGCTTAGAGGTAGCATTATAGTTTGATTGAGCATAATCAAGAGCTTAGAGGTATAGCATTATAGTTTGATTGAACATAAGAAGCATATGGTTATATGGTTACTTGAGTATATGCATTATATGGGTACGATGGTGGTAACTTGAGGGTGCCCTATCATGATCTTGAAACACAATTATACACAAGGTATTTGTTTTCTGACTCGGCTGTGGTACACACTGCATTTTGGGTTCCCTGCTTCATGAACACATGGTTCCTGCCCCAGGGTTCTTATTTGATCCCCTCAGACCATGTTCTCCTTCCAAGGCATCTATGCATGCAGTTCCCTGTGATCTCCTCCACTGACTGCAGTATGGTTACAAACTAGTGAACATTTGGTTACCTTTAGGATGAATATGCAATGCTCCAATTGTGCAGCCTGGCAATCAAAAAGAGCAGATTTTTTAAACTTGTATATTCCTATCAGATAGGTACTCGTTATGGATACCACTAAATATGTTACCATGAAGTTAAAAATTAAAATTTATTTGATACATACCTTATGGGGTTGAATGATAACATTGATAAATTATTGAAATTCTAAGGGAAAGTCTTAATTCGAAATGCTAGCATGAGTCTATGGTAAACTAATACTACTTGAACCTTAAATTTAGATTTGATCATCAGGTTAAATATATACTAAGCTCTTTCCGACCTTTCTTGTTCAGTCTCTCTCTCTCTCCCCATTGACATGCTTTGCCCCACTATGTTTTGCATGTTCTTGCCAGATTTTGTGAATGACCTTTTAGATTGTTGACCAGAACAACTTAATCATAGATTTGATCTGTGTTAAGCCAATCTGAAGGGCTTGCAGGTCTTGCAGTCAAGATGAACTAAGTTACCTACTTCACTTTTTTACTTGTTTGAGAATCCGATTTGAGCAAAGATATGCATTTGGCTTGATTAACGGTTTAATCTATCTGTCTTTATTTTCTGACAGTTGATATTTGAAAATCAATCTCTTGTCATATCATTATTGTAAATCACACTAACATTATTTTTTTATAGTTTCTCTTTCTGTTATAATACTTTCTGTTTCTGCTTTTATGTGAACACTGTTTTCACATGGCAGTAGTTTTTGCAACTAGATTGTGGAATGTTCAAGAAAACTATGACTATTGTACTACACTATAATACAGATATCATGCGATTGTATTTTTATTATCCTTGTATTATCTGTGGAAAACTGCTTTAGATGGATTAGATTGCCTTTATATAACCATGCAAATAGGTACTAACCTGGCATTATTACATCATGGTCATAATTTTTGATGCAACAAGTATTGTTGCATAGTTACATTTTTTGTTGAGTAAGTTCTTTCGACCATCAACTATTATATTTTCATCATGCATTCATATTTTATTTGATTTTCTTATGCATATATTTTCTTATTCAATTTTCCTTTAGTATCCATGCTATCTAAGTGAGAAAGGAAGAAAAGAATGTGATCCATCGATCTTAATTGTCTAGAAGCTCTAACCAATGATCTTAGTTATATATGCACATACTTTTTCCTATTTCCTTTGACAATTTCAGTGTCAGTGCTTTGGGGCAAAGGGGTTGTAGTTTCTGTTTTGACTTGCAAAACTAGTCTAACATTTGGTTTGTTCATAGCAGCACTATGCGTGATCATGGGGTGAACCAGTTGCTGCACACATTGCCTAAAGGCATTTGGTTGAATTTTTATTTTGATGATTCACGTCTGGTATTATTCCTGAACAATGTGAGCATATTCAAAGTGTCTTTCTTGTAGCCATAACTGACATTTTTGCACCATTTCTATTTTATGGATATATCAGGATTTACCAGTGCTATATCTGCAAGGTGGATCAGTCATTCCTTTTGGTCATCCTTATCAACATGTTGGTGAAGCTGATCCAAGTGATGATTTATCCATACTCGTGGCTTTAGATGAGCATGGTACCTTTTTTTTTTTTTTTGCTGTCAACATTAAAGAAGTTCTCTAATACATTTGGTCAAAAATAAGATGTTGTTAGTTTTGAATGGACATGATCCTATATTAAACTTGGACATGATCCTGTATTGAACTTTAGTTTTCATTTTCCTATGTATAACTTCATCTTGCATATTGTTATGTTTTCCTATTATTAGCTTAAAATGTTGAACCATCAGTTGTATGAGACATCTTATCTTTCTCTCTCCCTCTCTCTAACTTCATTCTCCCATCTGAGATCCTGAATTCAGGCATCTGGTTAAATCTGAGGCTCATTATAATTTGGAATTTCCACAGAATAATATATTGGAATAAGATATTCTTGTGGAAACAATTTAGAAGAGTAGAATTAAGCTTCATGTGTTTATTCATCATCTTCTTATGTCACTTGTCAAGGGGAAATTCTTCCTGCTCTTTGCATTTTAACATTTTGCTTGACATATTTGGTATAGTATCTCCTTTGCTAAAGTGTTATCGGATTAAATCACACTTCAGCCTCAAAAGTTTGGGTGAAACTTAACTTTTTCCTCAATGTTCCAGTACAAAACTCGCTTCTCGAGTTTTTAATTGGTTTCAACTTGGTCCGATTACAACTGATGCAGAATTGAGGATGGAAAATGCGTAAATGATTTTTTCAGCCTTTATGTTTCCCTGAACTCACTTCTGTCACTAAAACATTTAATTTGAACGTTTAACATTTATGTTTTTGATTGGTTTTGAATTGGTCAGAATTGGAGTGTAACATCTGAAGATTCTGAACTGAGAATCTATATGAGCATGTTGAGGGACATTTGGAAATAACTGTATACGTCAAGTTTAGAGTTCATATGATCTAGAATTATGATGTAGAGAGAACACGGGAGTGTCTGAATCCCTCTAGATATAAAACTCTAGCTTACATCCCCTTGAACTTGGTCTTGATTTGTTAGCTATCTGAACCAACATTTTGTTGTAGACAAAATTTCTTGTACAGATGCAGTTTACCGAATATAGCTTTAATTTTCTCAATATCAGGTAAAGCTAAAGGTGTTCTCTATGAAGATGACGGTGATGGATATGAATACAGCAAAGGTGGATATCTCTTGACAACATATGTTGCTGAGCTTCAATCTTCTATTGTTACTGTGAGCGTTTCCAAAACTGAAGGATCATGGAAGAGGCCAAAACGTCGTTTGCATGCACTTGTTGCTCAGTAAAGGTGCTATGGTATGCTTTCTGACAATAATGTACAACTACTCATCCTACCAAGATTTGATGCTAATGAACTGCTACAAATTCATAATTCTGGGTATTTCTTTTGTTAATCCTGAGGTTCTTTAAACAGCTTGATGCCTGGGGAGAGGATGGAGAGGTTCTGCAAATCATTATGCCTTCAGAAAGTGAAGTGTCAAATTTGGTATCCGCAAGTTAGAAAAAGTACAAGAGTCGTATGGGTAACACTGCTTCTCTCAAACTACCTAATATCAGTCCCTTCTTACTTGTATCTTTTGTTTGTTCAACATCATCTATTTGTTGTCATAATTTCCTCTACAATTCAGAGGGCACCTGGACTAGATTAATCTAACCATTATGTATGGTATTTTTCAAATAATATTTCATATTTTTGTAAGAAATTTCCAGAGGGTAGGGTGCTTATCCATGTTTATTATTTTGAATTGATAATTGATAAATTCACTTTTTTTGCGATCTATGTAGTTTAATAACTTAGTTATTTTATGTTGAACTTTGTATATTTTCTGTTAAATATTGTTGCAAGCTTTATTAAAGCTTGTCACAATGTTACCTCCAAGGCAGTCTATCTGATTGTTACAATAGTTTGGGTTTATTGGTTGGCTAAATGGTTATTGGCTTATTGTTTTGCCTATGAACAATTGTATGAAACTGAGAACAGTTGCTTTGTGCAAAATATGTTGCTGGGATTGTGGGACCAGCAATTTGTAATGGCCTTCATTTTGTTGGGAGAGGTAAAATGTAGGTAAAATTATGTCAATGGTGTTTGTCCTTTGAATGATAGGATATGTTTATAACTAAATTTTAGACATTTAAGAACCTTAACTAATAATATTAATATTAATTTTAATGATAAGAATAGTAAAAAAAAATAAAAAATGCTAACAATATCTGCAATTTTGATGAATAATAATTTATTAATTTTTAATAATAATCAGCATAATTGTCATAATCTTACGATACGCGATACGTATTGTACGGTACGATACAGAGACAATTCGATACGTATTGCAGGGTGAATTGAAAATGACATCGTTTTCAATTACGATTCTTACAATACGATATAATGCACGATACTTTTTAAAAGCAACTAACTTGAAAAAGTTTTTATGTAGATTTAAAAGACGAAAAACAAATCTTTTAAGACTTTTACCATTTCAATTGTAAATACTTTTTAGTACAAACATATTCTGTATCGCTTCATGAGCCATTAATCACTTTTTAAAGTATTATATCTTATTCAAAATGTCGCTTTATTTTTCTCACGTCACTTTCTATAAACAAATACATAAATCTCCACTTATTAATTTAAATTATTCTCTCTCTTTTTATAGATTAAATGTGAATATGAATTTTCGTTTTCTCTTGTAGTTACTCTATAAAGATTACTGAAATAATATCTAATAAATCAATTTAGAGTATTTTAGCTACTGTTTAACTTTAAAATTTATTTTTAGTCTATAATAATATTTACTTGACTACTTTTATATATAGTTAAGTTAATATGCTTGATTGTCCAATAAATTGTGTTTTATATGTTTAAATATATATTATTATATTTTTTATTTTATTTCCGTATCGTACGATACGATTCACGATATGTTTGACTCCTTTAACAAGGGCCACGTTCCATTCTGACTCTCAAATATCCACTTGTGAGAGCCCAAAAGGAGAGTCTGCAAGTGAGGGGGGAGTGTTGGTACACTAATCCCACATCGAATGGGAGCAACTTTTGAGAATGCTTCATATACCAGTTGGACCACTGCATCTAATGGCTTAAACTTTTGGTTTAGAAACTTAACAACTGTTAGTCAAACACGACATGGTTGCAGACCATGTGAATAGTTACTTATGTCGGTGCTTCTTTATGCTTATATGGGGCTGAACATATGAAAGATATTAGCTTTCTTTGTTCAAGGATTTTGGCTTCATGTATTGAAGCTCTGTGTTTTCTTCCGTTAAATTTAGTTGTTTGTTCACATAAATATTAGGAGTGAAGCTTGCATATAAATTGGAGCAGAAAAACTGAATAATCTCAAATCAAAAAGCTAGAGAGTAGAGAGTTATTACAATACTCTTTAGTATATACTCTTAAATTATAGTTTAGTGTATACCCAATTTTGGCATTTATCTTATTAGAATTGTTGGGTGTATTGGGGTTTTGGTTTAGTGTTTGAACTGTTACCTCTTTTATTCATATTTTCACATAGTGAATACTTTGATCCGTCTTTGCCCGTGTTTTTTTTCTATTTGAGATTGCCACGTAAAATTCTTTTCTCTTTTGTATGTGCCATTTATTTATAATACCACCAAAATATTCTCGTGTCATTTAACTCCAATAGTACCCGATCTGCTTAATTTTATAACAAACTGGTTTTAGAGCTATTTGGCTATTTGGTACTTTTGTTGTTATTAGAGTTTCAAGATGTCGACAAAATATGAGATAAAAATTTGATGTCAAAATTAGTTTTAGTTTATTTCGTGTTAAAATGTGCATTTTGTAGGTCCAAAAGGGTCTACACAAGGCACTTTTGAAAAAAGAAAAATTGCCCGTCGAGAAAAATATTTATAAAGGTGTTGGGACAAGCAAGGAAGGAGCTATCTTTGCTATAACATCCGATGTTGAACTATCTGAAATTGATGAGAAGGCTTGAAGTGCACTTGTTCTTAATATGGTATACACAGTGTCATATAAACATCAAAATTATGGTTAAAGCTCATGACTATCTATATGACTAAATAACTCTTTTCTCTCTAGCCTTTTGATTTGGGATATTCAGATTAATGTTCCAATTTATAGGCGAGTTTCATTGCCTAATCTTTGTATGAACAATAAACTTCGGTGGAGGAAAACACGGAGCTGCATTACACAAAGCCAAAATCTTTAAACAAAGAAAGTTAATAGTTTTCATTTGTTCAGCCCCTTGTATGCATAAAGCAGAACTGATATTGGTCAGTATTCAGATGGTCTGCAACCAAGCCATGTTTAACCAACAAATGCTCCGTGTTTTCTTCTGTTAAATTTAGTTGCTTGTTTACACAAAGATTATGTGGTGAAACTCGCCTACAAATTGGAGCATCTTGCATATTAGCCGAATCATTGCAAATCAAGAAGCTAGAGAATAGAGAGAGTTATTACAATACTCTTTAGTATCTACTCTTAATTAGAGTTTTGTGTATACCAATTTTTGTATTTATCTTGTGAAGATTATTGGGTGTATTTAGAGTTTGGGTTGAGTAGAGTTTAAGTTGTTATTACTTGTATTCATATTTTCACACAGTGAATATTTTATTCTGTTTTCATCCATAGTTTTTTCCGATTTGGGTTTTCCACATAAAATTCTTGTCTCTTTTGTGTGTGCACCCTTTATTTATATTTTACCACCAAAAGCTTTGTCATTTACTTTAGTAGTATTGATCCGCTTAATTTCATAACAATTTCCGTATCCGTTGTTACAGAACAGTATACAAATCGGATCAAATGCCATGTCAAGTTAAAGGAGAAAATCCTATAGAATACAAGGAAGCAAGATCGTATATACACACCAATAAAAGGACAAACAAAAAGGGACGTGTGAACTGAATTGAATTGAATACAGAGCAATAGATTGAAATTGGTTACAATACAGCAACGTGTCAATATAAGGTTCTCTGGTTGGCTGTTTGATCAATGAAAAAAATAGTTAAAGAAATTGGTAAAAGGAATGAGAACGTGGAACTTCTTTTTAATATGTAGAAGTCAGATAGTAGTTCTTTCCTTAAGTTTGAACAAATTGACTAGAAAATCAGTCGGTGTAATATCTGTCCTAAATTCTGATAGTAGGATTTCTTTTTCATCCCAATGTCCGTCCTTTATTTTAACTTATGAAATAATGGTTTTGTTTTATTTGAATTTTTCAACTCTGTAGAACTTAATATATTACAACAGATTCGAGAATTCGTCACCTGTAATGTTGAGCCTTACCACATCAAGTTAGAAATGAGCAAGGCTAATATAAAATAGCTAATGACTGTTTATAGTAGTGCCCATAGCGTAGAATATTGTTGTATCTTAGAGTTATTTTGATCTTTATAATTAGTGTGATTGCGGTGTTCACCTGTCATCTTGAACCATGGCCAGAGAAGGCTCAATAAGAAATTAAGAAGTCAAGTTTACCAATTTAAGATTAGAAAGTGTAAGAAAGTGTACTGTTCCATCTTGATGTACAATGAACCTACTTATTTGTTTTTTGGTGAATACAAAATAGTTTTCTTCATATATTTTCTGGGATATCTGTATTTCATGGTCGTGAAATTCCTATACATACCTATACGCAGTCTGATTCCTATCCTCTGGCTTGTTAATTACATGTTCATATTATGCTTTTTCTGCTGTGGCAGGAACTCAATGGCTTCACAGCCGGGTTGATATTAATGGGTATGAATGTTCCGAGGAGTACACCGTCATTAAGTTTGTTGATGCATAATCCTGTAATTGCATCTCTTGTTGAAACAACATATTTTCTGTAGCAGAACCTCTCACACGCACTTACTAATCATTGTGGGTTCTATCTGTCATATTGCAGTCATGTACACACATACACGTGTGTGTGTGTGTGTTTTTGTGTATGGGATTTAGTTTCAGCTAAATGCAAATTAGCTTGGGACAAAAAGCCTTTGTTGAGTTGAGCATATGGATATATACTATAATGTAGTATATCTATAGGTTTATTACAGATTTGTGTTTGGTAGATGTGACTTTGTTTGGTGTTCATTTTACTTGGTTATTGTTGGATGAGTATACTTTGGCAACCCATATTGGTTGATTTTTGTTTAGTAAGATTTGAGAGGATGCTATAGACTATAGTTGACTTGGGGCATGAGGTTCTTGGAGAGTTTGTCACATGTCATATATTGGATTTTGGATTTTTGTTGGGAGCAAGGATTGAAAGATCTTTTTGTTTTAGTTGTGCTTTACTCTTTTATTTTATTTTATTATTTTTAAGTTCATTTGATGGAGAGAAATGTCAGAATTTTTAGTTATTGCTGTCTTTTCCTTGACTTGTTTTGTGAAGATGGTTTTTTTTTATTTGCTTTAGACTTCCTGTGTGTGTACTTTCAGTGGGAAGCTATTTCAAATGTTCATAGAGATTGGCAGGATGTCCTTCTTTAAGGGCTTTTTATATCTTTTTCTTCTTGTTGCTTTTCAAAAGACTCCTACTCCCGCATTAAATCTTGGGAATTGATATTTCCACAAGTAAAATTTGATATTTTCGCATTAAATCACTTGTTTATTTTCTTTTATGTTCTCTAAATGTTCTTTCTTTTGTACTCTGGAGCTTGCACAGGAAGGAGAAGCGGAGTCTCTTTTGTTAGAAGGTGACATTGACGGTGGATGGGTTATTGAACGGATGATATCTTTGCCTAAAAATGATCCAAAAGTTTTTCAGATTGACTATAGCATCGTTGCTTGCAGTGTTAGTGCTGGTTCTGGAGGATTTTCAAGGTCTGCTCTTGAACTTCAATATCTATTATATTTGCATACACCTTTGAAAACATTGCTTCGCCTGAACTGCTGCATGAATAGCGAAATCATATTAATGTCAAGGGGCACATGCTGGGGAGCCCATAATGGTAATCTGGCATAAAAATTAATTTTATATCTAGCCAGTTTCAGGAAAATAGAATATGCAAATATGCGACCTACATGAAGAAGAAATCTGGATGAAAATTATAGTGAGAATGGATTTGTCAATTGGTAATTGCTCGACTGAAATGCAAAACCGTCCCTTCGGTTTGTAACATTTTTGCAAAACCATCCCTCGAACTTTTTTTTATAGCAAAACTCTCCCTCCAATTTGTATTATTTTTGCAAAACTCTCCCTCAAACTTTTTTTTTGCGAAACTCTCCTTCCAAGTTGTATTAGTTGGGCAAAATGGACCCTTATATCTTTATTTCATTTATTTTTTTTTATGTGAAGTTTATTTCCTATTTCTTAATATTTGAAAATATTTTATATTAATTTTTGTAAAATTAATTTTAATTCTATATTTTGGAACATAGGAAATATATTGAATAATTGTAGTTTCCTCCCATGCATTTTGAAAAATGGGGTGAAATGTTAAATTATTATTTGTTTAGTTTTTCATCAAATTTTGAATTATTTTTTATCATTTCAAATATCATTTGATACCTTAAAAGTGAAATTATATAATATTACATTTTCACTTAGAATTATAATCATTCATCAAATGGACTTTAAAATGCTCAAACACAACCCATAGGCTTTAGTAACAAATTAATTATGAGATGAGTAATTCAAACTGATAATAGATTAGTAAGAATAATCGTATCTCATCATAATTTTTGAAAATAAATATTATCTGGTAATATTTTTATTAAAAATAGGAATGAGATAAAATTATTTAACTAACCTAATATTATTATGAACCACATAATTAGTCATTTACTTAATTATATATCTTTTATTTAATTACATATTTGTTGAGGTTCTCTTTTGCTCAATTAATACATCTTGGGGGGAGTGTTTTGTCAAAAAAAAAGTTTTAAGGGAGAGTTTTGTAAAAATAATACAAACTGGAGGGAGAGTTTTGCCAAAAAATAAGTTTGAGAGAGAGTTTTACAAAAATAATACAAATTGGAGGGACGATTTTACATTTCAATCCTAATTGCTTCGTACCAATTTATTTACCTCGAGTCCTGAGTTTTGTATCCGGAATTTAGAATTTTGACAATATTCATCATTTTTTTTATATATGCTTTTTGTACACTAGAATGTTCATATGGTTGGTCTTCCATGCCATTGGTAATTGGGATAAAGCCTTCGAGAATTATTTTGCGAAATAGTGTATGTACATTTAATATCAGAAGTTTGAAGGAGCTACCAAAGAGGCTTCCAACTAGAAAAGAGATGGGCTTGGTGCTTCAATCTCTGGCTGCAATTTCTACTGCCATTTTTTTAACCGGAATATCTTTTTAAAATGCTTAGATTAAGCCTGCACAATAGTGTACCATTTTCTTCTTTTTTTTCATTAGTTTTATGATAAATTTGGAATAAAAAAATAGTGTAACACTACATTGGAATTACTGGACAAACAAATTTTAAAGTTATTGGAATTTCAGTTTTGAAACTTAAGAAGATATTTTCAGTTAAATATTATTAAATGCAATAATGTTGCATTTTTGTGAAAGAATATTCATTCGCATGCAACAGGCTAATGCTAAGTTATATTGTCGTCAATTCACACACACACACACACACACACACAAACATACACACAGATTAGAGAGGGAGAGAGAGAGAGAGGGAGAGAGAGAGAATGAAAAGTCTTGAAGTGAACGTGCTGTGAAGGGAAATGATGCCGTTTTGTATGTGATCAAAACCAGTACTTGTCCTTGAAACAATTAGTTCATCTGTCCAGAAAGATAGTTTCTTTTCTTTTTTCTTTTTTTTTTGGGGTGGGGGTGTTTTGGGTACATTAATAATATTATAACTTTACGAGAATAAATTTATACTCTATTTTATTAATATTTATTTTTTTATTTTAAATATATGCGACGAGTTATATTTCCAACTTTGTTAAAGCTAATTACAAGTATAACGTGCAAGTGTCCTTTTTGGCACCTCTCAATAAGTGATTAACTTCTCTGGACAGAGGTAGTAAAATGTCAGTAGTTATGTGGTATGGTACGAGTATATAAAACTTGATGATGATAGGAGCAAACTTGATGTCTTTCTTCAAAGTGTTCGTACTTCTATTTTATTTTTTCGGAAAAGTATAAGTGCACAATATTTGATAACAAAATCGGTGACAAAATACATCTCAATCATTAAAATATGGGGCGTGACACAAAATTCCGTGCTAGGTCTTACTTTTTAATGGTTGAGATGGATGTAGTGTTTAGTTTTGTCACCGGATCTTTTATTCCTTTTCCATTTTGTCCTTTTCGCATTTATGCTCACTAATTTTTATATCTTTTGTAGGCATGTTTGCTTGCAAGTGCACCCAATGGTTAGTCTGTTACATCCTACGGAATCATATGTCTCATTTGTTTCCATCGATTGATCTAAGCATGAAGTTTGGCCAACTTCCAGTGAGCAGGTCTATGAAGGTGACCTTCGGCTTAATGGTACATATAATTTTTTTCAGAACTTATTGTCAACCATCAAATGTTTTATATATTCATTAAATGCCTGTTTGTGAATTTAATTTTTGGAGTCTCCTAAACGTTATAAACAAAGTTCCAACTTTCCCTTCTACTTTCTCTAAAAATACAACTCATAAATATTTAACATATAAAAAATTCTCGAGCATCACCCAATGTATAGCTTTTAAGATTCGGTCTATGCATGTATCCATTTTGCACATAATGGTTTTGTAGCTAGGTTACTACTATTACTTTGAATGAACTTATTGCGAGTACAAAGGGAGGGAGAGAGAGAGAATAATGAGAGCTTGGCTTCCTGCGTAGTTGGATTTTGTTGAGATAGGTAGAAGTAGAATATATAAAAGTTACTTATATGAATGATCTCATGATACAATTTCACAGATGTTGTGAAAATTAAATGTTTACCATTTAACTGCAAAAGTGGCCTATTAGCATATCGTTTTCGTTGTGGAAATGGGATAAATATTTCAAATCTACATAAAATGAATTCACCCTGAAAAACTAACTAGCTAGGGTCAGAAAAGTGAAATATCAAATTGTAGCATATTTCCTCTCCTGAAAATACTCCTTTTATCATTATTGTGATGCATATTCTCATTTATCAACACATGTTATATTTGATGCATATGCATACAAGAGATCTAAAAAAGGGGGTTGAATAGATAATTTGAAAAACTTTGACTTGTTTTAAAATGAGTTACCAAATAATTTGTTAACCAATATTAGTTAAGCACAACATAATGTAATTTGAAAATACCCCTTAAAGATGAATAAGCGAAAAGCACAGTTTTGAAATTTGGAACTTATGAAATGAAGTCACACACAAACACAATTAATAATAGACAGAAAGTAAATGCAGAAATTTAAAGGAGATAGGAAGTTTTAAGTGGTTTGGAGACTGAATAACTCCTAGTCCACTTTTCTACTCCACAAGTAGGAAATCCATTAAGTATATAAATTACTAAGATCTGCTACAACTGAACCACTTAGGTTCCTTTAAGTCACTTAGTCTTGGAATGGGGACACCTAGTCCAGATCATTTAGATCTCTTTAAGTCACTTAGACTTGGAGGATTTTCACTAAGACAATAAGATACAGATGATGATGAATGAGTTGTTTCGAGTTGCTGCTAAGATTGCAATAGATTCGGCTTCTCAAGTACTTAGCAGCTTGAAATTTCAGTAGAGTTTTTGCTTTTTGATCAATCGTCTTCCCTTTTGAACTCAGATCTGCTTGTATCCCTTGAGAGTTTTTCCGTTGCAAAAATAGTCGTTGCTTATTTAATGTCTTGATCTTTGAAGATCTTTGACTTTGATATTTTAGAGTTAGGCAAGTTTGCTTTCTTCTGTGTCACCTTATTAGAGTTCCAAATATAGAAACTATGTGGCTGACATTTACAAAGTCAAACTAGTTGGTAGACATAAACATGCTCTGACTCATGGATTTCAACTATGGATATTGGAGGATGCATCAGACTCTTCAATCTAAGACACTCTCATTGTCAGTTGTTCTGACAGTTCTGACTTACTTTACGAAGTGAGTTGATCGTTGAGTTAGATGAGGAACGTAGAGTTTATGCTAAAATTTGCTTTACATTCAAAGCTCAATGATCTTGCTTCTTACGATCAGCACTACGAAATTGATCTCTTCGATGCTTGAGCAGGCTTTTTCCTTTACTATACGTTCTTGAGTTAGCTCTGCGATTGCTTGACTATACGATCTGAACTTCATTATACGATTCAGAGTGAGCTTTGCGAACTAGTCTTATACTCTACGATTGACTCTACTATACGATCTTGACTGCATTATGTGAATTACTCTTATTCTCTGCAATCAGCTTTACAATACGATTTTTATCTTAACCTGCTCTGCGATCTGATCTCTTTTCTCAACGATTTGAACTTAACTCTGCAATTGTTTGACTATATGATCTGAATTTTGTAATCTGACCTTCTTACTATACAATCAATCAATTTTATCCTATAGTCTATACAATGATTTGTCTCAGAAGATTAACCTAACAAATTTTGATATTTTCTAATCTAAGTCCTTGTACATCACAAATGAATTAATGACTTTACAAATGCTACTGGTACAAATATACATTAATCATCTCATCATCAAATTTAATATGCAGACTCTTAACAATTTACCCCTATCTGATGATGACAAAACCAGTAGTTTCATAACAATCATCAATTTAATCATACCTTCAAATTGAATAGGCTTCGCAGAGGTTCTTTTCTGTTGTTTACCTTGTAAGCTTTTCTTCTTCTTGTCTAGCTGAGAGATTGGAGTGTTGATTTCCCTTTTTCTCTCTTCAGAATCAGATGACTTGTTTTGAGTTATCTTGGGTGCTTCCTCCTCTTTTCTTTCTTCTAACTTCTTCTTCAGAGGTTGTTCTGCCGTTGAAATTTGTTTCTCAGACACCTGGGGAGTAGTAGACTCTTGAGAAACTTCCTCTTGGATCATAGTCACTTTCCTTTTGCCTCGAACCTTGCTTGGTTTCTGGACTTCACTTAGTGTGCGTTCACTCCCTTCTGAAAGCCTTGAGCGATGCATTTCAATTGGATTCTTTTTCCAGTTGTCAAATAGTTTGGGAATAATCTTCTTGTTGACATTTAGGGCTTCACCTTCTTCATCTCCAATGAGTTTCTTCATCATTTTCTTCATAACATAGCTGAGAATTCGTCCATAGAACATTTTAGGGGCTGGTTTGTTGTTGCCCTTTCTTTTTGCAGCATCTTCCACCCAGCTCATTAAGATAGAGCCGAAATCAATTTCTGTTTTCATGACTATTGCAGTCATGATCTTCAGTTGAAGCTCACTAATAGAATCGTGAGCAGAGTCTTTGGACAGAATGCATTTCCCTACAATGCCAGCCAGAAATTCATACTCCTGTTGGTTTGAATTATAATCTACAGAGGACAATCCAAAAAGAAATAGATTCTCTTCTAGATAAAGAAGAAATTTTATGGGCCCAAAAAGATCCAATTAGTTAGCTTTGGGTGATAAGAATACAAAGTTTTTCCATCTCTACACTAAGCAAGGGAGATCTTCTAATAGAATTGACATCATCTTTAATGGAACTTCTTGGATATCAGGACAAAAAGACGTCATATTTTCAAATATTTCTCGGAACTCTTCAATCCTCCTCCAGTTCAAAATCATCACTGCATTTTTCCAGCCCTGGAATATATCAGTATCTAGAGGAGATTTTCATAGATTATCTCAAGCTTTTATGGAATCTGAGGTACGATATGCAATGTTCCAGATTGGCGCAACAAAAGCTCCAAGTCCAGATGGTATTCCTGCACTCTTTTATCATAATCAGTGGGATCTAGTTCAACCGAAGGTGTGTAAGGCTATATTGTCTTTCCTAAATTCAGGAAACCTTCTTAGGGAATCTAACAAAATTTTCATTACTTTGATCCCTAAGAATTCATCTCAATATTTATCAGACTATAGGCCGATCAGTCTATGTAATGTAATTTACAAAGCTGCATCCAAAGTTCTTAAGTTAATCAGCTTAAACTTGTTATGCCATCTTTAATCTTAAATTTTCAAAATGCTTTTGTTCCGGATGGTTGATTTCAGACAAACTTGTGCTTCATTACTAAATCATCCAAAAAATTAAAAGGTTTAAATCTAGATATGAGAGTTTGGCTTCTCTTTAGCTAGATTTCAGTAAAGCTTATGATCGTATCAATTGGACTTTCTTAGAAGCCGTTTTGCACAAGATAAATCTCTCTCCTCACCTTATTTGCCTTATCATGCAGTGTGTTACAACAGTCTTTTACTCCATTCTTGTAAATGGTTCTCCCACCCCAATTTTTTATCCTTCATGCGGACTTCGGCAAGGTGATCCTTTATCACCATACCTTTTCCTCCTTTGTGTTGAGGCACTGTCCTACCAGCTCTCACAGTTTTAGAATCACACGCTTATTTCAAAAATTAAAGTTGCCCAATATTCACCAGCAATATCACATTTTTTTTTTGTGCAGATGGTTGTAATATTTATTTTAAATGTTCCTCTCAAGCTTGCCAGCACCTGCAGGATATTTTCAGGAAATATTCATTAGCCTCGACAAATGATCAACTTTTCAAAATCAGGACTTTGTCTTAGCCCGAATCTGGATCCTACCTTTGCACAACTCTTCTATGATTTTTTTGATATAGGAACTATTTCTTTATCTCAAAAATATCTGGGAGCCACTTTTTTAATTAGTAGAAGCAAAACTGTCTAGTTAACAACACTCTTCAAACATGGAAGGCAAAAGTTCTCACTCCAGTTGGTAGAGAACTAGAGATGTTCTAGTGAAATCCACGTTGTCTTCCATCCCTATTTATATGTTGTCTTCATTTCTAATGCTTGAATCTCTTCTTGAAGATCTTAATCATATTGTTAGAGCCTTCTGGTGGGGTCGTACATCGGATGAACGTAAAACTCACTGGATTTCATGGAATAAAGTTTGTCAATCAAAACTTTGGGTGGAGTTGGTATCCAGGATTTTAAAAGCTTCAATTTAGCCCTCCTGGCTAAATTAGCTTGGCGCATTTTCACAAAGCCAGATTCCTTATTATCATCTGTTCTTATCCCTAAATATTGATTTCAGAAATCGTTTTTAGAAATCTCTTCTAAAAACTACTCTTGGACTTGGAAGGGGATCCTTGACAACGATTTGCTGAAAAAGAGATTAGCAAAATCTATAGGTTCAGGTAAGTCCGTTAATGTTAGGGTAGATTGCTGGGTAGGAGATAAATTTCATTTACTATTTTCACCTATCAGCTAGACCCTCTCGAATGAGGATTTCACAAAATTTACAGTTAATGAGTTGATAGATCATTGCTCTCATCAATGGAGTTGGGAAAAAATTTAAAAATTTATTATCCCAAACCAGAGAGCGTTAGTTTTAGCTACTCCAATATCTTTTTTTAAGCAGGAAGATGAGTTCACTTAGAAATTCTCTAATGACGGTCTCTTCTCGGTTAAATCATCATATACTCTTGCTTCACTCCAAGCATCTCAGTTGAACAACCATGTGGGAGATGCTATGTCAAGTAACTCCCACAATCCCTGTCAACGGTTCTTCCCCAAAATTTGCTCATTGGACATTTCCTCAAAAGTACAACTGTTTGTCTGGAAAGTTTTACGAAATGGACTTTAATAGTAAACGACCTACTTTTGTTTCTGGGGCTTCTCCAATGTGTATTTTGTGCAACCAGCAGGAGGAAACTAACTCTCATCTTTTTCTTCGTTGTAATTTTTCTCGGGCTATTTGGTTTGACAACCCTGTGGTTGCCCGTCCAGATACTAGGTCAGATAATAATCTAAATGAATGGTTATTAGGTCTTTGGAATAATAGATTCACTTGCAATCGAGATGTTAATCCGGTTCTAATTAGGATGGGCGTATTGCGACTCTTATGGAAACATCGGTGTGATGTTAATTTTTGGGCGGCCAAACCAGATTTAATCGCAACTATGGCAAACATTCTTCCAACTTTAGAACAATGGTCACATATAGAAAAGAAAAGGAAGATGAAATTACAAGCTTTCTTGCTTGCTATATCTTTGCCTAATACGAATGGTTCTGATACTGACAGGTTTGTTCATTTAGGCAAGACATCTATACTACCAACTAACTCGACACTGAAGCATTTACAGGTGGACGGGAGTTCATGTCACAACACTATCATACGGCTATTGCCTGGGCATGGGATACTCGATCTTGTGATCATTTACCTTACTCGGACATTGCAATACCTACTTTTGCATCATCACCATTACATTCAGAAGCTTTGGCATTGTAACATTGTTCTATGGGCTATTTATCATCGTTGGAATAACATATAATTGTGTCACAGACTGCTGTTTTGATCTCGTTACTAGCTTCTTATCCGTCTTCTAATACTAGTATTAATCCTTTACTAGCAGATATCAAAGGTTATCAAACTTCCTAGGGATTGTGGTGTTAGAGTTCATACTCTAGATATCATGTACTTGGGGTTTTTGTTTTTTTATTGCAAGGTTATCGAACTTCATAGGAATTGTGTTGTTAGAGCTCATACTCTAGCATTACTTGGTAGGAAGTCCAAGCGTACTACTTTTGAATTTTAATGCATTCTCTTACCCAAAAAAAAAATAAGAGAGAAAAAAATCTTAACTTTTGCCAGCTCTTTTCCAAGCAAACAACCCTTGACAGAGAGAGAGGGATAGTTATTAGAACGGGCAATAGGGCAGGCTAAGTCCAAACAGGTTGAGCTAAGGCTGAGTCAGGTTTAAATGGACTAGGTTTTTATGGGTAAAATAAGAGGCTTGTGGCCTAAGGAGTGACGGGTTGAATGGTTCATTTTTTTTTTTTTTGTATTGACCTTTTTGTCCATTCAATCAATTTAATTTATTCTTCACAAACTTATATTAACTATTATAAATTTAAGAATTAAACCACCTACAAAATAAAATAATCATACAAGCAATAATAGTTCAAGTGTTTAATATCACTATTACATGGTTCGAAATATTATAATTTCAACAAATTTATAAGTTAAAATTATTATATTGGACTAAAAAAATTAAATTGAGTTGTTAAGTTTTTTTTTTATTCTTTCTTTGATAGGGGCTGCTCATGTTCTTAGGAAGAAAAAGAAAAAAAAAGAATGAGTAGACTACATGTAAAAAAATATTAAATTACCATTAGTATTATCAATTAATGGAATGAATCTAACACATGAAGTAAAATGAATTTCATAGATGGACCGGGCCAAAAAGGTTTAATTTTTTTAGTTAAAATATGTAAAGCTCAAAGTCTTACTTTCAACCGACAAGACGTCACAATAACCGACAAAATATTAGATCTGTCACCTAAGATGTCACAATAGTCCCAAAATATTATATGCATCAGTAAAGATACCATAATAACGTGTACGCGAAACACACCGTTACAACGTTAGACCGTTAATAGGTAAACTGTTGAGCGACATGAAAGAAGGGATTTGTAATGATTTCAACTCTGATACCATGTTGAACCATTTATCTTAAAATCAAAACACAATATTGCATATTGCACTTTCTTCCCTTCCAAAATTGCTTTGGATTCGATTAACACTAGCTCCCTTTCAAATACACTTTGGCATCGATTAACACTGGCCTTGTGGCCTACACATTGTGTATGTATTTAGCGAAAAAATAAATTACAAATTTCTTTAAATTAGGCCAACAAAAAAAAAAACAGAAACCAAAAGTTAAATTCAAGAAAAATACAAATTTAGCGAACTTGGAGGGACATAATTTATAGCAAAAAAACAGAACAAAAACATCACTAAGGTCAACTGAAGTTCCCCACTTTATAATATAACACGAGTCATATTACAGATGACGACGAATTTATATCGATATTAACTGTCGACGTATATTGATACATGATATAAGAATAAAATAAAAAGTAACTCACATATTATTAATCTATCTTATCACATAGAGTTTCACGTTTATTTGCAATCCAATTTTATCATTATATTTATCGACATGTATATTATTTTCCATAAAAGATTATTAATCAAATAAGCTTAGCCAATAAAATACATCTCAGTATTTAACTAAATTACATTGGCCCAGCCAATTATAAAACCTAAAAAGTACAACGGCAGGAAACATTTCCCAGCAATAACCTCGTACCAGGACCAGGCACAATCAGCAGCCACAAACAGAAACACAGAAGAAATCACATAAAAACTGCGGCAAATTTATAGACTACAACGTTCACAAAAATTACCAAGGGTTAATTTCTATAAACACTATCAATATTTGTTTTGTCGTCATCATTTTCGTCATCATCATTAATCTCGTCAAAAAAGGAGTCCTTTAGGAGAACAGAAGCCGAAGGTCTGGCCCTTGGCTCAGCAAGGCACTTCTCAATGAATGCATTCACCTCTGGATCCTTAACCTTGATCATGGCCTGAGGTCTCACCCCAGATGTCACCTTTTTGTATATTTTGGCTACATTATCGCATTCGCTGTAGGGTAATTCAAGAGTTACCATCTCAAGTAAGCACATACCAAATGAATATATATCAACGAGCTCAGTATAATCCTCCTCGTATAGCTCTGGTGCCATGAACTCTGGTGTCCCAAGTATTGAATGCGCCAAGTGGCTCTTCCCAACTATTGCTGCTAAACCCAAATCACCAATCTTCACCTATTTGAGGATTGAAATGAGTTAAAATCATATTTTTCGGATTTCTATTCTAAGCAGTTTATTTTGTATGGTCTATTGGACAGTCCTATAATAGTGAGTTGCATTTGCATAGAATCATATTTTCGGACTTTTATTTCAAGCAGTTGATTTTGGGCAATCTATTGGACAGTCTTATAAGAGGGAACTACATTTGCATTGCTAAAAAATTGCAATTATAACACTTGTATAACAAAGACCACCACAATACAAGTCTCTATAGCTATATTGATGTTACTAATTCTTATAAGCTTGCCCAAATGGACTACCCAAAATCAACTGCCTGGAATCAATTTCCCATATTGTCATTGTAAGAAATCACATTAAAACTAAACTACTAGGAAAAATATATAAAATCACACAAATGAACTAAAAATTTATTTAGAGAATCCACAAAATCAACTAAGGAAGTTTTTACTAATATGACAGCTCATGTGTCGAGCACGATTTTGAAATTGATCTTTTGGTCTCAACAGAAGCAAAATCTTTAATTACCCAATTTATTTGGTTTGGTTTATAAATATGGTGAGGGGTTTCAGTATATATAGCATTAGGATTAAATTGTTATTACTAATTACATGTTACATACACAATTATGAAATTTTTACAAATTACAAGATTAAAGATTAATAATAACCTTCCAATTTCTTAAACTAACCAAACAGAGCTTAATCATGAAATGAAAATAAAATCAACATGTGCCTGACAGATCTTGATTCCATACAGTTCAAAATAAGCCATTTATTTGGGTCATCTATAGAAATAAATTGCATTTATATAGCACATAGTTACATTTCATATGACATTTGTTATATAATTATTATACAATTCTAACTCTCTACTATATTATAAAATATATTATAGAACTTATTTCAATGGACAGTCCATTTTAGATGGCTAGGAATTTCCTGTCATCTCAAATTAATAATCCAGCTCTAATAAAATTACTAAAAATGAAATATTAACATCTTTCTATCTACTCAAAAAGCCAAAAAAATGGAGAGAAGTGGTACCTGCCCAATGTTCCCATTGATGAACACATTACTTGAATTAAGATCCCTATGAATAATACAAGGCTCATGCGTATGCAAATACTCCAGCCCCTTAAGAATCTGTTTGGCCCACTTTTTCATGGCCTTAATCGAAACATGTTTATGCTTCTTCCTGTACTCCCTTAAATTCCCGGACGCACAAACTTCCGTAATGAAATTCAACGTGTTCCGATCCTCGTCTCTCCATTCCTGATACAGAACAATAATGTTTTTGTTCTTCAAATTCCTCAGCAGCCGGACCTCCGAAAATAGCCGATCGAGCATTACTTTGTCGTCGCAGAAATTGCGCAATTTCACCTGATTCCACGCCACTTCTATTCCTTCTTCCTGATCAAATGCTCGGTACACTTTTTTTACTGCGCCGAAACCTAGAAGATCGCTATACCGGCCGTACCTTCCGGACGGATCGACTTCGACGAACGGCTCGGCGTCTTGATCGGCCGGAATAGATTTTTCGTTCCGCATCTGTCAGATAAAACGTTTCTACGAATTAACAAAAGAAATCCCAAAATCAAACAGAAAGGAGAAATAATCTCATGATAATATAAAATTTGCAGGAATTAACAAAACTAACGAAAGAACTCCTCAAAAATTAAATAAAATGGAGGAATAACTTAACTTTAAATTTACAGTAACCAACAAAACTAATGATTAGAACACACCAAAAAATTTAAAGGAAATGGAAAAATAATCTGATCTTGCCTGGATGCTCAATTGTTATCGGAAATTTATAGTAATTAACAAAACTAACGATTGGAATGCCAAAAACTTTAAAGGAAATGGAAAAATAATTTGATTTTACCTCAAACGCCGGAGCTTTATCGTCTCCGATGAGCGAAGAAACGTGTTTTCAAATATTTGTCAAACGCATGGAAACAGGGGAGAAGATGAAGTGATGTTGGGTGAAAGTATTTATAGCCGTCAAGAGTTGAGATTTAGGGTTAGATTTTCCCACCTGCTAGACGAAAAAGGGACGGTAAAAAGTTGAAAAAATCCCCACAAATATTGAGAATGGAACATTCTCTTGTTGTATTAGGAACTGTACCAGTCGTTGACTAAAATTTGCTGTAACCGTCTTTTTTTATTTTTATTTTTATTTTTATTATTATTATTTGCTGTAACCGTGTTAATCTTTGTTTTCAAATTCTTTCTCTTATTCAAATGAGTGTTTCATACAAAGCTTCTTATTGTATTCTCTTCCTTTTATAAAATACTCCCATTACCTTAAAAAGGCCCATTCACAAATTTTTTAATTTTAAAATTAATATAAATTTATTTAACTTTTAAAAAGAATTAACTTTTAATTATTCCTAAATGATAATTTGAGAAATGTAGAATTTTTATGATCGTGTTGAACAAATTAAAAGTAACTTTTTATAGCAATTTTGAATTTGAAATTTTCATAAATTAAATTAAAATGTTAAAATAATTTTTTTTATGAAAAAAATATGGTGAAAATTGATATATTTTTAAATTCAAAATTGAAATGATTCATTATTGGTTATGAAAAAATAAATCTTACAATGAGTAATATTCTTGAGATAGTTTATAATATTTATCATTCTATTAATTAAAATTAAAGAAATTTATGTCAATTTTGAGTTTAAAAATATTTATAGTTAATTTTAAAACGTTAATAATAATTTTATATTTGAAACGAAATAATCGTTATTTAATAGAAAAATTATTTAAATAATGTGCTGTAATTTTAATCCTAATCGTGTATACATTACCTGTATATTAAATTTTTATTCAATGATAACACCTCATAAATCCACCTAATTAGGTTAAAGACCGTTATATGTCTCATTCAAAATTCTCCTCTATAACCCTCGTCATCACCGAAGGATATCACTTTCTCCAATTTAGGAAAAAGTTTTACTAAATTCACAAAAAATTAAATTTAAAATTAATAAAATAATTAAGATTATAAATTGTTGGAAAAGTATCACTGGGTATAAAATTATTACTATTTATTAAATCAGAATAAATTGACACATCATAATTATAATTTTTAAATTTGAAATTAAAATCAAATCAAATAAGATTTTTCTGTAAAATGGAAGTAGTATTATGGATCTTGACTCTCGACTCAGTGACAAGAACGTTGTCGTTATAACGCTATACAAATGGGTTGGTATTCAGCTTATTTATTAAGTATTAAATCAATGTGGGAGCCAATTTGAAACGGTCTAATTGCGCCGTTCTGGGGTTGGTTAATTATTTTGACCCGATTTTGTCAATGTTAAATTCTCTTCAGTCTATCCAGGAGCCGCAAAATTAGAATAGATTCACATATCCATTCGGGTTAGTTTGGATCATTACTTCTACCAGTTGATAGTCCGTGCAATTTCCAGTCTAATTTGATTAACAGATTATATAATTTGTTAAACTTGCGATAACAATAATTATTTTTTTATAATAAGTTTTTTTTATAATTTTTTCAATACATTTTTTTGCATGATATATCTTTTATATTTATAATTATATTTATTTTGATATAATATCGCTTATATCTTTAGTGCAAATTGTATTAAAGGTCATTCAGTTGGTGTTCAATTTTTTAATCTTTTTTTTCATAGCTTTCATCGCTATTTTTAACTTAGCAATAAGTTCATATAAATGAAAAATCTATTTTTTTAAAAATAACATGCAAGATAGCAACGAAATATTAGTTTAAAAAAAATACTTATTTACTTTATCTAGTATCTATTATTTAGTTATTTGCATGTCGATAGTTAGACCTTCTGAATCTTGTTTGATAGTATTTATGTATAGGTGTTGTATTTTTAATTACTATTTAATAATTTTTTTTTATCAATTGCCATTTTTGGTAATACATTGTGTTTTATAAATACTTTTGAAATGTAGTTCAATGATTTTCTACTTTTCGGTGGGTTGGTATATTATGTGTGATAGCTTTTGTTGTTAGATAGATGGATTAATAGTGAACCATAGGTGGATTGTATTTTGACAAGCGTGAGTTTTTTTAAAAGAAATATTAATTGAATATTAATATTTAAAGAAGATACTTTTCTTATTATTCATCCACAACTCAAGCGAAATTAATTGTAATTATTATACCACATTAAGTATAACCTGTAACATATATATAACTAAATAATAAGTTTTAATAAATTATTTAAGAATAAGTTATTTAACACTAAGTAACATTAAAGTTAAATTATACATAATTTTATACACACTTAATTATGATACTTCTTCTACTTCACAAAAATAGTTTATCACCGGATCTACCCTCATTAATCTGGACTTGACCTTACCCACCAGCCAACACTTAACAATTAACAAAAAATAGTGCAACTTGTTTGAGGATTTGGGACAGGGCCTAAGAGGCCACCAATGTGTTAAGGGAGGAGCAGCCATAGGCCCATAGAGGATTATTTTTTTTAGAGTTAATAAAAAATAATGAAGTTAACTGTACCATTGCTCATTGGTCTAACATATGAAGTATTAAAATACATCAAACTAAATAGAAACTAAACTAAAAATGAAATAGGATAGCTAAGAAAGGGGATCTCCAATTCTTCACTCCGTATTCAGATGTTTTCTTCCCCAAATTACGCAAACCTATTCACTCCCTATTCATATTTTGTGCTATTTTCTTTCTCCCCATTTTTTGTCATTGATTTGATTGCATCTGTTATTGGTTGTCATTGTCAGTGCTGAAGAAGGCCAATTATGAAGCTCATGTTCTATTGCAACGTGAACTGAACATGAACTATGAAGAAGACCCGATTTTGGAGAGTAATAAGGAATTGAATAGCAGAAAGGCTATGGGATGAAGATGAAAGATGATTTGGCTTTTTAAATTTAGTAATTGATTTTGGGGATTTTTTTTGGCTGAATTAATTTCATGCACCTAGAATTTTAAGCACCAACTAAATAAATTCAAGATAATAAATGAGACTATGAAACATGTCTCTGTCTTTCATTAACAAAGATTAGAATGAAAAAAATTATATAATCGTATTTTTTATGATTTGAAGTTTTCTACAACTCTTCATCTATGTTCTTTATATTTTTTGCTCTTAGTAACTGAAGGGCTTATTAACATATATATAACTCTCTTCTATTTGTAACTCCATTTGAAGTTTTCTACAACTCTTCATCTATGTTCTTTATATTTTTTGCTCTTAGAAACTGAAGGACTTATTAATAGATATATAACTCCCTTCTATTTGTAACGTAACAGAATGACTTATTAATAAATATATAACTCCTTTCTATTTGTATCTCCATTTGAAGTTTTCTACAACTCCTCATGTAATGACCACAAATTCTATTAGATATGGTAATTATATTTATTAAATAATTAGCAATGAATTAAAATTTTCGTACTAATTAATTGTGCCTTAAATAATTGAATGAATATACTTGCGTATGTGTATATTTATTTAAAGTAATAAAGCAATGTGTTATAATTAATTAAAGCAAGTCTAATTGGATTATAATTTAAATTCAAATGAGGTATTAAACTAGGTAAAATTAATTTACCTAGTAGTCCATGTAATTTATTAAACCCTAGTCCATGTAATTAATTAAACTAACCCAATGTTTATTTTAATTAAATGTAACATAGGTTATTTAATGTTAGCCCAATGTAATAACTAAATTGAGCCCAAACAAATTAAATGAATGAGCCCAACTTATTTAATTCTTAAGTCCAAAGTGGAGCCCAATAGGAAGTCAAAATGTTGGTCAGGGGTTATATATATATATATATATATATATATATATATATATATATATATATATATATGTATATGTATATGTATATATAAGCTATAAAAATAAAACAAAAATGGGAGATTTAATCCCATTTTACTGAGATTTAAGGGAGCCCACATGGGATGGCTTGATTTTGTAATGTTGCTTCCAATTTATTCATTGTCATAGTAGATGAATCACCCTTGTCAATTAACATGTCCATCATATAGTCTTTCAATCAAATAATAAGTATCAATTAGCCTTAATTTGACTATGTTGGTGAATTAGGAAAGTTAATGAAGGATTAGTAGAGTGCTATAAATAGAGTACTCCACATACTTGCTATGTTGGTTAGTTCATTTGCTAGAGTTCTAAAGAGAAAAGAGATAGAGCATTTCCAAGAGAGAAATAGAGATACACTTATGAGTTGTGAGAAATAGCAAGAGGAGGAGCTTGGTGAATGTCCACTAGCCTCATTTCTTACTTTGGTAGGAGAAGAAGAAGAGCACACAAATCATCAAGGTTTAAAAGTGCTCCAATTCTAAATTTCATTTTTATAGCCTATATGTGTTTTAATCGGTTAAAATATATTTTTATCCGATCAAAACTTGTTTTGATGATCTAGAAGTCTTAAACTATGTTATATATGTATATTCATGGTTTGATATGTTTAAACCATGTTTTGGTATGTGTGGTATGCATAAAAATGGAATAATTGTTCATATTAAACTTTACCGATAAAACCTAGTTGAACATGTAATGTTTAATGTTGTAGTTTGAAATATACATTTGGAAAAATGAATTTTTATGGATAGAAAGTTACATATATGAGTTTTAAAGAAAAACCCAACTTGAAGCTTTCAAAAATATGAAAAAATAAAGAAGTTATGGATTTTACCGCAAAGTAGGTCGTTTTAAAATCCTTAGTGGTTCGATCCTTAATTTTGTGTCAAAACGATTTCAAAAATATGATCGAACCATGAAATGTTGTAAAACAAGAAGTTAGAAAGACAACAACACCAAGCTGGTGTCATTTGAAGGTGTAGAGTTTATTTTATTTAAGTTTGAACTAGTCGAACCAATGATTTATGAAACTAGTTTTCATTCTGTCCTTGTGAGCAATTTTACGGATACTTTCGTTTAGAATTTAGATTTGTGATCAAAAGAGAAGTTGTAGATCATGAAATTTTAATGAATTTAGACTCAAGAATTATCTCAAAATAGTTTTGTATGATAAAGTTATGATCAAATTACTGAAAGAGGTTCTGACAGCCAAAGTGCCCGACGTATAGACGCCCAAGTGGACGCCCGACCTAGACATGCACAACAGGCCAGGCCAGGCCGGCCTGGCCTAGGCCTGACAGGCTTTTTCCGTTGACCAGGCCAGGCCAGGCCTTGACTTTTAGGCCTGCAGGCCAGGCCGGACCGGGCTTCTCCAAAAAAAATAGGGCCTGTTGAGGGCTGCGGGCCGGGCCAGGCCAGACCTAGACCGAGAGAGAGACAGAGAAGAAAGAGAGAATGAGGGAGCCGCGAAATCGTCGGTTGCATATTTTTTTGTATGAACGTGTACAAAATTACAAATCAAGAAAATCAAATATTGAAAAATCCATCAAAATCACCATTTTTCATAATTTTTAGTACTACTGCATAAAAATTAGAAATGACCCACAGTGATAATGACTATATAATTATATAATATAGGGTTGTCTGCAAATCACCATCACCCCAATTTGAATTAAATATTCACTCATAGACTAATAATCATATTATAATATAATATGATAGGAGAAATAGAAATACAATTTAGTATTTAGTGTATCCCAGTTCAGTATTCTTGTCACTTTACCAAAAATCGAGGTAGACTTTAGCCAGACCAGGCCAGGCTTTTGACCAGGCCAGGCCAGGCCGGGCCAGGCTTTTCCCCAGGCCAGGTCAGGCCGGGCTTTTGCTCTAAAATCGTGGCCTGTTTAAAGTCTGCAGGCCGGGCCAGGCCGGACCAGGCCTTTGACCAGGCCAGGCTTTGACCAGGCCGGGCCAGACCAGATCAAGGCCAGGCCTCAGGCCGCGGACTTTTTGTGCATGTCTAGCCCGACCTATTTTGGTTCTGCCCATGGTCGTATCTACGCCCCAAGACAGCTTTGGGTAGGCGTCTATATGTCCATGCATGTTAAAAAAATTATGTTTTTAGTCCAGACTTGTTCGGAACTGAAAGTTTCGCTTGTCGGACATTATAAAACTTAATAAAAGAAAAGTTCACTATTGATATAAAGATAATATATTGTAAGAGAGTTATTAATAATTAATTGGTAGCTAAGTGTTTAAAATAAAGACTAAAGTTACCACAATAAAAAAATTAACATCTAATATTGTTTGAAGAATATTAAAATATTATTAAATAGTTAATAACATTTTTAAGAGATTAAAATATTATTAAATGGATAATAATATTAATAAGGGAATAAAATATTATTAAATGATTAATAATATTAGATAATGAATAAAATATTATTAAATAATTAATAATATTAATAAATAATAAAATATTATTAATAATATTAAATAATGATGAAAATATTATTAAATAATTAATAATATTAATAAGGGAATAAAATATTATTAAATGATTAATAATAATAGATAATGAATAGAATATTATTAAATGATTAATAATATTAGAAGGTTAATAAAATATTATTAAATTATTAATAATATTAGATAAGAGTTTGAACTATATTAAATAATTAATATAGGTTTTATGTGATTGAAATATTATCAAGTGATGATAATATTTTCTAAGCGTTTATATATCTTTAACTACATGATTATTTGGTTAAGTGTTAGAGGTGTAAGAAGTATAGAGGTTATCATATGAATGTATATATGATACTAATTTAAAGATCAACTTGATTAATTGTTAGGTCTACTCAAAGAGAAATAAATTGAATTGGTTAGCAATAGATTACGCACGAGACAAGTTCTCCAAACCTTAACTTTTATTTATTTTTGCAAGTTCTCTAACCCTACTCAATTATTGTTGAACAAGTTTCTATATTTGTATTTATTGCCAGAACTTGAAGTGGTTTAATTATTTAAAATTATTCCACATCTATATTGTTTATAAAATCGCACATGGTGCATTTGAAGCTTAATAATTCTTCTTGACATTGCGTTCATAAATTCAATAACTTGAATACCTTTAAGAGCTGATCCAAACAATTGCTTGGTGCAGATTCTTATAATAAGTCTGAGAATTGAACAACCCTAGATAAAGGGAATTTTATGTCGAAAAATCGACTTTGGCGCCAGAAGATTAAATGTAATGTATATATAGCGGGTTGAATAGGCTGATCCCCTTGAAAACCAAACTACTGAAAGGGTTAGAGGAAACTCTATTATACCCTCGTTAATTCAGGGTCCTTGGTGACCACTCAGTATTTAAGATTCAAATATTCTTGTTCAATGAAATCTAAGTCTTGTTTCTTTCACAATTGTTATATTTATTGTTGAAACATTTGAATTTATTTCCTATTCACTCATGATATATTAAATCTCTATGATTGTTCTTAACTTGCTGAGCAAGCTAGTTGCTCACCCTTGCTATATCATGAACCATTTTCAGCTAGACCCGAATGCTCCAAGAAGGACAAGGGAAAAGGGAACGCCAGAGCTTAATTATGCATGCTAATTAAATGTTTAATATGTAATTACTGTTGGTAAAAATTTTGTAATTCCTTAAGATAGGAACTGTTGATGTTAAGGTTAATTGACCTTAGGTATTGTAGCCTTTTTATAAGGAACCTTTTGTATTATTCCGCGATGTTTAAATGCAAATTATGTATTTAATTGTTATTAAGTATTGTACAGTGAGAACCAAACTTGAGGTTATGAAACCCGAATTTGGGGTCGTCACAGGTTGGTATCAGAGCTGTAGGTTAGAAACGTTGGGATTGCGAAACCTAGGATATAACCTTGGTACTAAACTCATATCGAGTGCGTTAAGAGATGAATCGAGGAGATTCATCATGTTGTGTATTTTTGGAGGTGGATAAAGGAAATCCATCGAGCCGAGATGTACATGATAAAATATCATTTCATTTCATCAATGAATATATTTTATTTTTGTACTAACATGTGTTATTTTTATGATATAGGATGACAGAGATTGGACAGTCTAGTCATGCTACTGAGGAGGTGGTTTATACGAATATCCACATGGATACGGCACATCCACTGGTGGCTGCACCGATAGAATTTTCAGAGTCTGATCCCAAGGAGGGTGATCACCGATAGAATTTTCTGAGGACGAGGAGCCAGCTGAGTACGCTGATGGCATGTGAACTACTGCCAGTGACATCATTGACTCTCTGACTACAAGGAACGAGGAACTGAAGGTTAGAATTCAGCATTTAGAGGAGCAGAATCATACCCACCAGCATACGGAGAACCAGTATAGAGATGCAGCTTATCAGTTCTCTAGCAAGAACACGTTGCTTAAGGAGAAGACGACAGAGGTGGAGGCTAGATTAGCAGCAGCTGAGCTGAAGATTCAGCAAACACAGGCAGAGAAGGAGGAGATTAGAGGCCATTGGCAGCAGACTATAGAAGATAGGATCGAGATGGAGATCCAGAGAGATGCAGCTCATTGGCAGATGGTGGAGCTGGAGTTGGAGGACGAGGTCCGTGAGAAAAGGGTGAGGATCGATAGACTTAGCTATGTCTATCGTTCTTCCTTTGGCAGATTTCAGAGAAGGGTGCACTACTACCCAGCTGAGGAGGGTCAGTCCATGCACACTATCAGTAGGAACGTGGTGATGGCCATTGGGGATGAAGAGTATGATGATACGATCCGTCGTGGGATGCGCATTCATTAGTAGTAGTATTTTATGATGGGTATGTGCATAGATGCAATAGAACCCAATTTTTGTTTTATTAGAGGGTTAATATGTTGTAAATCCCAACTTTAGGAGGTTGTAGGATAAGATCCCATCTTTTGTATCTTCTCGGGGATAAAAGCATTTATAGTAGTATGCTTGCGATGTAAAGTGTTATGCACTACTGTTCTAGCATATGAACATAAATGTAGTCATGTTTATATTTATATATGTGCTGAGATGATTACTTGTATTTTAGCTAAACATTGCCTAAGATACAAAACAACAAGTGAGAAGATGAATCAAGTACAAAAAACTTAAATTTTTGTTTATAACAGAGAATGCCACCACGTATACAACCACCAAGGAACCAAGGGGTAGAAGAATCAGTTAACAACGACGAGGGAGGACGCAACATAGACCCAATGCAGAACTTCGTCAACATGCTAGCTGAAGCAATGTAAAATAGGCACCCAGTAATCACAAATCAGCCACCACCGTCGAATCAGTTGGCAAATTTTAAAGACTTCAAGGCAGTAGGACCGCTAGAGTTTAAAGGGACGGCAGACCCGATCGAGGCCCAGTCATGGATAAAAGAGATAGAGAAAGCATTCGTGATTGCAAGAGTGATGGAGGAGCAAAAGACGATCTTTGTTACCTATATGATGAAGGGAGAAACCAATTTCTGGTGGAAAGCCAATCAAAATAGGGTTGGTGATGGTGTGGTGCCATGGATGAGATTTAAGAAAATATTTGATGAGAATTATTTTTCGAAAAGTATGAAGAATAGAATGAAAGTTAAATTTCTAGAGCTGAAGCAGGAGAATATGTCGGTACCCGAGTACGTGAAAAAATTTAATGAGTTGGCCGGGTTCGCTCCACATCAGGTGGACACTGAAGAACGTAATACCCGAAGATTTGAGAATGGTTTGAGACCATGGGTATTCAACAAAGTGGCAATGCTACAGATTGACTCATTTTCAACATTGCTGGAGAAGTCACTCATAGCTGAAGGAGGAAGTGATGCATTATCTAGATATAACCAAGAGAGAAACAAGAAAAGGAGTGAAGGGAGGAAGTAAGAATAAAAACAGTGGAGGCAACAATAAGCGTAAGTGGTACAACAACAACAATGATAGGAACTCGGGAAATCAACAAGAAAATGTTCAGAAGAAGATGGAATGCAGTATATATGAAAAGAATCATTTCGGGGAATGCAAGAAAGGCAAGAATACGTGCTACAATTGCGGGCAAGTGGGGCATATTTCTCTAAATTGTCCCCTCCCACAGAAGGTAAGATGATTTTCCTACGGAGCTTTTGACCACATAATAAAGGATTTTTCTAAAAGGAAGAATGATGGGGTGAAGCGACTACAAGGGAAATAACAGCAGATTGGTTGTCGGGGGATCGGTACCACAAAACAAGCTGACATCACGAACTTTCAATATGACGGTGCAAGATGCCGTGGAGTCAAAAGACGTGGTGTCAGGTATTATTCCGATCAATGATATAAATGCATATGTATTATTTGATTCGGGTGCTACCTGTTCATTTATGTCTGATGATTTCGCTAGACGGTTAGAATTGCCTAGGGAAAAGTTAGAAAACCCTATGAATATAGAAGTTGCAAATAAAGAGGTAATCCCTGTAGAGTATATATATAGAAATTGTTGTGCTAAAATTAGGGGTCAGAAGATAAGTGTGAATTTAATTCCGATACGTTTGGGAGAGTTCGAAGTTATACTCGGAATGGATTGGTTGTTTAACCATGGAGCAGTAATTGATTGTCAGAAGAAGTGTATACACCTTAAGACACCAAACAAGTCTAAGGTTATATTTTATGGCAGCAAGTCGTCAAGACGATCCTCTTGTCTGACGATGATGCAGGCCGAGAAATTGTTGAAGAAAGGTTTTGTAGGGTATTTGGCTCATGTGGTGGATACTCAAATGGTGAATCCTGATATGGAGGAAATACCAGTAGTTAAGGAGTTCATGAACGTCTTTCCAGATGAACTGTCAGGTCTACCGCCAGATAGAGAGATAGAGTTTGTGATCGATTTAGTACCAAGGACAACACCAATATCAAAGGCACCATATAGGATGGCTCCGCTATAAATGAAGGAGTTGATGGTTCAATTGCAGGAGTTGTTAGATAGGAAGTACATTCAGTGGAGTGTTTCTCCATGGGGAGCACCTGTGTTGTTTGTAAAGAAGAAGGATGGATCGATGAGACTCTGCATAGATTATAGGGAGTTGAACAAAGTAACGATCAAGAATAAGTACCCGTTACCACGAATTGATGATATTTTTGGTCAATTAAAGGGGGCGAAGTACTTTTCAAAGATTGACTTAAGGACTGGTTATCTTCAGTTGAAAGTAAGGAAGGAGGATATACCTAAGATGACATTTAGAACTCGATATGGCCATTATGAGTTTCTGGTGCTGTCGTTTGGACTAATGAATGCGCCAGCTGCATTTTTGGACATGATGAACAGAGTATTCAAGCAGTACTTGGATAAATTTGTAGCCGTGTTCATTGACGATATTTTGGTTTATTCCAAAACAGAGGAGGAGCATGTCAAACATCTAAGATTTGTGTTGAAGATTTTACGAAAGAAGCAGTTGTATGCTAAAATTTTGAAGTGTGAATTCTAGTTGGAGATGGGTCACGTTATCGATAATGAGGGACTTTCAGTTAATCCAGCAAAGGTGGAAGCGGTAATTAATTGGGAACAACTAAGGACACCAACGGAGGTTAGAAATTTCTTGGGGTTAGCCGGTTATTATCGGAGATTCATTCAAGACTTTTCGAAGATAGCAATGCCGTTGACCAATTTGACAAGGAAGACAGTAAAATATGTATGGATGGAGAAGTGCGAGGAGAGTGTTCAGGAGCTAAAGAAAAGAGTTAGTGAAACACCTGTATTGACTTTACCGGACGATACAGGAGGTTTTACGGTCTATAGTGATGCATCGCACAAGGGACTAGGCTGCGTGCTTATGCAAATTGGCAAGGTCATTGCGTATGCATCAAGACAATTAAAGGATTATGAGAAGGGATACCCTACCCACGACTTGAAGCTGTCAGCGGTAATGTTTGCCCTTAAGATTTGGAGGCATTATTTATACGGAAAAAAACGTGAGATATTCACAGACCATAAAAGTCTGAAGTATATCTTCACACATAAGGAGTTGGACATGAGGCAACAGAGATGGTTAGAGTTGATCAAAGATTACGATTGTGAAATTCTATACTATCCTGGCAAGGCCAATGTAGTAGCAGATGCTCTAAGTAGAAAGAGCAGGGAAGAGCTATTTGTATTGACAGAAATGGAAGAATTATTGAAAGAGATGGCTCGAATGGAGTTGGAGGTGAAAAATTCAAAGGAGTCAATAAAAGTGGAAGCAAGCCCAACCTTGTTAGATAAGGTGAAAGAGGCTCAAGACAAAAATGAAGAGTGTGACAGAATAAGGAAGAGGATGACAGAAGTCAAGTTCAAGGTTGACAGCATGTGATTGCTAAGGTTCAAAAATCGTATTTGGGTACCGTTAGTGCCTGAATTACGTGAAGAGATATTGCAAGAGGCTCATAATATGAGATACTCGATACATCCAGGAAGTACGAAAATGCATCAAGATCTACGTCAGCATTTTTGGTGGCCGAATATAAAAAGGGAGGTTGCAGAATATGTTAGCTGATGCCTAACTTGTCAGAGGGTAAAAGCCGAACATCAGAGACCAAGTGGATTGCTACAGCCGTTAGAAATTCCTGAGTGGAAATGGGAGCATATCACGATGGATTTTGTGGTAGGACTTCCAGCAATACAGAAAGGATACGATGCTATATGGGTGATTGTGGATCGACTAACAAAGTCAGCGCACTTTTTACCGATCAAGATCAAGTTCAGTTTGGATCAGTTGGCTAAACTGTACATCAAGGAGATAGTTTCAAGACATGGGGTGTCGGTATCAATTGTGTCAGATAGAGATCCGCGCTTCATGTCAAAGTTTTGGAAGAGTCTTCAAGAAAGATTGGGGACACAGTTAAGAATGAGTACAACGTATCATCCACAGACTGATGGGCAAAGCGAGAGAACAATTTAGACATTAGAAGATATGCTCAGAACCTGTGTGATGGATTTCAAGGGCAGTTGGGAAGACCATCTACCATTAGTTGAGCTTGCATACAATAATAGTTATCATGAAAGCATAGACATGCCGTCTTACGAAGCCTTATATGGGAGAAAATGTAGAACACCTCTTTGTTGGGATGAGGTAGGAGAACGTCGACTGTTGGGGCCAGAATTGGTTCAACAGACTGTAGAAATTATCAGAGAAATAAGAGCTCGACTAGTAGCAGCTCAAGACCGTCAGAAGAAATATGCAGATTTACATCGACAAAAATGAGACTTCGAAGTAGGGAGTTTTGTGTTTGTGAAGGTATCTCCCTGGAAAGGGAAGATCCGATTTGGAAAGAAAGGGAAGCTGAGTCCGAGTTTCATAGGACCATTCAAAATATTGAAGAGAGTGAGGGAAGTGGCGTACGAGGTAGCTCTACCTTCTGAACTTGAGCATATTCACAATGTGTTTCACGTGTCAGTGTTGTGGCCATATAAGCCTCATTACAAGCACGTCATAGCCTATGAGCCAATACAAGTTAAGAAAGACTTATCTTATGAAGAAATTCCTGTCCAGATACTAGATAAGAAAGAACAAATATTGCGAAATAAGGTTATACATTCTGTTAAAGTCATTTGGAGGAACCACAACGCAGATGAAGCTACGTTGGAATTTGAAGAAAAGATGAGGAGTGACTATCCGCATCTTTTTGAGTAGTTTTAAATTTGTAATTCCGGGGACGGAATTCTTATAAGGGGGGAGAATGTAATGACCACGAATTCTATTAGACATGGTAATTATATTTATTAAATAATTGGCAATGAATTAAAATTTTTGTACTAATTAATTGTGCCTTAAATAATTGAATGAATATACTTGTGTATGTGTATATTTATTTAAAGTAATAAAACAAGGTGTTATAATTAATTAAAACAAGTCTAATTGGATTATATTTTAAATCCAAATGAGGTATTAAACTAGGTCAAATTAATTTACCAAGCAGTCCATGTAATTAATTAAACCCTAGTCCATGTAATTAATTAAACTAGCCCAATGCTTGTTTTAATTAAATGTAACATAGGTTATTTAATGTTAGCCCAATGTAATAAATAAATTGAGCCCAAACAAATTAAATGAATGAGCCAAGCTTATTTAATTCCTAAGTCCAAAGTGGAACCCAATAGGAAGTCAAAATGTTGGTCAAGGGTTGTATATATATATATATATATATATATATATATATATATATATATATATATATATAAGCTATAAAAATAAAGTAAAAATGAGAGATTTAATCACATTTTGCTGAGATTTAAGGGGGCCCACATGAGGTGGCTTGATTTTGTAATGTTGCTTCCAATTTACTCCTTGTCATAGTAGGTGAACCACCCTTGTGAATCAACTTGTCCATCATGTAGTCATTCAATCAAATAGTAAGTATCAATTAGCCTTAATTTGACTATGTTGGTGAATTAGGGAAGCTAATGAAGGATTAGTAGAGTGCTATAAATAGAGTACTCCACATACTTGCTATGTTGGTTAGTTCATTTGCTAGAGTTCTAAAGAGAAAAGAGAGAGAGCATTTCCAAGAGAGAAATAGAGTGTTCACTTGGTCACATTTCGTTATTTGGTTTTGATGATGACTTTATCCTTGTGTACTAAAACCCTTGAAATTGTATGATAAGTTACATGCAGCAAGACAATGCAGCACGCTGGATGTAAAACTGGAATGCAGTAGTCAACATGATTTATCAAGACTGAATGTAACAAGCTGGATACAAGTTACAGAATACCAAGAGTCTAACGGCTGAAATCTTAAAGATCTACAAAAGGGTTTCTAGGATATCATGTAAGATCTTAACTTTATTTATGTCTTAATCAAAGCTCTAGGATTGCATGAACATAATCATGAGAGTAATTAATTAATAATTATGGAAATAATTAATTAAGCTTTCAAAATTAACTTGGCTTAAAAAGAAAAACAAATGATTTTTATATGATAAAGGAACACACTCATGTTGACCAAGACTAATGGACTTTGCTTTATTTAAATAAACTTTCCATGCATGCAATCATATCTCCCAACGGTAACATGGTTAAGTTTCATTTATGGAAATTTATTTTTTCCTGAAGAACCATGAACGGCTTTAATTATTTTATATATATTGTGCAATATGATTCTTTAGTTAATGAGTGACAAAGCATGCAACAATAATAATTGGGATTAGATGAATATTTGCCTATCTATATTTCCTGATTGTCAACGGATGTTCATCATATCAATTATATTAAAATAACAAGGAATATGGAATGTGAAAGGCATATGCTTTGTAACGGCTACATCTCTTTTTGTTATATATATACATTTGTCGTGGCTTAGAGAAAAAGTAGTGGAAGATACCAAGCAAGAAAAAAAAGGAAACATACTCATTCTAAAATTTTCCTTCTTCACACACTTTTCATAAGGGTTGCTTAAAAGGTTTCTATTGTGAAGCATAATTAAAAAGGCTGTGGTGCATCAAAAGTTCTCCGATTAATTTTCAGCTTTCTTCTTTGCGCTTAAACTGGTGATATCGAAGAACCATGAACGACTTTAATTATTATATATATATTGTGCAACATGATTCTTTAGTTAATAAGTGACAAAGCATGCAACGATAATAATTAGGATTAGATGAATATTTGCCTATCTATATTTCCTGATTGTCAACGGATGTTCATCATATCAATTATATTAAAATAATAAGGAATATGGAATGTGAAAGGTATCTGCTTTGTAACAGCCACATCTCTTTTTGTTATATATATACATTTGTCGTGGCTTAGAGAAAAAGTAGTGGAAGATACCAAGCAAGAAAAAAAGGCAACATACTCATTCTAAAATCTTCCTTCTTCATATACTTTTCATATGGGTTGCTTAAAAGGTTTCTATTGTGAAGCATAATTAAAAAGGTTGTGGTGCATCAAAAGTTCTCCAATTAATTTTTAGCTTTCTTCTTTGCACTTAAACTGGTGATATCTTTACTTTTCATATTGATTATTACATATAGAATTGAGCTTTGAATTGTGATATAATTATTGCTTTGATCATAGCTTACCTTGTGATTATTTTATATTAATCTCAAAGTTTTTCGGGTATCTAATCCAAGTTAGGTTAGGATTTTTACAATCAAGTTACAGGTGAACTTAGGAGCTCGGTGAGTAGAGGTACTTAAGGGGTGCACAGGTTTGCACAAAGTGAGCAAAAGTGCTCGGGAGGAAAAGTCCTAAAAGGTTTTAGTAACTTGAGTTGTAAAGGGGTTTGATTTGTAAACCAAGTTGAATAATAAAGGAGTCTCCAATACCAGTTGGTATTGGACGTGGAGTAGGCCACTAGAGTAGATGATAGGGGTCGAACCATGTAAAAATATTTTGTGTTCATTGCATCTTTCAATTTTGAATACTTTAACATATATATTTTATGAGAAAATTATTCATTTCAACTCAGGCCTTCATTTAATAGAAGCAAAATAATTATCTTATCATATCATCTAAATTACATTAGCAGTGTAAATCAGTTTCCTAATCAGCAACCTGAAATCAGCTATTTAGCAAACTGTTCTACCTACTGGTTTATTAAATCACAAAAATTGGACATAGTTTTACTCCACACTTATTCAACCCCCCTTCTAAGTGTTCCTACTTATATTTCATAGAGATACACTTGTGAGTTATGAGAAATAGCAAGAGGAGGAGCTTGGTAAATGTCCACTAGCCTCATTTCATACTTTGGTAGGAGAAGAAGAAGAGCACACAAATCATCAAGGTTTAAAAGTGCTCCAACCCTTCTAAATTTCATTTTTATAACCTATATGTGTTTTAATCGGTTAAAAATATCAAAACTTGTTTTGATGGTCTAGAAGTCTTAAACTATGTTATATATGTATATTCATGGTTTGATATGTTTAAATCATATTTTGGTATGTGTGGTATGCATAAAAATGGAAGAAATACTCATATCAAACTTTACCGGTAAAACCTAGTTGAGCATGTGATGTTTAATGTTGTAGTTTGAAATGTACAAGTTGGAAAAATGGATTTTTATGGCTAGAAAGTTACATATATGATTTTTAAAGAAACCCAACTTGAAGTTTTCAAAAATATGGAAAAACAAAGAAGTTATGGATTTTACCGCAAAGTAGGTTGTTTTGAAATCCTAAGTGGTTCGATCCTTAATTTTGTGTCAAAACGATTTCAAAAATGTGATCGAATCATGAAATGTTTTAAAACAAGAAGTTAGAAAGACAATAACATCAAGTTGGTGTCATTTGAAGATGTAGAGTTTATTTTATTTAAGTTTGAACCAATCGAACCAAGGATTTATGAAACTAGTTTTCATTCTGTCATTGTGAGCGATTTTACGGATACTTTCGTTTAGAATTTGGATTTTTGATTAAAAGAGAAGTTGTAGATTATGCAATTCTAATGAATTTAGACTCAATAATCACCTCAAAATATTTTCGTATGATAAAGTTATGACCACATTACTGAGAGAGGTTCCGACAGCCAAAGTGCCCGGCGTCTAGACACCCAAGTGTATGTCCAGCCTATTTTGGTTCTGCCCGTGGGCGTATCTACACCCTAAAACAATTTTGGGCCGACGTCTATACACCAATGCACGTTAAAAAAATTATGTTTTTAGTCCAGACTTGTTCGGAACTAAAAGTTTCGCTTGTCGGACATTACAAAACTTAACAAAAGGAAAGTTCACTATTGATATAAAGATAATCTATTGTAAAAGAGTTATTAGTAATTAATTAGTAGCTAAGTGTCTAAAATAAAGACTAAAGTTAACACAATTAAAAAGTTAACATTTGATATTATTTGAAGAATATTAAAATATTATTAAATGGTTAATAATATTTATAAGAGATTAAAATATTATTAAATGGGTAATAATATTAATAAGGGAATAAAATATTATTAAATGATTAATAATATTAGATAATGAATAAAATATTATTAAATGATTAATAATATTAATAAAGTAATAAAATATTATTAATAATATTAGATAATAATTAAAATATTATTAAATAATTAATAATATTAATAAGGAAATAAAATATTATTAAATGATTAATAATATTAGATAATGAATGGAATATTATTAAATGATTAATAATATTAGAAGGTTAATAAAATATTATTAAATTATTAATAATATTAGATAAGAGTTTGAACTATATTAAATAATTAATATAGGTTTTGTGTGATTGAAATATTATCAAGTGATGATAATATTTCCTAAGTGTTTATATACATTTAACTACATGATTATTTGGTTAAGTGTTAGAGGTGTAAGAAGTACAGAGGTTATCATATGAATGTATATATGATACTAATTTAAAGATCAACTTGATTAAATTGTTAGGTCTACTCAAAGAGAAATAAATTGAATTGGTTAGCAGTAGACTACGCACGAGACAAGTTCTCTAAACCTTAACTTGTATTTATTTTTGCAAGTTCTCTAACCCTACTCAATTATTGTTGAACAAGTTTCTATATTTGTATTTATTGCCAGAGCTTGAAGTGGTTTAATTATTTAAAATTATTCCACATCTATATTGTTTATGAAATCGCACATGGTGCATTTGAAACTTAATAGTTCTTGTTTCATGAACTGTATTAAAAATGTCTAAGCTAATTGTTCAGCTAGACATTGCGTTTATAAATTCAATAATTTGAATACCTTTAAGAGCTGATTCAAACCATTGCTTGGTGCGGATTCTTATAATAAGTCTGAGAATTGAACAACCCTAGATAAAGGGTATTTTATGTCGGAAAATCAACTTTGGCGCCAGAAGACTAAATGTAATGCACATACAACGGGTTGAATAGGTTGATCCCTTTGAAAACCAAACTACTGAAAGAGATAGAGGAAACTCTATTATACCCTCGTTAGTTCAAGGTCTTTAGTGACCACTCAACATTTAAGATTCAAATATTATTGTTCAATAAAATTTAAGTCTTGTTTCTTTTACAATTGTTATATCTATTGTTGAAACATTTGATGTTATTTTCCATTCACTTATTATATATTAAATCTCTATGATTGTTCTTAACTTGCTGAGCAAGCTAGTTGCTCACCCTTGCTATATCATGAACCATTTTCAGCTAGACCCGAATGCTCCAAGAAGGACAATGGAAAAGGGAAAGCCAGAGCTTAATTATGCATGTTAATTAAATGTTTAATATGTAATTACTGTTGGTAAAACTTTTGTAATTCCTTAAGATAAGAACTGTTGATGTTAAGGTTAATCGATCTTGGGTATTGTAGCCTTTTTATAAAGAACCTTTTATATTATTCCGCGATATTTAAATGCAAATTATGTATTTAATTGTTATTAAGTATTGAACAGTGAACCAAACTTGAGGCTATGGAACCCGGATTTGGGGTCGTCACACCTTATCTATGTTCTTTATATTTTTTTTTCTCTTAGTAGCTGAAGGACTTATTAATAGATATATAACTCCTTCTATTTGTGACATAACAGAAGGACTTATTACTAGATATATAACTCCCTTCTATTTGTAACTCCATTTGATTTGTTAGAAAACTAATTTGCTGGGTTTTTAAATTAAACCGAGTTATCTCGGTTGAGTTAATTAAGTGGGTTTTTAAATTAAATTGAGTTAACTCGATTGATTAGTACAAGACAATTGTATTTTGGTTTTTTATATATAATAATTGATTAGCTCAATATGTGTCAAGTGCAAATTTTATTTATTTTATGGGAATGATTATTTTTATAAGGGAAAACTAATATTTCTACATACCTTACTCACATGAATGAGAGTCTGGTTTACTATTTATGTGATGGGAGTGTTGTGAGAATATTAATTTTTCTATTCTAAATATCTAATTGTGTGTGTTTTTAATATTATTTTTGTACTATATATTTTATTTTTTTGAAATCTAGGGAGATGCTCCGTCTGTTCCGGAAGCACGAATACATTTTAGAAGTGATGAATTTTTATTTTTAAGGGTAATTTTATGTTATAAAATTTATCCGTAATAATAATTAAGAATTTTGTAATAAATAATAATAGTGCGATGATATAAATGAGAGTGAAATAGCATTGACAAATTATCGTGTCATTATATAATATTAAAATAAAAAAATATTTTTAATTTTATAATAGACTAAAAAAATGTATTTCTGATACATAAAAAAAAGAAAAAGAGTATTAAATAGAGATCTTATAAAAGCGATCAATTGCCATTTGACAGCATGCAAAAATGATACATTTAATGTATAGCCTTGATTAGAACGAGAGTGATTAATTGTCATTAATTAAATATAATAAGTCTCACTATTGATATGAGCTTGAATGATAACCGAATGCGAATTTTCAAAATGGCATGTTGACAAACAAGCAATTTGAGAATTTGAGAAGCAGCTAGACTAGGGTCTGTAAGGCAAGACAATCAAACGTACGCTCATTGGGTGAGATAATTTGCCGTAGCATGTTACTTTGGTACGTGAGAGTGAAGTTTCAAAGTTGACTCTATAGAGGGCGAGCAATTTAAAAATTCGAGTTAGAATTGATTAAATTAAGATTTATAAGGCATGATTAAGAGACATGGCTCCCTTTTAGGCATTGAAATGACAAAGTAAATCTAAAAAGTGGGTTGAATAGGCTTTTAAAAATTCTTTTTAAGATTATACCAATTGATTACACCTTTAGTTCACATAGAATTATGATAGTTACAATGACTTATCCATATCAAATATTGAGTGCACAAGATAATTGAATGAAGTTTGATTTGTTGCACTTCCGAAGTTCTCCTTCATAAAGCAGCAAACATAGAGTGTTCTGTATATCAGTGAATTACTTTGGTAGTGTGCTTCTGGTAGAGATCTTGTTCACTTGGGATATTCAAGTTGGTGAATGATTAACCTTTTTTTGAAAGATTTGATATTTATAGGCTCATGAAAAATCTTGCTGTTGATAAATCGTCCATGAGGACATGTGATATGATCCTGACTAGGGATTATGATGTTGAAGCTAACAAGGTTAAAATTAGTGATGAAGGGCTTCTTGAATGCAAGGTTGATCATCAAGCTAACAAGATCATGGCTGCAACTGTGGATAAGAATTGTGATTTCAATGCTGATGAGACTATTAACAAGGCTGATCCTAATGATCCTATTCAAGCTAATATGGCTTCTAGCAAGGGGGTGTTGGAAACTAAGGAAGAGGAAAGAAAGGGGGCTGATCCAATATAAGTTTCTAACAAGGCCACTACTGATCAAAAAAAGGATTGGGCTCAAGCTAAGTATGATCTAAAGGAGGACAAGGCTATTGAAGTTTGGGTTGATCCAATTCACATGGCTAGAGCTTGGGCTAGGAAAAACAAGGGGAACAAGAAAAAGAACAACTCAATTTTGCACCCCAATAATAGCTCCAATCCAGCAACCCAAATACATTCCAATTCAATTCAGTATTCATAATACAATTGTTTCTTGTGAAATATATTTTATTTTGGTTCTTTATTCAACATCGTTTTTAATTATACTAATGTTCTTGCTTCTTTATAAGTAACGGATCGCAGTTCCACCTACAACATGTGCTACAAACAATTTGGGCAGCTTCATCGTTCCACAAATTCATCCTTACGTGAAGCTTATCAACACGTGTCTTGGTCTGATTGAAAGTTCTAAAATATAACAAATCTTTGTCCTTTGTATGTCCACTAGAGACGGGACTTAAGCCAATAGATAAGTAGTGCAAGGACAACGCCTATCATTTGATTGAGACTTATCTTATTAGTCAGTATTCCTTTTGTCTCCAAAGATCTTCCAAGGTGAGCTCTACTGACCTAACTTAGTTACCGGCTTTATTACCTCTTGACAACTACGTTTTGGACAATACTTATACGAGGAGCCTTAATATGGAGTGCTCTACTGAAATGTATGTGCTTTGCTCTTGATGTTCCAACTTGTACGCTCTGTTTGTAACATCCCTCACTAAATGAAGAATGTCACACACTACTTGTACCTACTAATTAAACCACAAATAGGGTAATCAGAGCATTAAAACCTTCATATATTAAGAAGCACCACAAATTAATCCGACGAAATATCTTATAAAAGCCATACAATTCAAATACCCAAGATAGGGGCCCAAATCCGAAATCATTACTTAATAAAATAAAACATTAGTTCTCAAACCAAAACTACTTATTAACTCTATCTGATTCGCAGTGCTCACCCAAATGATCCACTCAGCTAATTGTTTTTGTTACCTACTAGAAGGAAAAGAAACAAAGTTGGCAGTGAGTTAAAAGCTCATGTACAAATATGAATGATGTAAAAAGAGCGAACACATGAGAATTAGAATAAACAAACTATTTGATGTATTACAGCTAAAGAGGCAAAAACTTGCCATAAATCTTACATGAAAATAAATGAGCATAAAAAATAATAACTCACTAATACTTCCCACTAGTACTTACTCAAAGTTTATTTGTAATCTTATTGCTTACAATATATTGAAACCTCATACAATGCAAAATCTCATAAAACATTAGAAGAACATATTTTACACACATAGAAAGACCAAAATTTATAGCTTGCACGATATCCTTCTTTTCCGGTTATTTAAAAATAGGTAGTCATCAATTAATTTAAATGGGTTTGCAAGTCACACACAATAATGCTACCTAGATATCACAAACATACAATAATCGTTTCTTATTCTTACTAGTCATGACCATATGCGTCCCATTACATCGGCGACACACCTATGGTTCTCAGCACCACGTAGGGAATGTCATGCATGTGATTCAATCTAGCCACATTGGATATCATACCATGCTCTCACATACGTGTATAAAAAATCAATCAAATAATTACGCCTTATACAAAATCATTAAAAATACAAATTAACTAAACAAGCTAAATTATAAATATCATAAAGTAGTTTACATTAATAGAGTTTGACATTTTGAATGAGGCTAATTTTAAAAAATGATTATCTAAAAATATAAATACCCTTTTTAAAGAATTTAGAATGAAACTATAATCAACTCAAATTAAAAATAAGTAAATTTTAAATTAACAAAAGTAAATAATAAAAACTAAGATTATATAATTTTCACAGACTAGCTTGCTTTAAGTCTAGTTTCAACACTGTTTGTGACGCTCCAAAATTCGGGCCTACACCACTCAAATTTGAGCTGTCAAAATACAAATAACAACTATTATAATACAGTACAACGTACAACAATACAATGCTCAATAATACACAACTAAGTCTTCACTATTATTATCACACTATTTTATAACATATGAAGACTACTACAACTATCACTCGGACCTTCACTCCATTTTTCGGCTAGAATCAGCTATTATCTCATCTCTTGTTGAAGAACAATGGAACAAAAAGAAAATGGTGAGCTTAAATAACCCAATAAAGAATATCATGACTAAGATAATGATGAATAAATTATCAATAGTCTTAAACAGTGATGAGTTCTTGATCGCATACAATAGACAACAAATTTTAGATCAACAATTACAACAGAATGATATAATATAATAGACAATAAGTCTTTAACAAATATCTACAGTGGAATAAGCAATATATTAGAAGAATCATGTAAATTATGATGTCTACTAGCTTCTCTTTTTCAAAAAAAAATTATCATCAACTTTTATCATTTGAAACACTACTGGTTATGATCATGTCAAACAACAGTTCTTCTTTGCCCCAGTCCAAAGAGAATTTTCACCACGTGCCCTAAAAGACACTCAACAATTATATCGTCTTTGCCCCAGGCCAAAGACATTCACCAATCATATTATCTGTGCCCCAAGCCATATATATTCATCAATTATATTATCTTTGCACGTAGACCAAAGATATTCCCAACAATTGGATTCTTGATGATTAAAATTGATAACAGTGATATAAATAATGAACTAGAAAAAAGAGAATTGTAACGCCCCCAAAATCCCCGCGCTTTCGACTGCGGCGGACCTTGTGCGTTAATTTCGTACATCTATTGACTTAACCAATGATCCCATAATCATATTGGTTGAAATAGTCTTATTTTAGACTATTCATTAAAATTTTCTCTTAACTTTATCCCTGGATCTTAACTTGATCTCAGTCTCATAAGTATACAAGTATCAACTTGTATTTCATCCGTATAAATGGATAAGACTATTTCAACCAATATGATTATGGGATCATTGGTAAAGTCGATAGATGTATGAAATTAACGCACAAGGTCCGCCGCAGTCGAAAGCGCGGGGATTTTGGGGGCGTTACAAGAATAATATGATAAATAATAGACATTAGAGGTTTACAAAGTTTACTTTGTACATATTCAAATAATGTTAAAATTGTCAACACAATGTGGAGTCAAATTCAAGAATGATATTCTAACGGTTAAAAATTTCATAGAAAGGTTCAGGTAAAATAGGAAGGTTCACGTGAAATGATATTAAATGAAACACAAATTATTAATTATTTCAAAAATTTTACCGAAGAATACTTACCATAGTAAGTTTAAAAGCATGAAAGAAAATGATATCACTTATCTTATCACGTGAAAAGAGACTGCTTTAAGTGTAGTAGATCAAACTATATATTTATAATATAATTAGTAACTACTGCCTATAAATTTCATGGTGTAGAATAACTCGTATACTATGAAATTATCAAAAGTATTTATATAATATAAATCTGTGTAGTGTACAAAATAAATTATAATAACTTCAAAATAATTTTTGAAATAATATTTCAAAATAAAATCTGTCAAATAAAGTTTTTCAAAATAAATCTTCTAAAGAAAGAGTCTTACAAAAGAAGATTTGTGAACACCGTGTGAAGTGAATATTTGTGCAAATATTAATTTTAAAGAAAAGACTCATTTGAGAAATTCTTGCACTCATTTTGATTTTATCAAAACTTGGAATAACCTTATTATACTCAGAGTATACTCACAAATATATCAGTAGTAGAAGAAAAGTGTGAAAAAATCATTTAGTTGGCATTCCATTTTATAGTGCAACCCCTCACCTACCATTCCTATATTTTCTTCCCACCCTCGCCCACCTACTCCCATTTTCTTTATTTTCCTCCCCCGCCTTCTTTCCTGATTTCTTCTTCATCTTTTTTCCCCTTCTTCCTTTTGTCTATTTCATTTTTTTTCTTTTTTTCTTTCAACATTTTCTTCCCACGTGTTTTCATTTTACTCCCATATATTCTAACTTCCTCCCAAATTACTATATTCTTTTCACATATTCTTCTCCCATAATTATAATAATGCCCAAAATATCAACTAACATTGTAATATAATAATTATTGTAATAATACAACAATGATAAAAAAAATAAAAAATAATGTAAGAACACTATTGTGATAATTATTAAATAATACAATGTATGAGCTACTGTAACAATTATTGGGTTAATAAATTAAAATATAGTGCAATATAAATTATTGACTCAATAATATAAAATATAGTGTAATGACAATTATTGGTTCAATAAGGTGTAATTACTACTGTAACAATTATTAATTCAATAATGTAAAATACTGTGTAACAACAATTATTGATGAATACAGTTCAATAATCATTTTATCAGATCAATAATATGAGACACTGTGCAATACTGTGTGTTACTGTGTAATACCGCGTGCTACAGTAAAATACCACGAAATATATATATGAAAAAAATTAAATTTTATTCAATAAAAGTCGGGGTCTTACATTGTTAATGACTGAATTTGCAAAAACTCAAAGAAAAAAACTTTTTGAACACTTCAAGACCTTTCCAAAAATATAAAATTCGTAAAAATAGGATGAAAATGAATTTTATATGATTTTTCCAATATTCTGCCAAAATTCCCATCACAGAAAATAATTTTGGTACAAATCACTAATTTAATCTTTTTTCTGGATAGATTCTCAAAAAACTTAAAGAACAAAAGTTTTAAAAGTATTTCAATAGATTTCTAACAATATAAAGAAAATAAAATTGGGACTTAAAATGGACGAGAAAAATCAGTTTAAAATTTACAGTTTTACCAACAATATTGACAAAACGCATCAAGTTTAAAACAATATTGAAGTATTCAAAGAAGTCGGTTTTGGGGTAGTAACGATACATATTTACGAAATACATTGATGTGTGAAATCATAGCAATTTAAATCACCAAAATCGGAGTCTGAGTGATTTCACATAATTAAATTGAAGGCAACTAAGTTAATTTTGTAGATTCAAATCAATTGCCAACTAAAGTAAAATTTCCAATCCAAGACTTATTACATAAAAGTTTCACTTTCTAAATGCCAGACATATCGGTATAGAACTAAGCCATGCCCAATCGAAGTTACTGATCCTAATAGGGAACACAGAATTCGTGGGAAGATTTTGAATAGAAAGGGAAAAATAAAGAAATGTAATAAGACAATTTCGATTAAAAATCAAAATAAGGAAAACGAAGCAAGTCATACCTTAATTAATCAAAACTCCAAATTCCTCTTCTAATAAAATTTATTGTAGAATTCTAATTAAATAATAATCATAGATGAAATTAATATTGAATCTTATTTTAGAACAGAAATAAGGAAATTTATTCAAAAGAGAATGTCTTAAAATTGAACCCTAATTTTAGCCTTTTGATCTAATGTGATTTCTCTCCACAATCTCCTTTTCTGTTTGGAAGAATAAAACATACGTATTAAGTTTTGAAAACTTAATACTCTTTTATTAAACTAACTCAAACAAGGCCAAGTCCACTTACTTAATTAAAAGTTAACTAATTGGGTCAAGCCATAACATGATTTTAATTAATTACATATTTATAATAAAAGATATGGTTAGTTTAAAATAAAATAAAAAAATACGAGTGTTTCACTACGAGTTTTCAAGTAGACTCTATTCGACTCATGTTAGAGAGTATGTAGAAATCTCAATACATTTTATTCTACTAAAGAATAACATGGGCTCTGCTAATGCATCATATTATAGGCCAAGAAATTTTACTAAGTTTTTTTTAACATTTAATCAACCTTAAGGACTACACAATAAGATCTGTAACACATATACATTAAAATTTAAATCTTATTACATCGTCATCAAATCAAATCAAATAATTTTAAACACATTAAGGATAAATTGTCAACTAACACTCCCGTAGAGTGAGATTGTGTTAGTATATGCTTTTTTGTGTACCCTTATTTGATTTAATGATAACAATGATATTAATATATACTCGTATAAACAAGTATGTTTTGTAAAATCCTTATGAGTCTCTATGTAAAAAGACTTAGTTAGTGATCAAATTTATTAGGTTAATCCAAAATTGTAAGGCATAAATGTGTAATCATTGTAATGCTAAAGTTACTCAAGGTTGACTGGTATTTCATTGAGTTAAAGACAAGACTGTATAGTCATATCATAGAGCCACTACATATCATAAGACATATATCATTGTTTAGAGCTACTTAATGATCTAGGGACCAACGCTACATTACTACAATGAAGGCCAACTTGACCAAAATCGTAGAGTACAAAATCCTAATATGTTAGTGGCAAGTTTATGACAAAGTTATAAACCTTAACACACAATCCTCAATGATGATTTACAAATGTGTTGTCAATAAGGATAAAAAAGACAACGCAACTTCTTACAACAACTATATGAGCAAGGACAAGAACACATGTTTGCTGCTATGCTAAACATATTATTATTGAAAGTAACAACTTATGATCTGATAAAAAACTATTCAAAGTCAAAGAAATTATGAATTGACAAGTGTCCCAAGTTATTTGGAGCAACGGTAACAATTCAATAAGAAAATCTCAATGAGAGACTATAAAAGGAGTGTTACTACAACACTGAAAACAACGAATTGTAAAGTATCAAGCACCAAAAGTTCAAGTGTTCTTAAAAATCCACTCTATGATTCACTAGAAAGAAAAAATACTGCTAAGTCATTTAAAGAAGATTTTAAAGCAACTTATCAATAACTCAATCTATAAATATTTCTTTGTACTTATAGATCTTTGTGATCTCTTATAATACTAAGTCTGTGTGACTTGAACGATTCTTAATGAATCCTAGTTGTAATAGTTCTTAGTGAACTAAGATTTTGATAACCTCACCTATCCTTAGTGGATCGTCCTTACTCGCAGAGTAGAAGAGAGGACTGAGAGACTTTTGTAGTTCAAACCTCTTAAAATTCTGTGTTTTTACTTTATTATTTTTATATTTTTGCATTTTGTCATTTTGCCACTCTATGATTTTATTTCTATGACAAGTTTTTGTACACTCACTAAATCTAGAAGTGTGGATTTTTTTAAAAATATTTTTGAAGGGGTTTTTCAAATATATATTATGTTGTACTTAACTAAACAAAGTAACTTTTTTAATTTACTTGGTAATCAAATCTTTAAAAAGAAAATTAAAAGAATCTATTTAATCCATTTCTAGATCTCTTTTAGTGCATTTGAGAATAACAAGTGGTATCAGAGTTGTGTTCTCATTTTAACTAGCTTAATAGCTTAAGTAGATCTATGCCACTTAACAAAACCAGTTCTGAGCTTGGCGGTAAAAATAAGTCACCGTTGTGCAATAAAGATAAATATGCTAATTAAAAAGTTCATATATAGGCATATATGGATGCTATTGATAATGAGCTATTTGATGTTATAATGGATGGTCCCTATGTACTAATAAAGTTTGCTCTTATCCCTGAAGATCCAAACAAAATGGCTTAAAAGTAGGGCGTAAAATGGATTAACAATGAGAAAAAGCTAGTAATTCTTAACAAAAGAGTTAAGAATATTCTATTCATGGTTCTAGAAGATGAACTTTTTAAAAATATTGTCAACTGCAAAACTGCCAAGGAGGTTTGGGAAGCTCTCCTTGCAATGCATGAAGGGACTGATGAAGTTATATAAAATAAGAAGTCTCTCCCCTTACACAACAATATAAGATATTTTTTCACAATACTGGAGAAGACATTATAGTTACTTATGAGCAATTTAACATCTTGGTCAACTCACTCAGAGCATTAGGGAAAGTTTATCCTAACAAATATTTTAATATTAAATTTATGAGAGATTTGCCCAACAAATGAGATGCAGAGACAACAACCATCAGAGAATCCAAGAATCTACATGAGATAACACTACAAAAGCTCTATGGCAACCTATTGACCTATATGCTAGAGTTGAAGCAAAGAGCAAAAATAGCCACAACATATAGCAGCAAATAATGAATCGCACACATTCAATCATATAACACATAGTTTATGTTATAAGGTTAACCTTAATCACACAAGATTAATTTACAAGCCTTATAAAGGTTTGGAATATTACATTCACCACTCCTTATAAGAATTTTGTCCTCGAAATTATATTACAATACTAGTTAAATAAATATGGGTAGTCTTTTTTCTTTTTATCTTCAAGCTCCCATGTAGATTCTTCTATCGACCAATTCCTTTTGATCCTTCCGCTCTTTTCTTAGGGAAATTCTTCAACTTATGGTTTATTGCACCATAACTAAAGCACCAGTTCTTCCTAAGATTTGGACAATTGAACTTCTTCCTTGGACTACATGTGAAACACACTGATGAGGGCATCTTCATCAACCAAGCCAAGTGCATTAAAGATCTATTAAAGAAGTATGGTTTGGAAATAGTTACTCCCGTGAAGACTCACATGGCTCAAAGCTAGATAAAGATAAAAATAATAAAAATGTTGATATTACTTAATACAAATGTATGATTGGCTCTCTCTTATATCTAACTGCTAGTAGACAGACCTGACATTATATTTTTAACATGCATATGTGCTAAATTTTAAGCTAATCCTAAGGAATCCCATGTGATTTGTGTTAAACAAATATTTAAATATCTCAATGACATTCCTAATTTGGGACTATGGTATCCCGTTGAGTCTCCTTTTAATCTAATAGATTATTTAGATGCTGATTGTAACACCCCCAAATGCGAGTACCTGTTACAGCAGATCTGGTGCATCACGATACACTTTCTATCTTAATATTTATAACATTCAATCCTTTGTATAATAAATATAACCTTGCTTTGATACCAATTATTATAACCAAATCCCTTCATTTCCGAAATCCGCAACCTTTACATTCTTCTATTATATTATTAGATCATTACGATCCATTCTATACATCTTAAGTTATGTACATTATAATTCACTTTATTACATTGACTATGAATATTGTAATATCCCAACTAGTTTTGAAGTTATTAAAAATGATCTTGAAAGATTAAATTAAGGGTTAAGAATTAAAACCTAGTTTTATGAAGAGAATACTTAATAATTTGATTTCTCAGGTATACATTAGAATAAATACGAATTGTAATTGTAAATCGAATATGAATAGAGGTTAAAATTTTAAACCTAATGTATATGTTATATGATTGGATTATGCATCAATATGTGTTATATATTTTCTATATGTTAGATTTTGTGTTTCGGTTCAAATACGCAACATTAATGCTTGATAAAATCTTAAGAAACTCAGTTAGGGTTAAAACATAAAGGGTTATAACCTAAACCCTAAAATTATATTTATTTACAAAAAATATACTTGAGATTGGACTATTTGTATTAATGTAACACTATTTCGGACTATTTTATCATATGATGGGGGATTAATAGTCATTTAAATAGTTATATGAACTAAATTTTTTTTTTTTTTATCATTTCTAAGACTATTTACGTGGGATTATATAATCCCATGAAAAATTTGATATTAATAGTTCTTCTCATTTTAAGCTATTAAATGGATTTATAGAACTAATAGTCCAGCATTAAAGGATTATTAATCCCCCCATCATGAGATAAAATAGTCCGAAGTAATATTAAATTAAGATAAATAGTCCAATCACAAGTATATTTTTTACAAACAAACATAGCCTAAGGGTTACAACATAAAAATTAATATGCGTGTAGAATTCGTCTTGTATCTTATTAGGACTTTTCGCATTTAACGAAATAATGTTTAAACGGGGTAAAGATGCATAATATGTAATAAAAATTTTCTGAGAAAAAGACGAAAAACAAGTTTTCTGAGAAACGTTTTTCGTCATTTGACTATTCTTTTCGTCGTTTTGACTTTTTATATTTCACGACATTGCATTTATACAAGGTATAGATGCTAAAGAGCCAATAATATTTTTTTTCCCGAGAAAAAGGCAAAAAATACTATTCACATAAAAATTGTCTTTCGTTTTTTTTTGAAATGTCACATTTCTGAATAACATTTTTACGGATAATAAATACATTTTGACAAATAAATTTTTTATCGAAAATAATTTTCAGAGATTACTATTCACGAATACTGAACGAATACGAAAAGAATAATACAAGTATACTGTAATGTATAATACGAGAATTATATAAAAGATTATACGAGATTAATACGAGATACAATACGTATAAATACTTATGTGTTATACTATATAACTAATTAGTTGAAATCAAATTAGTTTGTAACTGTGAATCCAAGTGTATTGCTTTCGACCAATCACATTCGAGTATGACAATTCATGTGATATGTTATTAACTAATCAAAGTCAAGCTAGACAAAACCAAGTTGGAATAATCAAACTAGGAAACTAGCACGATTACAGCAACCAGAAACTAAAATGGACTAATCAAATTCAAGAAAAGCTAACTAGCAATCCAAGTGAATAATTTTTGACCAATAGAAGAAGATGATGATGTAAGCATGATGTGGCATGACATAAGACTCAAAGAAGCACAAATATGATGTTATGATGATGTCGCTTGGTGGAGAAAAAGTAAAAAAAATTAGGTTATTAAAGTGTAATTAACTAAGGTACCAAAGTAAAATTAACCACATTTTACTAGCCTATAAATAGTTCATCATCCATTCATTATTTTCTATCATTAAAGAAGCATTTCAAGAGCAAAAATACTCTATAGTTATAGTTTGAAAACTATTGTAAGCGAAAAATATATTTCAAGTATCGAAGTCCTAGGTAAAATATGTTAAAACTAGCACTACAAGGGGTATACTCCAGTGGTTATTATGTTCATTTTTCTTCTTATATTTAGTATAAATATACTTTTATAACCAATTATAATGCCCAAATTATTTTAGATATATAGTACAAAGGTCCTATTTGAAAGTAGTATACCCTCAAGCCAATCACATTTGATGTGATATGTATATACTTTATAATCTTATTCGTTTATTAATAAAAGTATCAAGTCATTTCTTTATTCATGATTAATTAACTAAATTAATTAAATGGATAAACTCATAGTTTTCAAGCAATGCTTTTAGAACCATGAGGATGATCATGCTAATGATATCTAAATTCAAAATAGCTCAAAATTAAAATTGTTCCCAATCAGTGAATCACTAAAAAGGAAATTAGTAGATCCGGATAGATTGGTACATATTATGCTTGCTCTTATGAAGATGATGATTGATCTCATAATCATTTGTGTAGAGATACTAAAGCAAGTATATAGATACTTATTAGAGAATAAGTTTACTGAACGTGACTCGCTCAAGGAACACCTAATGGAGTTTTACTTGTCTGTCAATAGGAGTTCCTTATGTGATAGTCGTACAAGTGATCATTTGATTTGAGATCATCATAGTATCTTATGTGTACTAAGTTATACTTTGACATATTTCTCAATAGTTGTTGGTATATCAAAGGATATGCTTGGGTATAATAAGGTACACATGGAGATAGGTGAATGATCAACAAAGGATCTACCGCTTCCAGTAATTGGAGAGAATGTCCTATGTGATTCAATAAGTGACAACTCAGAAATCCTTGGCCAGGGTTGAATGGAATTAGAAAGGAGTTTCTAATTTGCATTAACTAGAGTTGTGTATTTGTGAATTGAAATGCATATGATCAAATCAAATAAGACTTGACAGAAATTTTGTGTCTTATATTTGATTGGGACATTGTTTGGTAAAAGAATTGAATTGTACTGTAACTATTCACTAAAAGGTTCTTTTACGATTAAATTTTGAAATCTATATTATCTGAAATGTCGATTAATCACTAAGGGGGCTTACCCTTATTGTGGAATAATTATTTATTCTGAATTAAAAAGTTAATTCATAATAAATGAATTAGAATTGTTCTATTTTATTTATTATACAATCGGTTTAATATGGAGAACCTAAAGGATCACACCGAAAAAGAGTAATATTTATTTTAGAAGTGAATGACATAATCGTAATAATAAATTAAGTATATTTAATTTATACTATGGTAATAGAATAAATTAAATAGCTTAATATTTATAGTTTAGTATTTTAAAAATACTAATTATAAATTAATAAGAAGAGTCTTATTATTATTATTATTATTATTATTATTACTATTACTATTATTATTACTATTATTATTATTATTATTATTATTATTATTATTATTATTATTATTATTATTATTATTATTATTATTATTATTATTATTATTATTATTATTACTATTATTATTATTATTATTATTATTATTATTATTATTATTATTATTATTATTATTATTATTATTATTATTATTATTATTATTATTACTATTATTATTATTATTATTATTATTATTATTATTATTATTATTATTATTATTATTATTATTATTATTATAACTATTATTATTATTATTATTATTATTATTATTATTATTATTATTATTATTATTATTATTATTATTATTATTATTATTATTATTATTATTATTATTATTATTATTATTATTATTATTACTACTATTACTATTAGTATTATTAGTATTATTATTATTATTATTATTATTATTATTATTATTATTATTATTACCTAAATAGTTTAAAAATTAATTAATAAGTATTAGTATTATTGTAAATAATTAAGTTCCTAAATGGTTTAGGAGTTGTAATTATAATAATTAATTAAGTTATTAAATGGTTTAATAATTAATTAATAAGAAGTACTCTCATTATTAAATAATTAAGTTCTTAAATAGTTTAGGAATTGTAATTAATTAATTTAGTTCCTAAAAGAATTTGGAATTAAATTAAAATCCTAATCCTAAATAGTTTAGGAGGGTTAACTATATCTATAAATAAAAGGAGTCTTATCATAGATTAAGGTTACACACTCTTTCATAAGAATAGAAAGAATACTTCATAATTCTCTACATATAAGGAGTTAGAGAAAGAGAGAGAGAAAGAATTAGTGCTAGTCACCCATGGTTTCTTGATTCTACAATGACATAAGCAAATCTTACTTCTAGATGTACAATTGTGAACCTTTTACTGCTGACAACTTGTATAAAAACTATTGTTGCTGACTGAATTGTTAATTTGAGCCATTGAACTATTATAACACTTCTGCTGCTGATCCACTGAACCATTATAGCACTTCTGTTGCTGATATGATAATAACCCATTTCATAACATTCCACCCTCCTTAAGAAATCATTGTCCTCAAGGATTGAAGAAAACCAATCGGGTGGTCGCAGCCCCACAATGCATTCCTCCCAGATTAAACACCATATTTTTTGCATTCAACACAACTAGCCACTGAAACACTTGCCTATAATTCCAATTGAGAACCCCAAAAATTTCAGCCAAGTAGTTGACCTTACAATCAGCCCATGAAATTCTTTCCCCAGTTGTTTTCCTTTCAACTATGAACAAGCATGCATCCAATGCAATAGTAGTGATGGACATATCTGATTCTTGCTCCTCTTGTAACCTTCCTTGAACATCATTATCTGCGCCAGATTATGTGATCTCTTCCTTTAATTCATCCTCTCCTATAATCATAAAATTCTGTATATTCTGGCACCTATGACCAAATTTGTAAATTTCCTCACAATTAAAACACAAACCCTTCCCTTTTCCTGCTTGAATATCATTACAAATCAATTTCTTCACATTACCAATAAAAGCCTTAGTTCCATGAAGTTCAATTCCATTGTCTGTATTGTTAGGAACAGATAGTGGTTTTCCATTAAAAGTTCTAGTCCTATTATTTCCTATAAATTGAGACTTACTCATATTCTGAAAGGAAGAATCCATTGGTTTTGACAACATCAAGGAATTCTTAGACCTATTGTAAATAGCATCCACAACATTTTCTTGTACTCCAGCAACTGAGATTGCTTCAAAAAGTTATTTTTGCTTTAATAGCTTAACAAACCTTGCAATTTCCTTTTTCAAACCTCCAATAAAGCACTTAACAAAGTAATCCTCAGTTAACCCAGGATTCTCAGCTTCCACCAAAGATCTAAGGTATTAAAATCTCTTCTGATATTGCATAATAGCGGTTTGTTGCAATATATTGAATTCAGCTAATACATCATCAAAAGTAGACTCACCAAATCTGATATCAACATCATTAACAAATTGGGACCAAGGAATACCAACATGAGATTTATGATATGCTAAGAACCAAGAATCTACATTACCCTCTAAGTTTAAAACCACGCACCTCATTTTATGTTCATCATTCATAGGATAAATTTGAAAATAATATTCGCATTTCATCAGCCAATGTTTAATATCCAGACCATTAAAGATAACAAAATCAAATTTGAGATTCAATGGCCTGTTTTGACTATTACCTAAGTTTAGGAGATTTGGTACCCTATTACTACATCTATCATCTCTTCCAATTGAATCATGAAGCATATCCGGTGGGTTTTCATATGAAGATATGGGAAACTTACCTTTAACTGTTTTATGGAATTCAATTATCATGATTTTCATGGTATTCTGCAGGTGTCCCAACTTATCCCCAAACTCCTCTACAGTCTTTTGTAAGTGATAATGGCTATTCATAAGTTATTTCACCCTTGAATCCGTGTTACGAAGACTCTCTTTAATAGTTTCCTTACACCTAGAACCAGTTGTCATTGTTTGTTTCAATATTCAAAAAAATTGATTTCTACAACAGTCCGTAATCAATTAATACAAAATTTGAAGGTAGATGAAGACGAATTACTGAAATTAGGGCCAAGATACCACTTGTTATGATTCACATCTCAATTAATGAAATTATAAAACCAAGAAAGCAAAATAGAAAAACATATTGAGAATAAAAGAAAGCAAAAATGGAATATCCAAGAAATGGAAAAATATTATATTAGAAAATAGAGCCAAACTTTGTAGTTATAAGTCTGGAAGAAGGAAAGAATTACATTGTGAATTATCTAATTGAGTAAATGTGTACTTGCTAAAGGTTCAATTTAAGGAAGTTGCAATTGAATTTTAGAAATTAGGGTCAGGAAATGTAACGCCCCAGGAGTCCCTTTACTGGCCACGGGGATCCCCCGGTCGTTAACGAACAACCTTCTCCTTACGATTCACAACATTATATAATAATATGTTGTTAATAACTCAATAAATTTAAACTTTTATAATATTCCTTTGAACTCTGCCTCAGAATCAAAATCTTTACACTGCTCTAGAAACTTAGATCATTTATAACATGACCTAGTCTATTACAATCATTGTGAGTACATAAAACTCATTTGCTGACAATTACAGTGACATTACGTCTATCTATTTATAACCATCTTCTCTTGTAACTAGGGAACATAATTCATTTGAAAGGTTTTACAATCACATGATATAATTTATGACGATTATAGTTTAAATACAAAACATAAGCGTCTAACTATAATCATTAACTACCAGATAACGGCATGGCTTAATTGACCACAACGTAGTCCTTAATTTTCCTTAAGCAATAATCATTCTTAATTTCTGAGCATTACCAGGACTTCTGAATTTCTTCGTCCTCAACTAAAAGTGTTTGTCTTAAGCAAGAGTGAGCACGACGGCTCAACAAGTTGGTGTGATGTCGCAAGCACCCAAAAATAAAATCTTACTTTGGAAAAATAAATATGTAGTAGTGTAAGTAAGAGTCGATCCCACAGAGAATGATTATTTAATTTTATGTTTTTGCAAACAAGAATTGGGGGTTTTTGAATTAAAGAAATAATTTAAATAAAAATAACTAAAACAAATATGCAAGTAATTTAATGAATTAAATGAGAAGAAAAAGTCTTGGTTTAAGTCAATATCCACCATCAAGAATTTATAACTGATCACTGATGCAAGAATAAATCAATTCATATTTTAAATATTAAACGTGGAATAATTACTCCCATTCGAATAATTTTCCTATCTCTCCTTAATTTTAGTTAAGCAGAAACAAGCGATCTAAATAACCCTTACTACTAAATAATCTCAGACAAGCGCTAAAGATTTAACCTAGTAGCAGCATAAAGAAATAGAGAGATCGTTGAACTAAACAACACAATCCAAGTGTCTGCATTTAATCTAGATTAATAATTTTCTTAAGATAAAATAATATTTTGATAAGCAAAGTAATATTTAATCTTAGTTGCTTCGTAAATTAAAGTGACCAAACAATTACGGATTTGATATTTAATTTAGCAATAGATTTCAACGAATAATAAACTAGTGTGCACCCTAGCAATTAAACGAATTAATCATAAAATAAAACACAGAAAAATATTAAATACTCAAAATATAAATTAAACAATTAAAATAAATTAGATCTCACAGTGTATAAATTTTGGTGGCTTCAATAACTTAAACCAAGAAAAATAATTTAGCTACTCATAATAATAGAGAACACTAAAGAATAGAAGAGAGAATTTTTATTCTAAGAAAAGTTGTGTATTACATTGTGTATCAAACCCTTTATTTATAGGCTCCAAAATCCTCCTAAACTTAGTAGGATTTACAATTAAAAATAAAAGAAAAATAAAATAATTATTATCCTAACCCTAATTGGAAGTCTAAATAAAATACTAAAAATAAAATAAAGAATTATTGCTTCCTTTTCCAAATTAAAATCGAATTCTTATTCTACAGATTTGTTGCATTGCAGTGTAGGAAATCCAAAATAAGGAAGGAAAAGGAACAAAGCTATCAGCCGCCTCTTTCTCTCTCTTCTCTGACGCGTCAGCTCGTGTATTACACGCGCCAGACTGTTACTGTTAGCGCGTGTTGAGCACGCGCCTATTCCTCCGTAAACGTTCGCGCATTGCGCGGACTGTTCTTCAACGTCTTCTGCCCAAAACGACGTCGTCTTGCTCTTGATTCATTTATTAAGCGCGCGATGCGCGGCCGCAAGTTTCTGGAAATTACGGATTTTCCCCTCCGTGTCTTTTCTTGCTTAATTACCATTTTGCCATCCAAGCTTTAATTTTTCTACAAAAATAAATATAAAATAATTAAAAATAAATAAAAATAATATAAAAATACTAAAAATCCTAAAAACACATAATAATAAATAAAACACCAAAAATACTAAAAATAAATAAAAACACATAAATAAAAAGAAATATAAAATTATTATAAAATTACCTAAATTAACACAAATTAACTAAAATCCTATAAAACTTATTAAAACCAAAATGAGCTAAATAATTAAACATTTAAGCACACAATAAATATAAAAACTAAGTATTAGGGAATAAAAATATCGTATAATTTAGCTCTATCAAATACCCCTACACTTAGCTTTTTGCTCGTCCTTGGGCAAAACAAAATAAAAACTATAAAATTAAAACTAATAACCAAACAATTTTCTTGAGCAACAAATCAATATAAATTTCAACATCAGCCTCAAAGATTTTTTTAATTGATAACTCAAAGAAAATTTCAAAACCATGTAAAATCTAGAATTTTAACATATTTATTAATCTTACTTACTCAAGACCCTTCGTGTGTGTGTGAATCTAAATGTATCGAACTAGCAAAAAACTTAGATCCACTCACATAATTAAATGTCTCATAAATGATATCAAAAATGGTTAGTTTAACAACAAAACTCTATAGTTTTACTTTTCTCATCATTTTCCATTAATATAGACACATATAACTAGAAGATCAAAAGGTTTTTAACAATTATATACACTAGGATTATTAATATGCATTTTTTTCAAATATTTTTTTTTCATTCATTTTTTTTCTTTTAATGGGTGCATTTTATGCTCCATCCCATTTTTTTTTTCACGGTGAGTGCATTTTATGCTCCATCTCACCAACGAGTGCGTTTTACACTCCATCTCGCTTTTTCATGTGTTTATGAGTGAGTGCGTTTTACGCTCCTTCTCAACCCACCATAATATTTTTCTTTTTCCTTCTTCAATAATAATCCTAGAAAAATTACCTAAATCATCTCTTCCAAATTATATTTTGTCTTATATTTCACTTTAAATAATGATCAAATAAGATATAGAGTTCAAAAATATATTTCCTAAGCATTTAACCATATAAACTTTTTCTTCATTAAAATTAGCTCAAACAAATAGATATAAGTGTATAAAAATTTAAAGGATCTCAAACAAAGTAATTATCAATAAAAAGTCAAAATTCAGACTAAGAAAAAATTTATCCTTTTTCCAAGAGTTATTAAATAGAAACCAAAATTTTATCATTGGCTAGAAATTTAAAATCCAACTAACTCATTGCTCAAGTGACACATCCTAAAAAATAAAAATAAAAAACTACCCCATTTTCGTAGGAAACACGGTTACACTTAGCATGTGCAACAAGCCTTTAAACCCCAAGGTTACCCCCAAGTGGACGAGTTTTGTCTCGTGAGGTTTTGCAGTGAATTTACCCACAAAATTCAAAATTTCAAAATTGTTAAAATTTCCTAAAAAATTTTAAAATATGATAACAAAAATCCTAAATCCCTTCCTCCACACTTAAAATTTACATTGTCCCCAATGTAAAGTAAAATGCAAAGAAAAAGACACAAATAACTATAAAAAGGAAAAGGAAAAGAAATACAAATCTGATTTCTTGGGTTGCCTCCCAAGCAGCGCCTTTATTTATTGTCCTTGGCTCGACAGCATGCTTAAACATTATGTTACTCATTCCTCTTGAATTTTGACCATTTCATCCATCTTTATCCCATTTATCATAGTCTTGTTAAAACTCCCTTGCAGTGGATATGAAAGTTCTACTCCCTCTTTAATGAACATATATTCGAGACGATTAGGGAGAAGCTTCAAATCTGGAATGTAATCCTGCAAAACAAAAGGTAAAGATTTAGGAATTGGTAAGTCAAAATATGGATCATTACCTGTGTTCGGAGAATCATTCACAGCCGCAACAGTTCTCTTTAAATCAGCACTCAAGACTAACTCCTCTTTCTCTTTCCCAAGATTTGGACTAAATGTCGTTTTCAATTCACCATTTCCATCAGTTTTAGAAACTTTTGCTGCTAAAGAATCAATCACATCAACAGAGTAAACAGGATTATGACATTTCATGGCATCAAAAATATTAAACTTAACAATTTCGCCATCAAACTCCATTGTCAGTGTACCACTATGAACATCGATCTTAGTTTTGGAAGTCTTTAAGAAAGGTCTTCTCAACAAAATATGAGCATTTTGATCATCGTTTTCCATATCAAGCACATAAAAATCAGCAGGAAAAATCAAATTATCTACTTGCACAAGAACATCCTCTACTATATCCTTAGGATAAGTGTTAGACCTATCAGCCAACTGAATCACAGTACCAGTTCTATTTAAAGGTTCAAGTTGCAAAGAGGCATATATAGAATATGGCATGACATTAATAGATGCTCCTAAGTCTAACATGGCTTGTTCAAATCTAGTGTTACCTATCTTGCAAGGGATAGTAAACATTCCTGGATCTTAGCATTTTGTAGGAAGTTTTCTTTGAATTACGGCAGACACATTCTTTCCTACTTGTACCTTTTCATATTTTTTAAGTGCTTGCTTCCTCCTATGTGTACACAATTCTTTTAGAAATCTAGCAAAGCGAGGTACTTGTTTAATTGCATCTAACAATGGAATTTTGACCTCGCAATTATGAAAAGTCTCATATAAATCTGAATTTTTCTCGTACGTTCTTTTTTCTGTTAAAGCAAGAGGGAAAGGGGGTACCGGTTTATACTCAGAGAGAGGTGGAAATTTATGCTTAGGAGTACCATTGTCGACTAGAACATTGTCGTCCTCTTAACTGTTGTCTACCTCCTTATTGTCCATTCCTGTTTTGCTTTGCTCTTTTGCCGCAGACTCTGTCTTTGTTGGAGTTTCGATCTCTTTACCGCTTCTCAACGTGATTGCACTAACATTTGCTTTTGGATTCGCCATTTTTTGCGAGGGTACTTTTTCAGAATTTTGCGCCTCCAATCTACTGATGGCAATTGTCATTTGTCCCATCTGTGTATTTAAATTTTGTATATTTGCCTTCGTTTCCTGTTGAAATTGCAAATTTTTCTGTTGAAATTGTACAATGTTAGTACTAATTTGTTTAACCAAATCCTCTAAAGACAAATTAGAATCAGATGATTGGCCCTGTCGTTTGTTGGGATATGGCTGCTTGTATTGTTGGTAGCTTGAGAAATTTTGAGTCGCAGACGGATTCCCTTGTGGATTTCCATAGCCGAAATTCGGATGATCTCTCCAACCTGAGTTGTACGTGTTCGCATAAGGATCATATCTCCTTTGTTGGTGATCAGGAAAACCACCTACTGCATGCACTTGTTCGTGGGACTCCTTTTGAATAGTGGGGCACATATCCGTCATATGTCCTACGACCGCGCAAATTTCGCAAGTTTTCACTTGTTGCATATTACCTACAGCCATTTGACGAACAACGGAGGTTAGACTATCAATTCGTTGCTCAAGTGAAGAAATATTTACCTCATTAACATTCTTGGATGAAAAATCAAGCCTAGTGCCAAATTGTTGGGAGTTAGCAGCCATGTTTGCAATTAAGTTCCTTGCAGCTTTGGGCGTTTTGTCCACCAAAGCTCCTCCACTGGCAGCATCGATCATGCTCCTATCAGTAGACATGAGTCATTCACAGAAGTATTGGATGAGGAGTTGCTCGCAGATTTGATGGTGGGGGCAGCTTGCACATAGTTTCTTGAAACGTTCCCAATATTCTTACAGGGATTCTCCATGGTTCTGCCTCACACCATAAATGTCTTTCCTAATATTGGCTGCCCTTGAAGCTGTAAAATATTTCTCCAAGAATAGTCTTTTCATCTCTTCCCATGTGGTTGTGACGCCCCCAAATTCGGGTTCCAAATACCCGGATCCGGTCATCACGATCCAATACAAACATTCACCTCTAAACAACATACAATAACTAAATGCGGAATAATAAACATATGTTGTTCATTCAAAAGGTGTTACTAGTCCCAAGATACGATAACCTTACACAAAAGTACACAAATACCCTTAATAAAGTACTTAGGGTTTATATTACATAACAGTTAATTTAATTAACTACAGGGCTGCATCTCGAAGTCTATTACTTCATCTTTCCTTTACCCTTGTTCTTTCCCGAAGTCTCGGGTTGCACTGCAATAAGGTTTCATGATATAGCAAGAGTGAGCAACTAGTTTGCTCAACAAGTTTAAATAACAACAAGGAACAATGTATCATGAATGAAAGGGAATAGCTGAACAATTTAATAATGTGAATAACATAAGCAGGAATAATAAATTGCTTTTAAAATTAGGATAGTCAAATAGACTATGAACTATAAATATCCACTGGAGTCAATAGCAGGTTGACCCAATGGTTACTACCAGAAATATGTACCCGAGGGGATCAGCCTCAGTACAATATGTGTATGCATAACATTTAATTTCCGTATTTTTGTACCTGATATTAGATACAGGGTACTCCCCTATAATAAAGGGGTGTTCATAATAGTCTAAGAATCCACATCTTCAATGATTTGGATAACTTTTAAAATCTTTAACATAAATGTCTAGCTGAACAATGGCTTAGACCTACTTTGAACAGTTCTTTAAACAGTAGAACAGTAATTAAGTACAAGTCAATGACTGTACAATCTCAAGTGCAATCAAGTGCGAATAACAATAATATCGATGTGGAATAATTGTAAAGTAATTAAACCACTCAAAGCATGCTTGGAAATAACAGTTCAAGCTTAAATAAATAATTTGCTCAATGAAATGAGTTTAGAGATAAGGAACTTGCCTGTCTGCTCAGCTACAATTAATGTCTAGCTTTAACTAACTGGCTTTGAATGACCTAACATTAATAAAGTCGGTCTAATAATTAGTACGGCGTATTTGCATAACTATACGCTCACTAAGGTACTTATTTATCATATAAGTACTAACACATAATTTACGTTAGTCGAAATAATATTATTAACCTTATAGACCCTCAATCAAATTAGGTTAATAATTTAATAAGTTAGAAAATATTTTTCTTAAGCGTTGGACACTTATTAAACCCTTAAACAACTTATTACAATTGTTTAATTAAAGTATAATTAAATTAAATTTATTTTATTAATTCAATCTCTATTTAATTACTATTTAATCTTGGTTAAATAGAAATTAATTAATTAACTCTAGTTATTATTTAAAATAAATAATAACTAATTGTACTTACTTATTATTTAATCATAATTAAATAATAAATAATTATTGATTCATTTTAACCTTCTTTAATTTAATATTAATCAATTAATAGTTAACTAAGTAATTAACCTTACCTATTATTTAATTTAAGGAAATTAAATAATAGTTTACTCATTTTAATCCTCTTTAATTATTATTTAATGTCAATTAAATAATAATCAATTATTTAACTAATTTTAATTATTGTTTAAGATTAAATAAAATTTAATTTATTTATCCTTATATTATTTAAATTAAATAACTTAATTTTCCTTAATCATTATTTAATGCTAATTAAATAATAATTAATTACTTAATTATCCTTATTTATTATTTAATAATATTTAAATAATAAATAGTTAATTTATAAATTTTTATATCTTCTTTAATTATTATTTAATTGGAATTAAATAATAATTGCTAATTTATCTCCTTTATTTATTATTAACATTTTAAATAATAAATAACTAATAAATTTATTTAACTTAACCATGATTTAGCTAACTAGATTAATATTTAAAATATTTAAATATTAAACTTAATTAAAAATATCCTTCCCAATATCATTTTTGTATTATTATTATTTTTGTTATAATTTTAAATTAGTTTTTAAATATTTAAATTAATTAAATTAAACCCGAATGGCATTTCTGTAAATAAGTTGAAAACTGATCCGAGGGCAAAATAGTAATTTCGCCGAGAAAAACACGGAGGGGCATTTTGGAAAATTCTCGGAACTGTTCTCGCGCATTGCGCGCGTTATCCGGAAGCAGGCCCAAAACGGTGCCGTTTTGGGACACTGCTGATGGCTTCCGCGCGTACGCGCGGATTGATTTTTTTTCTTTAAACAAAACGACGCCGTTTTGTCTCCGCGTTTTCGGTGAACAGTTGTCCGCGCATTGCGCGAAAATTAATTTTTTTTTTTTCTTTGCAGACTGTGAACAGTGTCCGGCAATACCCATTTTAAATAAAAATATACCATCAAGTAAGCTTTAAATCCTCAATAAAAATCCAAAAAATTTACCAATCACTTAATATCAATTTATAACATGAAAATTTAATTTTTCATGATTTAATATCATTCTTTTTTTATAAAAAATTTTACATCACATAAACTACCATAAATCATAACTTTTTGTATATAACTCCATTTTGAGTGATTCAAACTTTGTTTTTCTCATGATTTAATGTTCTATAATATTAGAACATCAAATCTAAGTTTTATAAAAATATTTTTGGTCATATATTTCAAGACTTGATTATACACTATTAACACACATATTTTAGCATACAAATGATACCAAAATACAAACCAAGCATATTAAACTCAAGCATGGCCTAAATATTACTACCACACATTATTAACTATATTAACATATTTATATACACGTGTTAGTTTAAAACAAAATTAGATTTAGAATAACCATTACCTTGATTTAATGGCTATCCTCCTTTTTCTTCCAAAATATGTGGTGAAAGAAGATGACATGAACCAAGAACTCCTTCTCTTGGTATTTTTGCTCTCAAAATATTTTTCTACACTCTCAAATGCTCTCTAGCTTACAAAGTGGAAGAAGAAGAAATGACCAACATGCATTCCTAAATTGTAAGTATACTTACAATTTGGATGGATATAAAACTTATATCTATTAAAATTGTCATAATGAGAGTAGCAAGGATACTTACACAAGCTAGCACAAGGAATGGGTTGCATGACACATTTGGTGAAAAGAAGAATGGTGTCTATGTACTTTAAAAATAAAACAAGCAATCTTTTAATTAAATAATTGAAAAATAACAAAAAATCAAATTTTCTCTCTCTCCTTGTATGCTCTCGGCTGATAGCAATTTGGTTGTCCCAAAATTGAGTCACTTTTCACTTTTTAATTAATTAATTAGCTATTTAATTGTTTTTCCAAATGGGCCAAGTATTGGGCTTTAATTTAAAATACCAATTGGGCTTCTATTAAATTGTTTGGGCTACTAAATTGTCAAATTTTATTATTCTCCACTTGGGCTACTAATTAACCCATGTTGAGCTAATTTAATAATTTACACATTAATTATTCAATCCACGATTAAATAAATAATTAGATTGAATAAATAATTAAATATTCTAACCCATAAGTATTAAATTACTAAATGGACTAATAAATATTATTATTAATATTTCACATTATTTACATTAATTAATAATCATATTAATTAATTTATTATATTTAATTAACTCATTATATTCAATTTAATTGAATATTTAATTAATATGAAACTTATCAATTATTTTGATATTAAAACTTTAGGGTTTGTTCACTAATTTAAATAACATATTAGTGACCCCCCTTTAATTAATTTTAGTAATTAATTACATAATCATTTAATCACATAATTAATTAATCACATAAAAAGATTTAAATAATCTCGTAAAACTAACTCCTCGGAAATTAAATTAATAATTTAATTAATAATGACGTGGAAATTCTAGGACATTACAGTGGTGATGCTTCCGGAGGGTAGATAGTATAGCCAATCCTTAGCCAAATCCTTTAAAGAAAATGGAAAAGCTCTTAGATTGATTTGCTCTTCAGTCACTCCAGAAGGTTTCAGACTTGTGCACACCATATGGAATTCCTTTAAATGTTTATGAGGATCTTCACTTGCAAGGCCATGAAAATTTGGCAATAGATGGATTAGACCTGATTTTAATTCAAAGGAAGTATTAGCATCTACATTTGGAAAAATTATGCTTAAAGGTTGTTGATTCAAATCAGGGGCTGCAAGCTCTTTCAAAGTTCGATTTCTAGCCATGATTTCCATCTTTAACCTGCACAACTCAAATAAACTATGAAAACTAGAAAAATAAAAAAAAAACTAAAAATAATTACTAAATTAAATAAATAATTACAAAAGCACAAAATTAAATTAAAATCATTCCCCGGCAACGGCGCCAAAATTTGGTGTGATGTCGCAAGCACCCAAAAATAAAATCTTACTTTGTAAAAATAAATATGTAGTAGTGTAAGTAAGAGTCGATCCCACAGAGAATGATTATTTAATTTTATGTTTTTGCAAACAAGAATTAGGGGTTTTTGAATTAAAGAAATAATTTAAATAAAAATAAATAAAACAAATATGCAAGTAATTTAATGAAATAAATTAGAAGAAAAAGCATTGGTTTAAGTCAATATCCACCATCAATGCATCATGCATGATTAACAATATATCAATGTATGACATTTTATACATGCTTCTCTATTCGTCAACTTAGCATTTAAGTCATGCTTCACAATTTATATCATTTTATGTTCACATGTAATCATGTTTCATGTTGTTCACATAATCCACACATAATCATACTCATTTATTATTCACATAACACTAATAACATCAATATAGCTTTATATAAATAATTTGATATCACATTATAACATAATAATGCACATTGCGATAAGATCTAAAAAACTTGTCTGAATTGCTTCTTCGCTTATACTCACACAATTCAATTTACCTCCTTTGAAAGACCTAATATGATTATATTTCAATTAGTGACGCACATAGTGATTCATTTATCATTCTCAAATAAATTGACTCGACAACATATACTTCCCTATTTACTAACTCATAAATTATAGGATAATATTATCACTCTTAGATAATATTTTAATTACCTGCCAGTATTATTACACATTAATAATACCTCATTCAATTACAAATGTTATTAAGTATTGAACAACATCTTAATTGGTTACTAATATTATTAAGTCCTTAATAATATTCACCCAATTACCAATATTATTAATCATTTAATAATATTTCATCATTTACTATTATCATTAAATATTTAATAATAATTTAATCCTCGAGTAATATTTAAAGACTTAAACAATTAAATGTAAACTGTCTAATCACTTTATCATTTTCTTAATTTCTTCACTTTATTTATTTAATATTAATTAAATAAATAAATAATTTAATTAACTTTACTAGTTATTTATCATTACATAAACAAATATCTTTTAACCTCATTTTTCTTTAATTATTATTTAATATTATTTAAATAATAATTAACTATCCTCATTTTCTTTTAAATATTATGTAATATTATTTAAATAATAATTAACTAATTAACCCCATTTATTATTTAATATTAATTAAATAACAAATGATCATATTATTCACTTCACCTCCGTTTAATTATTATTTACTATCTTTTAAATAATAATTAAATAATTAATCATCTTTATTTATTAAATAATAAATAATTACCTTATTAACTTTATCTTCCTTTAATTATCATTAAATATCCTTTAAATAATAATTAGATAATAAATCACCATTATTTATTATTTAATATTAATTAAATAATAAATAATTATTTTATTAACTTCATATACTCATTTACTTTATTTATTATTTAGCATTTAAATAAAAAAATAAATAATTAAATTCTTTTTATTTACTTTATTTATTATTTAATATTATTAAAATAATAAATAATAACATTTATGTAATATTTAATTAAAATTAAATAATGCATAATTATTTTATTCCCTTATCCTTATTTTTCTTAAGTCCTTCGTATTTATTAAGAATACTTAATTGACTTATTATTTTTATAACTCTTGGATATATTTATTATATTTCATTCCATAAAAAAAAAATCGTTTAATTTTCCAACTTTATTTACTATTTTTAAGTAGTCCATTTCTGTCCAAAATTTGTCATATTTATTAAAAATTTAGTTTTCATCATAAAATGCTAAAATTTGTATGACAGCCTACTGCCACCATAAACAACCTCAAGTAAAAATTTCATAATATTTGCAGTTACACATTTCAAGTTCTAACCGTAACTTTATTTTAAAACATAAATAAATATCAGGTCATAACTCATTCATCTAAGGTCGGATTGAGCTCATTTTTTTCTAGTGGCTTCTTATTACCATATAGTACCACATATAAAAGTTTCAAAATTTTTAGAGCAACGAAAGTGGCCAAAACAAGCCCTTCCATTTTCTAGACAGTAGGTTTTAAGGCTTTTGCTGGTAAAAATTATTTTGCTAGAAAAATCACCATAAATCGTTCGTTTGATATTTTCCGGTCGTTCCACTTGGAATCTCTTCTTATAAACCTACCACCCAAAACTGACGGATCACAAAAATGAGTTACAGGATGTGAACAGTAACTCCGGGAACGGACTATCCAGAATAATGTTTTCTGGCGAAAATAGATTTCATGTTTTGATCATCTTTTTCATCATAGATGCATACAAATATACTAATTAAGCACATTAAACCCTAGATCTATCATTCTAACATAGATCTAGACATAATGGATTTGAATAATGCTTTTCTACCAAAGAAATCATATATAGAACAATGAAAGCTTGAAAACTAGGTTTTTAGATGGTTTTATACCTTTTGCTCTTTGTGACTAGTTTTCTTTGCTTTCCAACATAGGAGATGAAGTTGTTGGACATCCACTACACCCCCTTGATCTACTGAGATGGCCTCCAAGGTTCACTCTTGGTGTTTTCTCTTATGAACTCTCAAGAACACTAGGTGTTCCTTCACTTTTCTCTCTAACCCTCTCTAACTTTTTTCTTTAGCTCTCAAACTTCTCTCTAACTCTTGGTGAAATGAAATGACTAATGGATGAAAGAGAGAGTGAGTTGTTAGTATATTTGGTTTACTAGTGGAATTGTATACTTACACAATGTGTAAGTATACACATCACTAGACCTTATAGCTCTTAGAACTAGCTACCTATTTTTACTTGCTTTTTCCTATGTTGTTTAAGCCTCCAAGGGAAGCTAACGAGTTCACCTAATTGCTCCCTCAATTCCTACACTTAACCCAAGTATGGTTATATTAACCATATCTAGTTTATTAACATATACCTCAAATTAGCATGTGTGTGTGTGTGTATATATATATATCACACATTACCCAATGAGCACAAAGCTCTAAGCATCACACAATTAAAGGAGCATAAGGCTCAAGAACACAACTCTCCATGATTTTCACGTGGCTCGAGAACACGATTTCCCACCAACTAACTCATGAGTGATTAATCATTTAACTTTCCTTATCCTTCCAAATTAATAATGTAATATGAATATGAAAAATCAATGGGAAATGTGAAAATGGAGTGCCTTTTCTTTATCCATTTGTCGAGCCAAGTGGATTACAGTGCTTATGTGATTGGCAAGTTTATTTTTTTATGATTAGGTCTTCTCAACTGGTTAGGCAATTGTGACTTCTTTCCTTCTCTTGTTGTTCAGTTTAAAAGCAATACGAGGTTGTAAAGTACTTATTTATTCTAATTAAATTAAATTAAGCTAATAGTCATCAACTAATTATGTTATGTTAGTAATTAAGCTTTAATATTTAGATTGAAATACAGATTGTATTGGTTGGTGGTTGATGGCTCACTTAATTGATTATTGGTGATTGGTGATTGATGGCGTCCTCTTCTGCTGCTCCCGCTTCATCCGCATAAGCTTCGACCACCATTAATGATAAAGGTGTTAGTCATCCTATATAAACCCATGTATTCCCCTTGTAAGAAATCATCAATTTTTAGTTCTCATCTCTAAGTCTTCTTTGAGAGCTTGTATAGCATTAGTAAAGAGAATATTCGTGAGAGAATTCTCAAATATCTTAATATCAGTGTGCTACCTCCGTGGAGTATGCAATTTGCGGAACCACGTAAACCTTTGTGTTTCTGTGTGTATGATAATTTCCACTTTGATTTAGTAGCTTTCGCATAACAAATTAGTATCAAGAGCCAAGGTTGTTCACACCAACCGAAAATCAAAGTGCTCGAAATTGTGTGTCAATCGGACATTGTATGCTCCCAGGAGATAATCCCCGTCGCCAGGAGTCCAACGAAATAAACAGTGTGTCAATCGTACACTATATGCTCCCAGAAATTGCGGTCAAAGTAGTGGTCAAATCTACCATTTTTGTTTATAAGGCTTTCTGCAGTTTGAGTGAAGAAGAAGCAGTTTGTGGGTCGACCCAGATCTGAACCGTGTGGCAGTGACATCAGCAGACGGCGTCAGAATATTCCGTTATCTTTAACGGAATATTCCTCAATTTAACTATTTTTTTATTTTTTGGTCCGTTTGAGCTGGTTTCAAGTCCGTTTTGGACAAACTCAGTATCATTTCCAAGGTTTTGGACCATTCTGGATGCAACCGTTCTATCTGTTTTTGCTAATTCCTCTCGTAAGGTACTGTTGTTACTTAGTTGAGTTTTAAAAGTTTGTTCTGAAGCACAATGGACGGTTCAATAGGCAAAGAGAAAATTGAGGAAACCCCAGCATCCACCAGTAATTCTTGGCATAGAAGCTCAATGTCAAATGTGAAGTTTGATATTGAGAAATTTGACGGCACAAATAACTTTAGCATGTGGCAATGCGAAGTTATGGATCTGTTATTCTGTGACGGATTCGATATTGCACTAGGATTCGAACTAGGTAATATTTCTAATGATGATTGAAAATATGTTAACCGTCAAGCTTGTGGCACAATTCGATTGTGTCTCACCAAGGATCAGAAGTATTTTGTCATGAAAAAGACTATGGCTTCAAGTCTTTGGAAGAAACTGGAAGATAAGTACATGACGAAGAGCGTAGAGAATCGGCTCTACCTGAAAAAGAAGCTTTTTCGATTCCACTTCAAGATAGGCACGCCTATGATTGAGTATCTTGATAATTTCAACAAAATAATTGTTGATCTGCAAAACCTAGATGTTGAGATTATAGATGAAGATAAAGCTATGCTGTTATTAAATTCCTTACCTGAAACATATGATCATTTAACCATGACTTTGTTATATGGTAAAGATGAGGTTAAATTCATGGATGTTTCAAATACTTTAGTGAATAACGAGTATCAGAAGAAGGATCAAAATGATCATAGAGATTCGACACCAGAAGCTCTGACTGTTGCCCGAGGCAGGACGAACAACAGAAAATCTGAAAATTTTGATGAGCGAGGTAGATCCCATTCAAAGTCAGGAGAATCATCTCGGAGATTTCCTGCAAAGGATGAGTGTGCCTACTATCATGAGAAAGGGCATTGAAGAAAGATTGTCCAAACAAAGACAAGTCTAATACAAATATGGCACGAAAGGCTGATGATATAGATAACTCAACATTTTCTATTTCTTCCTCAGTTGATCTGTCTGATAGATGGATTCTAGATTCTGGATTCTGGATGTTCCTACCACATGTGCCCAAATCGACAATGGTTCTCAAGTTTCGAGGACATTGATGGAGGTCTTGTCCTAATAGGAAATGACAATGTCTACCGAACAAAAGGTATTGAAACTATACGCTTGAAGATGCACAATGGTACAATCAAATAACTGACAGACGTCAGGTATGTCCCTGATCTGAAGAAGAACCTTATATCTCTAGGGGTTCTTAACTCTAGTGGTTATAAGGTTACCATAGAAGGTGGAGCTCTGAAAGTTGTACGCGATGCATTCTTAGCTATGAAGGGAATACAAGAAAGAAATTTGTATTTCCTTAATGGCCACACAGTCTCTGGGAAAGAATATGTCTCAAATTGTATCGAAGAAGCAGATTCATCTGATACTTCACGACTGTGGCACATGCGCTTAGGGCATGTCGGTGAAAAGGCCTTGTAGAATTTGGTGAAACAAGGTCTACTAAATGGTGCTAAGAGTGGGAAACTTGACTTCTGCGAGCATTGTGTCTTAGGAAAGTGAACACGAGTCAAGTTCGGCACTGCCATGCATCGTACAAAAGGAACACTGGATTATGTTCACACTGATGTTTGGGGGCCTTCCAGAAATGCTTCATTGGGAGGTAAACATTACTTTGTAACTTTTATTGATGACTTTTCCAAGTATGTTTGGGTGTACACCATGAAGCACAATGATGAAGTTTTGAATGTCTTCCTCAAATGGAAGAAGATGATTGAAACCCAAACAGGTAAGAAAATCAAGAGGCTCGGATCTGATAATAGAGGGGAATACAAGTCAGATCCATTTCATAAAGTCTATCAGAATGAAGGGATAATCAGACATTTTACTGTACCAGGCACACCACAACAAAATGGTGTAGCAGAACGAATGAATCGTACCTTGGTTGATAAGGTTCGATGCATGTTATCCCAATCCGGATTGAGTAAAGCTTTTTGGGCAGAAGCCTTGTCACATGCCTCTTTTATCATCAACAGACTTCCTGCTTCAGCACTGGATGGAAAAACTCCCAAGGAGGTATGGTCTGGACAACCCGTTTCTAATTATGATCATCTACATATATTTGGGTGTCTTGCATATTTTTATGTGAAGGAATCAAAACTGGATCCTAGAGCTAAGAAAGTTGTTTTCATGGGTTTTAGTGAAGGAGTTAAAGTATTTCGTCTGTGGAACCATGAGTTAAAGAAAATCATGATAAGCCAAAACGTCACCTTTGACGAGTCTGTTATGTTGAAACAGATAACAGTAGAAAGGGAGAATCAGAACCAGGTGGAATTAGATAATCCTATAACTCCAGAAAAACCTACTCAAACAGTCGATCGTCCTGAAGATGACTTTGACGATCAAGATGACAGCTCCGTTGAGATGGAGGTACCAACACAAGCACCGCTACAAGAGACTAACCAGCAAGAAGAATCTATTGTCACTAGGAGACCGAAGAGAAATATTCGAATACCTGCTTGATATACTGATATGGTAGCATTTGCACTTCCCTTAACTGAAGCTGACATTCCATACAACTACAAAGAAGTTGTGCTTAGTACAGAACAAGATATGTGGAAAGCAGCAATGGATGAAGAAATACAATCTCTTCATCAGAATCAGACTTGGAAATTGGTTTCACTTCCAAAAGGCAAGAAGGTAATTGGATGCAAATGGGTCTACGCTAAAAAGGAAGGTGCTCCAAGAAAAGACAACATCAGTTACAAAGCTAAACTGGTAGCAAAAGGTTATGCTCAGAGGGAAGGAATAGACTACGATAAGGTATTCTCACATGTTGTTAAACATTCGTCTATTCGCCTATTACTAACTTTGGTTGCACAATTTGATCTCAAGCTAGCTCAACTCGATGTCAAAACTGCATTTCTCCATGGAACTTTGGATGAGGAGATTTATATGTCTCAGCCAGATGGGTTTAAAGTTCCCGGATGTGAGAACTGGGCTTGCAAGTTAAACAAGTCACTATATGGTTTGAAGCAGTCACCCTGACAATGGTACAAGCGATTTGACAACTTTATAAAGAATAAGAGGTACACACGCAGTCAGTTTGATTATTGTGTCTATTTGAAGAAACTCCAAGATGGTACATTTATCTATCTGCTCTTATATGTGGATGATATGCTAATCACATCTAAGAGCAAGGTGGAGATCGACAAGCTGAAGACTCAGCTAAGCTCAGAGTTCGAGATAAAGGATCTTAGAGAAGCCAAAAAGATTCTTAGAATGGAAATCAAGAGCGACAGGGTAAAAGGGACAGTTTGTTTGACACATACTCAGTATCTGAAGAATGTACTACAGAGGTTTGGTATCAATGATAAGACTAAACCTATAAGCACTACTTTAGCCCCACATTTTAAACTTAGTGCATCCATGTCTCCAAGTACAGATGAAGAACAACGACAGATGAACGGTGTCCCTTATGCCAATAGTGTCGGAGCCCTGATGTATGCAATGGTGTGTACAAGACCAGACATTTCACATGTTGTCAGCATGGTGAGCCAATATATGCACAGTCTTGGCAAAGGTCACTAGCAAGTAGTGAAATGGATTCTTCAGCATATTCAAGGTACTGTAGATATCAGTTTGAAGTTCAAGAGAGACAAGACCGTTATCAATCATCTAGTCGGATATGTCGATTTTGATTGTGTTGGTGATCTCGATAAGCGCCGATCAACTACTGGTTATGTGTTTACTATGGCAGGAGGACGAGTGAGCTAGAGATCAACGCTACAGTCAACTGTTACTTTGTCTACTACAGAGGCAGAGTACATGGTGATCACAGAAGCAATTAAGGAAGCTATTTGGCTTCACAATTTGGTCAGAGACTTGGGAATCTGTCAGGAAAACATTGAGGTTTTTTGTGACAATCAAAGTGCCATATGTCTGGCAAAGAACCAAGTTCATCATGGTCGCACCAAACATATCGACGTACGGTACCACTTTGTTCGAGAAATAGTAGAAGAAGGCTACATTCTACTTTAGAAAATCGGGACTGCTGATAATCCTGTAGATATGCTAACAAAAGTGGTTTCAGGGATCAAGTTCCAACACTGTTTGGCCTTGGTCAATATCTCTCGAGTTTTTGGCACCTAAGGGTGTATTGGAGGTAGTATAAATTCCTGGAAGATCGCCAAGGTGGAGATTTTTGGTTGGTGGTTGATGGCTCGCTTAATTGATTGTTGGTGGTTGGTGATTGATGGTGTCCGCTTCTGCTACTCCCGCTTCATCCGCGCAAGCCTCGACCACCATTAATGATAAAGGTGTTAGTCATCCTATATAAACCCATGTATTCCCCTTGTAAGAAATCATCAGTTTTCAGTTCTCATCTCTAAGTCTTCCTTGAGAGCTTGTATAACATTAGTAGAGAAAGAATATTTGTGAGAGAATTCTCAAATATCTGAATATCAGTGTGCTACCTCCGTGGAGTAGGCAATTTGTCAAACCACGTAAACCTTTATGTTTCTGTGTGTATGATAATTTCCATTTTGATTTAGTAGCTTCCGCACAACAGATTGTACCTCCATAGTCTATCCGTTGGATATCTGTCGCATTCTAAATTTAAAAGTCTCCTTGCATCCCAAATTTATTGATTACGTGTTAAAGTGCACCTACTGAGAATTTAATAAGTCAAATGTGACATGAAGAGTTGGTTTCACTTATTTTAGTACAATTTTAAGGGTAAAACCATTCTAACTTGTTTCACAAAAAGAGTAGGTCGTTTAGCTGGGGTGTTAATTTGAGTTCACTAAGTGTCGTCGCAACAAGTAGAAGAGAAGAGTCGTTGCAAGTAGGAAAGACCTTGAAAGTGTTGCCAAGGGCACCTAAACCCAGCTCTGTGCTCTTAATTATAAACCCTACAATCTTCCTTCTCCGTCTCATCGATTAGGTGACCAAATAATTACTATTTGGAGGAAATGATTCAATTCAGCGGCCTATTTTAATGGCAGATTTTGAATTAGTACAACACTAATAATGGTAAAGTAAGACTAAACCATATCCCCAACTATAAACAAAATCTAAATCAAAATCACCAACTACGCCGAGCCAAAACCTTTAGGACCATCAAAACTGCTACACCCTTACCCCAACCTCCTACTACACATTTTGTCATCATAATGGCTGATTACTATTCATACTCGGATAGTACCAATGTATATGTGTGTATAATGAAGTTTAAGAGAGAGAGAGAGAGAAGTACTTTTGAGAAGAAAAAAACATTTAAATTAGTAATGGAAATTGAAAGAGAATTTGGGTATGATTTATGGGGGTGGAAAGATATGCAATGCTTAGGCATAGAGGTTGCTCATTTCCCTATTTATCGTCGCCAAAGAAGCGTCGTTGTCCATCGAGTAAAGTGATGAAGATGAGGGAACAATCCAACAATGGTGATAAAACTGATAATGAAACCAAACGTAGATTCACGTTCTATATATATTTGATGATATATGATTATGAAAATGATGGAATAAAAAATCCCGAGTTTCACTGAAGGTGAAATGGATAGATCGACGGATATTTTCACGGAATTTTTTGATATTTTCATATGAAAAGTGTCATTATAGGTCTATAACGACGGTCAAAACCGTCATTATAAGTTTATAGCAACAATTTATATGTGAAAATATTTAAAAAAAATCCTGTATTTGGTTAGAAACTTTCCTTATCTTTTTTAGTGTTAGATTAACCCTGTTTGGTTTGGTTTGATTTATTTAATTTATTTTTAATTTAATTTTTAATGATCCAACTTATTTATCCTTAAAAAAAATTAGAAAACTGGTACTATAGGTCATATTTGATTGTTCCTATTCGACAAGGACTTATTTTTTAACTTATAAATTGACTTATAAGTTAAAATAAATAAGAAACAATTTGATACTTATTTAAAAATGATTTAGAAGTCATTCCTAATAAATTGATATGACCAAAAGTAATGTCCATTTTACCCCTCTTCTATTTTGGTAAATTACATCTTTATTCTTCTAACTTAATATCTATTTCTTCTTTAACGTAAACAAACATGTAATTAAAAATGTTAGGACAAAAATGTCGTCACCCATATAAATAAATAAATAATATATCTTCTTATTAATGTTATTTTTAATAATTTTTATATTTCATTTTAACTTATAAGTCATTAGCAATCGAACACATTCACAACTTGTTTTAACTTAATTTCTGACTTATAAATCAATCTGGTGTCGAATGTTTTTACTTATAAGTCGCAACTTAAAATAACTTATAAATCAACTTAAATTTTAACTTTAAGTCGTTTTAAAATAAGTCATTACTTAATTCTCGATGGGTGCACTTTAACACGTAGTCAGTAATTTCATGACGTAAGAAGACACCTTTTAAAATTTAAAGTGTAACAAATGTCAGACAAATAAACTATAGGATGCAACTTATATTTCAATCTAAGATAAACCTAGTATACCACTAGAAAATCAATGAAATTACTATTGTGTTATTGAACTATATTATATATATATATATATATATATATATATATATATATATATATATATATAAAATATAAAAAAAAGGTTTATTAAATTACTATACTGTATGTTAGTGAAGAAAGCTAAAGTAAATAGAGTTCTTAAAATTCTTTATATAACTGTTAAAATATTATTACTGTAATAAAATAATGTTAAAATTTGTTAGTTCGCAATGACACGAAAGATATCTAGAAAGGAGGGTTAAATAGATTCTTTAAAACTTTTCCTTTACTTTAATTTAAGATAGAATGAATTATTAATGAATTAGTTTAGATCAGCGGAATATTATTTAGTTATCCATTTTTGATATGTTAATGTAATAATTCAACAAGCAGTTATATAACAGTTATAGCAGTTAATAGACACAAGATAAAAAACACCAGGTTTTAAGTGGTTCATAGTTCACAAGACTCCTACTCCACTGTTTTGCTCCTTGAGCAGCAAATCCGCTAAGGATACTCTTACAATTTCTGAATCACTAAGATTCCTTCAAGACCAACAGTCTTGGAACTTTAGTTCACTAAGAACTCTATAAGTCCAGTAGACTTGGATACTCTAGTTCACTAAGAACTTTTCTCATAAGTAGTATTAGTTTGGGTGTGCTACTAAGTTGTGATTAGCATAAGTTTCTCAAGAACTTAGTAGCGAGGTAAGATAATTCTTTTGTTTGATCTTTTTGAATTCTTATGTATTCTTTTCTTTCTTGTGTAGTTTTCTTGTTTGATCTTGGGCGCCTCATATAGGAGCTTCAGATTTCTTCCCGTTTTGAAATCTGTTCTTTTCTTTAGTTTTTCCCCGTTACATCATGATGAAGAGCTGCTAAATATAATATTCATTTAGCTTATTAATACTCTGACCAGGTATTAATTGACCTGTTAATACTATTCCTAAAAGGTGTCGCCTTTTTCTTCTTTGGGACAAGACGTGACAGTCCTAGGTTTCTGCCAACTCCCATAGAGGTAACTGGTCTCCCATACATTATGGCTGATAGGACACAGTTTTCTGACTTTAGTGCTACCTTGAAATCTTCATTCTGTTGCTTAGCACGCATTGGTCAGTTCTCTGATATTTTTGACTTTAAGCTCTTGGCAGAGGTTCGCCTGTTCACATTGATGCAGACTGTTCTTGTCAATGAAGTTGCTTTTGTTTTTTAGTACACGAGAAGAACCATAAGACATGTAGGTTTTGATCTGTATTACATGTAGCTGAGAAGAGTCATAGTGTTGCTTTAAATAACTCTTGCTTTTATTCAACGAATCTCTATGATCAACTCTACGATCAATCATGTTATAGTGCATGTTCTGTGATAAAACATACCGTGGAGTTTACTCTACGACCACTCTGTTGGTCGTAGAGTCCGTTCTATAGTTGTTTGCTTTGGTCGTAGAGTACGTTCTACGATTGGGCTTCTTCATTGGTCGTAGAGTCTGTTCCTTCGATTTGACCAAATCGTAGAGTCTGGTCTATGAACAAACTTAGTCGTCGAGTCTTCCTTGCGCAGAATTATAGAGTCTATTCTATGATCAGATTAAAACGTTGAGTCTTCTGGCACGAAGTCGTAGAGTCTATTCTATAATCAAAATGAAACGTTGAGTCTTCTTGGTGCAAAGTCGTAAAGTCTATTCTACGATCAGACTAAAACGTTGAGTCTTTTTGGCGCAGAGTCATAGAGTCCATTCTATGATCAAACTGACTGAAGAGATACAACACAAGATCAACCTAACAAATTTGATCCTTTTAAAATCCAAGTCCTTATACATTACAAAGGACTTTACAACTCAATACATTCATAACCAAAAGATCAACCTAACAGTTTTGATTTTGTCTAACTAAGTCCTTGTACATCATAAACAATTCAAGGACTTTACAACTCTACTAATGAATGCATTTATTAACTTAATTCTTATCATCAAATCAAATAAGCAATGTTCAATAATCTCCCCCTATTTGATGATGACAACACTAATAGCAGAAGGTAGTTTGAACACTTAAATTAAGCAAATGCATTTAAATGATAGAATGCCTAATATACAGTGAACGACTATACTTCTAATGAAAGATGAATTTTATTGATGTATAGTCAGATGTACAATGAGTGGTTAAAACAAAATACGTAAAGGTAAATACTTATCTCCTTCTACTATGAGGTCTTCTTCTCTCATCTTCATGCCTTTGCCTAGGAGATCTTATTCTCTCATCTTCTTGTCTTTACCTGAAGAGTGCTCTTTTTTCCTCTTCTGCCCTTTTAAGTTCCATTTCTTCCCTTTGCATAGCTTCTTCCTCTTTAACTTGGAGCCATGTTTATGAGTTGAATGGTCTCGCAGTTGAGGATTGTCCTTAATGACTTGGTATAGATGGTCTTGCAGTTGAGTCCTGTTTGAGATGAATTGGTACTGCTTCAAACCTAGCGGGTTGAATTGACGTTTGAACTATTCTCATCACTTGAGGTGTTCTTCCTTTTCTACTTTCACTGAGAGTCATACTCTTCTCCCCCTTGTTGGCATCATTAATTTTTGCCACCTCATCTGAGAGCTGCTGCATACCCTGAACAAGTTCTTGAAGTTGAGTCTGGGTGGCAGTTACATCATTATGGTGTTCTTGAAGTTGTTCTTCAACTAGCATCTGTTTCTGTTCCACCACTGTCAGAGTTTCATCTGATCCATGAGCTTGTTCTCTAAGAGATTTCTTCATATCGAAGATCTGATCAGTGAGGAGGGCTATAGATTTAGCATTGGTTTCTTGAAGAATGTCGATTGACTTTTAATGGTTTGTCATTACTTTCATAAACATTTTGTCCCTTGCCTTAAGATTGTCGAAAACTGTTGTAATTAACTCCTTCAGCCTTGAGGAGAATGCACTTCCCAAATTTTGAGAAAGGTTGTTTACAGCAGTAACGACATTGTTTAATCTCTGTTGAATGCTGTGGGACTTAAATGCCAGATCATTTTGTATCTCTGCTTGCATATAGCTTGTAATGTCAGTTAAACCCTCAGTTATAGGCAGCAGAGATATCTTTTCCATAATTTCTTTGAGGAGTTGAGTTGTTTGCCCCTGGTCAGCCATAGAGCTTAGAATGTGGAAGTATTCATGACCAAAGGTTGAGGGGATGTCTTCGTGTGTTAAGAGTAGTCATGGTGGTCAGGAAGGTTGAGCAGGAGGCATTATTTATGTAGAAGGCAGGATTTAAGGAGAGTCTTGAGGGTACTCTACGTTTTGATCATTTAGGCTTTCTGGACCATCAGTCGTAGAGTGTGAGAACTCTACGACTAGGGTAGGGTTGGACGTAGAGCTTGTTTCAGAATTTACTTTTGACAGCTCCTCGAATTGATTGAAGGTCCATGTAGGTGTATGAAGTTGTATGAAGGCTAGAGGGATAAAGTGTACCTTTTGCCCTACTGTAGGTGAAAATGAGTTGTTTGAGATCAGCTTTTGAGCAAAATGAAGGTTTTGAGGGTACTCTAGAGCCAAAATCACCACGTTGGGATATGCTTTGTAGGTCCAAAAAATTTGATCCCATGCATTGTGCACCAGGGCTCGGTGGAATGACATTAGTGGCAAGAATTTCATTAGGCAGTTGTAGTTGATGTGCCTCTGTTCATTTCTTCCCACTGCCACTATTTTGATGTCATCCTGTTCCTCAATATTTATGGTTTTTGTGGCTAGAGGGATTGATGCTGGAATGGTTTTTTCTCGAATCTCCCCCTCAATTTGAGCATCAATAGGATCAGTTGCTTCAAATGGCTCCCCCTCAACTAGAGCATTATCTGATTTTTCATGTAGCTCCCCCTCAGCTACTGAGCCTTTTTCAGTCATTTGATCGGCTAATTTCACTGCTGCTTCTGAACTTTTATGGTATGTTTCTGTTGATGAATCTTTTAAATTGTCTGACCAGCATGGCAGCTCCTTCATCATTATCTGATTCATCTTTATCATAGTCAGAGTCGTCCTTAAGGTTGCTTCTGTAAGCTGAAGTTGAGGCTTTAAGGGCAATGTTTTTCTCCTTCTTTCTTCCCTCAGATAGAGTCTCTGCCCTTTAATTTAGCTCCAGCTCGTAGGTAAGAAGATTTCCATAGAGCTATTGTACAGTCATCTCATGCAAGTTTTTTGACTCCCGAATGGCTGTGGTTTTGGCATCCCATTTGCTTGGTAATGATCTCATGAATTTGATGATGAGATCTCTATTTGGATAGGCTTTTCCAAATGATCTGAGAGAGTTTAGCAGCAAGTTAAATCTTTCATAGGTGTTTGTAATGTTCTTTCCTGATATGTGGGTGAACATTTCATATTGCTGAATAAGCAGTGAGTGCTTATTTTCTCTGACTTCTTCTGTTCCTTCGTGCATGATCAACAGAGTCTGCCAGACTTCTTGAACTGTTTTGTAGTTGACAACGTTTTCAAACAACTCATCATCTAAAGATTATAATAGGATGTTTTTGGCCTTTTTGTCTCTTCGGACATCCTTCTTTTCGTTATCTATCCATTCTTCTCTTTTCTTTTCTACTAGCTTGTTTGGATCTTCAATCATTAATGCAAGCTTCATTGGTATGACTGGCCCATTAAGTATCGTCTCGAACAACTCGTCATCTATTGCATCCATGCAAGCCTGCATACGAACTTTTCAATTAGTAAATTTTTCTTTATTGCACATAGGTGGTCTGTTATCTCCACCAAGTTCTGATCCATTTTTGTTGTGTGACATTAGATCTACTCGAGCTTGTAAGGCTTTAATTGTGAGAACCTGCTCTGATACCAATTATTAGTTCCCAATGACATGAAAGATATCAAAAAATAGGGTTGAATAGATTATTTAAAACTTTTCCTTTACTTTAATTTAAGATAGAATAAATTATTAATGAATTAGTTTAGCACAGTGGAATATGATTTAGTTACCCCTGCTTAATATGTTAATGTAATAATTCAACAAACAGTTATATAGTAGTTATAGCAGTTAATGGACACAAGATGAAAGACACTAGGTTTTAAGTGGTTCATAGTTCACAAGACTCTTATTCCACTGTTCTGCTCCTTGAGCAACAAATCCACTAAGGATACTCTTACAATTTCTAAATCACTAAGATTCCTTCAAGACCAGCAGTCTTGGAACTTTAGTTCACTAATAACTTTACAAGTCCAGCTGACTTAGATACTCTAGTTCACTAAGAACTTTTCTCATGAGTAGTATTGGTTTGGGTGTGCTACTAAGTTGCGATTAGCATAAGTTTCTCAAGAACTTAGTAGCGAGGCAAGATAATTCTTTTGTTTGATCTTTTTGAATTCTTGCGTATTCTTTTCTTTCTTGTGTAGTTTTCTTGTTTGATCTTGGGTGCCTCATATAAGAGCTTCAGATTTCTTCCTGTTTTGAAATCAATTATTTTCTTCAGTTTCTGCCTGTTACCTCATGAGTAAGAGCTACTAAATATAATATTCATTTAGCTCATTAATTCTCTGACCAGGTTGTAGACACCCAAAATTTTCACTTTTGTACTAACCCTGACAGGAGGGCAAAATCATCACTTTACCCGACATGCGAAAAGGAAGATAGACCCCAACACGAAGCCACCCTAACGACTTACAGTCAAAGCCGCCACAACGAACAACGAGCATCGGGTTACTTGAGGCAAGGCAAACAGATGATCCAGAAAAACCTGATTTGATCACCAAAGACGACGAATGGCCATTACGCTTACGGTATATGGATCTGCAGCCAGCCGCAAATGCACCTGCAGCTGCTTTCAGAACACTATACAGCGTCCAGTTTCTCATCCGAGAGAAAAGAGGAGAAAGAAAAAAGAGAGGCAAAAATGGCAGAAAGGAGAGAGAGAGAGCTACGAGTTTGAGAGAAAAAGTGAGAGTTCTTCCATCTTTAGTTCAATCTTTACAATATATATTGTATCCTATATGATCTCCAAGTGAAAAAATAATTATTTCATCATTTGAAATGGGAAAATCTGAGTTTTAATCTAGTTAGATCTAGTCCTTATTTCATTTTATTGTTTAAGTTGTTATAGATCTAATATTTGTGCATTTGTTGGGTGGATCTACTGTAGATCCAAAATATTTGGCGCATTGTGATTTTAAATATTTTGATTTTGTGTATTTTGAAGTTAGATCTGATGTAGTCGATATATGTTTTATATCTATTGATTAGGGACAGTTAGAAATGATTTATTGCGGATGAAATCTCCTCATAACCTCTCGATGATATCCTTTTAGTTATTTTATAACTTCCTTTTGAAAGTAACGATTGCGATACGCCTTTATTGTAAATATGTAAATTTTGATACCAAAAATCGGGTTTAAGGCTCCGTAATAGTGAAATATGTGATTGTGGACGTTTGGGGCTATTTAGACAGCTTGCATGCCCACAAATAGCTCCAATGTCATTTTAATGCTTGGTTTTCCCTTTCGACATGAGAAAATGATTTTGGAATGAAATGATAAAGCTTTTCATAAAATAAAGCAAACTAGAATATTAGATCATCCATAGGATAAAATTAGAAGTATCGGATGAGCTCCATTCCTATTTGACGAAGGATTCGAAAACCTTATTTCACAAATGTCATCATTAACGATTTTGTTATTAAAAAATGAAAGCTTAAAAAATGAACTTTTCAAAATGAATCGAATCCTTCGTGCATAGGGTTAACGAGATTTCACAAGTACTTTCGGAAATAAAGCATTCCAACGATTTTCATAGGCACACACGCACACACATGCGCACACACACATTTTAGGATTTAAAGGAAAGGAAAGCATTAGGATAGCGGTAACCGTATTTCACGGAAGTCGGGGGGTGCCTAACACCTTCCCCTCGCTTAAGCAAGCCCCCGAACTCTATGAATCTCGGTTCGTAGACCAATTAATTAAGAGTCACATATGAGCCATCACGATTACGAAAACTAAAAATCGGATGAGTTGGTACATCCATTTCAAATATACCAACTGACGACTCTAGTCAATTGGCTCATCATAAAATCGATTTTTCAAATCTCGTCGACACTCAAGCCGACCTTTTTCCAAAATCACCCTTTTACAAAACAAGACGAAAAACAAAGGGGATTTCAAACTTGGAAAGATGGACAGAAAAAATGACATATTTTTCTAAAAAAGAAAAAACACGGCGTCGACGCAGGTAGTAATTGACCTGCTGATATTGTTCATAAAAGGTGTCTCCTCTTTCTTCCTTGGGACAAGACGTGACAGTCCTAGGTTTCTGCCAACTCCCATAAAGGTAACTGGTCTCCCATACACTATGGTTAATAGGACACAGTCTTCTGACTTTAGTGCTACCTTGAAATCTTCACTATGTTGCTTAGCACGCATTGGTCAGCCCTCTGATATTTTTGATTTTAAGCCCTTGACAGAGGTTCGCCTGTTCACATTAATGCAGACTGGACTGTTCTTATCACCGAAGTTGCTTCTGTCTTTCAGTACATGAGAAGAACAATCAGACATTTAAGTTTTGATATGTGTTACATGTAGCTGAGGAGAGTCGTAGTGTTGCTTTAAATAACTCTTTTTTTTATTCAATGAATCTCTACGATCAACTCTATGATCAATCATGTTGTAGTGCTTATTTTGTGATAAGGCGTACCATAGAGTTTTACTCTACGGCCACTATGTTGGTCGTAGAGTCCGTTCTATAGTTTCTTTCTTTAGTCATAGAGTACGTTCTACGGTTGGGCTTCTTTCTTGGTTGTAAAGTCTGTTCCTTCAATTTGACCAAATCGTAGAGTCTGGTCTATGAACAGACTTGGTCGTTGAGTCTTCCTTACGCGAAATCGTAAAGTCGTAGAGTCTATTATACGATCAGACTAAAACGTTGAGTCTTCTTAGCACAGAGTCGTAGAGTCTATTCTACGATCAGACTGAAACGTTGAGTCTTCTTGGCGCGGAGTAGTCGAGTCCATTCTATGATCAGACTAACTGAAGAGATACAACACAAGATCAACCTAACATATTTGATCTATTTAAAATCTAAGTCCTTGTACATTACAAAGGACTTTACAACTCAATACATTCATAACCAAAAGATCAACCTAACAGTTTTGATCTTATCTAACTAAGTCCTTGTACATCATAAACAATTCAAGGACTTTACAACTCTACTAATAAATGCATTTATTAACTTAATTCTTATCATTAAATCAAATAAGCAATGTTCAACAAAATTATTTAGAAATAATTATATATATATATATATACATGTGTCATTAGGGGTCCATTGGTAAAAAACCGAACTGGTACCGAAAAAATCGAATCGGTACCTAACTCAAATTATCGCTAAAACAAGAACTGGTACCGGTACCGAATTATCGATTTTGGTACAAATTCGATTCGATTTTTTATTTTTACCGATTGGTAATATATATAATTATAATTTATAAATAATAATTACATATTAATTTATTTATAAATTATAATAATATATATAATTATTATTAATTATATATATTATAATAATTAATATGAATTTATTAATATATTATTATATATATTATAATAATGAATATAAATTTATTATTATATTATTAAATTCGGTTCTTTCGATATATCAATTTTTATCAAAATTCAAAAATGTTCATACCGCTACCGGTACCGAAAAGTATAAAAAATCAAAAAAATTGATACCGAAAAAATCTATACTGGTCGGTTCGGTAAAAAATCGAATATTTTGAACACCCCTATGTGTCATGATGAGAGAGTGGACAATTCAATTAAATTGAATTAATTATGTGACAAGTAAGAAATCAAGTGATGATAATGTATGAGCTGAAATTATATTAACTAAACTTATGTATTATGCCTTGTGTGGCATAAAGTGTAATGTGAATAAATTGAGCAATTAATTTAATTAACTGTGAGAAGGAGAAAATAATTAAATGGACTAGTAAGAATTAATAATTAAATCCAATATGAATATTAGAAATGTTACATAAGGTGGTATGATGACTCAATGTGTTAAAAAATTAAAGTCCATATAATTGAGATTGCTAGAATTATTATTTTGCCTAATAAAGTGGAAATAATTATACATGGCCCAAAAGAAAATTAATTAGTGGCCCAATAAAATTTTAATCAGATGATGTTAGTTAATATGTATATTTATATATATGTGTGTATTTATACCCCATGACCGAACCCCCCCCCCCCCCCCCCAAAAAATAGCTAAGGTGCTAAAACAATTGTGTCTAAGGCCATGTGAAGAAGCATAATGACCTAAGGTGAGGCTACGTGTACTTAAAAGTGAGGTTTTTACCAAATCTTTCTTAGCCAATGGATAATACAAATTTGTATTGGACAAATACATATATGAATACATGTATAGGAGGATTATATGTATGGGAAATTCTCCTATAAACAGAAGCTCCCAACTCATTTTACAAATTTGCTTGCATTTTGCTAAGTGTTAGTATAGAGAGAAAATAAAAGAGCTAGAGAGAAAAAGAAAAATTAGGAGAAGCTCTTGTCATTTGGTGGTTCTAGCAAAATCTAACAAAGAAGAATGAAGTGGAGAACTACTTAAAGTTCATATCTAAGAAGAAAAGAGCATCAAAGAGGAATAACACTTCATAACCTTAAGTTTTACAAGTTTGTTGGTATACTTAGTTTGTAGTATGAATATATATACTTGGTTGTGAGAGGATTTTTTGGAAATCATGGTGGATTCCGAATGCATAAGGATGGATTTGTGAAGGAGATTATATGTTTTATAGGTGGTTGTATGTGTCTTATGTTAAAATGAACAACAAGACTGTATATGAACGTAAAACTTTAAAACATCTAGTGAAAACATAAGATTTGGAACTAAATAGAACAAATCATATAAGCTATTTGTATGATTTAAAATTTTTATGTTGTAGATCTATGAAATACAAAAGTAATCCTAGTGGAACGAACAAAAACGGAGGTATAATAGATTTATGGTGAATTTTCTTGTAAAACATGTCAAATGAAAACCCTAGCTTGAAGAACCAATATTTTTTGCTAAATAAATATTTTTAAAAATGATTTAAAATTTTGAATATTAAAGATATACGAGTTTATGAAATAATGAATTTGACTTGAGCTCATTTGGATGTAAAACGAGTAAGTTATGAAAGATTGAATTAAAAAGGGTAGAAATCAAAAAACTAAAAAATTTGACCTTAGCATTCTACTAGTGAGCATCGGGGCGCTCCTTTTCTACTAAGAAAGAGCGTCGAGACGCTGATTTATTTTTTTATAAAAACTGGAGACAGCGTCGGGGCGCTGATTTATTTTTTTCTGAAAACTAGAGACAGCATCGGGGCATTGTCCCTCGGTGTAAATCAAGCGTCGGGCGCGTTGTGCCATTTACCCGGTTGACCAGATTTGTCAAACCCGAGTTCAACTAATTGGGTTGACCTAATTCAATCCGACTCGATCCGAATAATTTTTTTTTTAATAATAAAAAAATACAATAATTAAATAATAATAAAAAATAAAATAAAAAATAAAAATTATTTTATTTGTGAGTTAATTAAAATAATATTAACATTAAAAATTACTTTAAACAATTAAAATAATATTAAAGAATTATTTTAATTGTGAATTAATAATGTATAAATAATTAAAATAATATTATATATTATTTTAATTATGAATTAATGAGACCTAAACAATTAAAATAATATTAAAGATTATTTTATTTGTGAATTAATTAAGGGTAAATAATTAAAATAATATTAAGGGTTATTTTAGTTGTGTATTAATGAGGCATAAATAATTAAAATAAAAGTTAAGATTATTCCAATTAAAGATTAAACAAATAACGTAATAACTCAAATTATTTTATTTGTGGACTAATAAAGTATGTACAAATAGAATAATGATTGAAAAAATTGTTTAGATGGTAATTAATTATAAACAAATAAAGTAGGGATACTTTATTTATGAAATAAGGGAACATAAGTAAAATAAGATAAGACCAAAGTGTAAATAATAATCAAGGATGATTAAACAAATAAGACAATATTAAATGCTATTTTATTTGTGAAGGTTAATAGATGAACCAAATAAAGGAAATGAATAACCACAATACTTAAACAAATAATTTTATTTGTGAACAACATGTACGATAAGTGAATAATAAAGATTATTTCTGATACCTAGTTGTGAGAAAATAGTAAGTCAGATCAACTAGATCATTATGTGAAAGTTAATATAGATTAATCTTTAGACGACTATGATGCACATATGTTGCTCGAAGGAAAAGGAGTTAGAGTCGAATAGTGTCGACAATCCAGGCAAGTACCTAAACTTTAACTATTTATCGTTTCGTACAAGTAATTTGAATGCTAATATTTATTGAAAGATAATTCATATTCAAAGAAAGTTATTTATGTTTACATATTTACAAAATTAATCTCATATTGAATTTTTAAACTTGAAAATTCGAGTTATTCATACTCAAATACCTCTCAGATTAATTGAACCCTATCATATGGACATTAAAAGTTTTAATTGACTCATAAATGTTTGAAAAGAATGTCTATGTCATTTGATTCGGCTAGACAAATAATGACATAAAGTCAGTCATGTTTTTTTTTATAAATGATTCAAACCAACTGCCTTGGTGTGGACTCTTGTATACTGAGATGAACAACCCTCATAGTAAGAAATTAAAATTTACTTTATGCCGGGGAACTGACTGAGCGCAATTGTTGAATGTGAGTGTTATGCATAACATATGGTACTTTAGGCTAATCACATACTGTACTTGTTTATATTGTAGATTTTTCATTGAAATACTATTAATCCTGGTAAGAGTTCATGGTTCATAGCGACCACTCAGTAATAATATTGTTATGAACTTGAAATAATTAAATATATTTATCCTCAGTTCATTCAATTCACTTTATAAACTGCCTTCACTTTCTAAAAATTCTGATAGTATTACACCTTGAGCATGTTTATTTATTCTTGTTGGCTTATTACTTGTTGCTCATTTTTGCTTTACCTTAAATGATACAGTTAAGACCATGCAAGGCAGTGCGTCAAGAAAAGATAAGGGAAAAAACAAGGTTGCGGAGTAGCTTTGTTTGGTTATGTTTTAAGACAATGATATTAGATCTTTATATTAAGACTTATGATTTAGTTGTGTTATGTATTAGTTATAGTTACAAGACTTGGGACGAAAAATATTTATGTTATATCGATGTAAATATTTTTATTATTCCGCATTGAGTTGTTATTAGTATGATGTATGAGTTGAATCGTGAAACACCAGATTTGAGATACAGGTATCTAAATTTGGTGGCATCATAATTACACTCATTAAAAATTATAGGGTCACTTTTAACTGTTTGTAGTTAATTTGAGATATTTTTAATTTTAAAATTAATATGAATGTATTTTAATTTTTAAATGATAAATATATGAAAATTATAACTATTTAAAAAGTACTAAATACAGTATTTGTTATTTTCAGAAGCTTTATATTAATTTATATCTTTAAAAATGAGTCATATTAATTTAAAAAATCAAACTTGATTGTATATTTTAAATCGGATGGAGTATGGTATGTTAGCAAATTTATGTACTCACCCATTTGGATTTAATGATGACAAAATAATAATAAAATGCTTAATTATTGAATTTATATGTTTGTGTAATATATGATAATTTCATTACATGACTGTTAAACTTATATGTTTCATTATATGACTGTTGAAGTTATATATTAGCTTTTATTTAGCTTTTATATACACGGTTGTGTAATATATTATTACATTATTTGTCATATAATTAAGAAAAGAAAGAAAAAGTAATATCAAGCAAGTGTGGATTTATAAAAGACTTGTTACAATCTTTGGAAAGAACAATTATTGTAAAAGGACTTAGAAATCAAGAATGTTAGGTTAATTTGATATTAAAAAGATAGGTCAGGTTATGGATCAAATTTGTTAGATTGATCTAAAAGATAAACTCGATATTGTCCTCAAAAGAATATTGTTGTAAAAGAACACGAAGGACCAAATTTGTTAGGTTGAATTCAAATACAGAGTTTTATCCAAAATGTAATAGAATAGGCTAAAAACATATACAGCTTGGAGAAGGAAGCGGAACAAAAGAACTCAAAGACCGTAGAGCAAAGGAACAAAGCTATAAAAATCGTAAAATAAGTAAACTCTATGATGCACTCTACGATACATAATTATGTGAAGAAAAAGGGCAGAATAATTAGAGTTATTAAACTGAAGCAACACCCTAAGACTGAAGAATGACAAGCATGAAGACTGATATCAAAACTTGCAAAGGTGAAGTGAAGATTATGGAGCATGATCAAAGATCATAAAGCTAGACATGTTCAAAAAGCAAAAAATAGAACATACATTACGATCGTAAGGGCTAAAGAAGATTGTAAAGTCCACTCAATGATCTTAATGAGCACCCTCAAGAGTATTTTCACAGAGAAACGAAAAAATAATAGAGTAAGTCAGAATGATAAAAAGAGGAGTCTGAAAACTAACTCTAAAACCTACAAGCTTTTAGATCGCTAAGTAAAGAACATAATCATAAGAAGTACAGAAGCAGGATTGTCAAGAAAAGAGAAGATCGCATATCACAAGTGCAGAAGGAAAGCAATGAAGAAGACAGTCATCATAAAGTCAAAGCCACTAAGGATAAAGTTAAACAATTCAAATGAAGAAGTTAAGAGACCGTGTGCTAAACAAAATGAAGGAAGAAAAAAATGCTTAGACACACAATTGGACAAGCCAAACATACTTCACAAGGAGAAAGTTTCAGGAAGAGCAAGCTACTTCAAAAGATCAATGCAAAGTAAAAGTTCATAGAATTCTGTCACACAGACTCATCATAGCACATCAAAGACAAATGATTCCAGCAGAAAAAGTAAAAAGGAAGGCTCAGGTGCTGAACAAGTCATAGTACTCAAGATTGTAGAATGAAACTAAACAGAATATCCTCATATCGTTGAGTTACTAATATCATTGAACAACTTCAAAATGCAAAGTTACTACATTGATTAGCTGACTCAGTGCCATACCTATCAGGGAACTTAATGCCCAAGGAATTGAGAGATTGAAACATTACAAAATAAGATTGGAATGATCTTAGCAAAGAGCTCTTCTGTAAAGAAGTAGTCTGAGGAAAGCTAGCTAGAGACAAGGAGCAGTATATGAATCAGCTACAACCAGCTTACCAGAAGAAAAAGAAGAAGAAATAATCTCCACTACAATAAAGATTCAGCGAAGATCATAATCCTGCAAACGATAAGCGCTCAAAGTGAGGGAGAGTTTCTCATATAAGATCAAGAAAATGAAGTAAATTGCACAATTCCAACAAACCGTAAATACTCAAATGAGGGGGAACTAATCAAGTAAAAAAGGACTGTACTTAAGAAGCTATGAAGATTAAAGTCTGGTTCTCATGAAGTAAACAAAGACTGTCTAGCAAATATTGAGATTGGAAGATGAATACTGAAGTACAACTGCAAAGGATAATGGAAGAAGAATCATAAAGCCTACAAAATGAAATAACAAACACGATCATAAAGCATATTGTAAAGTTTCAAACTCGTTAGAGCTGATTGCAGAGTAAGAGGATCGTAAAGTCTGCAAATTGTAAAGCTGAATGATGCAATGCAAATCGTAGAGCATAATGAAAAGCTAATCGTAAAATAAGCTAAAAAGTACGACAAGGAAGATAGAAGACAAATCAATCAGATGTAAGGATGGATTGATATTTGGGAAATGATATGACCATAAGATCGCATGAATATTGTTGATTAATCAAAGCTTGATCTAAATATCACTAAAAAAATGTTCAACAACAATTTGACTAAGATGATGTCATCCACATGACCGTTGTTGCTGAAGACTAATATGACATAACAAAGTAGAATGCTAGTTGACATGTCAAAGGAGCAAGAAGGCTGGCACAGCAAAAAGAAGATAGCAGGAATCAAGCTGACATTTCTCAAACATCAACATCAGAGATCCTTAATATCAAAGCATTAAAAGAAGTAATGACTATCTTCTGACAGACAAAAGCTCTAACTTACAGAACTCTCAACGATCAACTCTCCAACAAAAATACTGTAGAACTCTCTCTATATAAAGATCATCATCAGAATATATAAATAAAAAAAAGAGAAGGGCTAAGCGAGAGAAAAAAGGAAAAAGAAAATAAATGAAGGAGCTGAAAAGATTGGTGCTGCATAAAAGAAGCCGAATACAGAATAAGTTGAATACAAAAAAACCTACCAATGAAGTGAAAACGTAGAGTCATTTCGGTTAGAGCCGAATGAAGAAGATTAATCCATACACTAAAGGAATATAAGGACAAAATGATCAATCTACAAGAGACCGAATGGGAGATCAATCACTAAAATGAATATCCTCAACCCAAAGCTACTCTACACTTTAGATGTCCATCAAGAATGATTTCAGAGCAGGAGTCAATCAGATAATTGTGATGGCTTTAGAATCATTCCATCGCTACCAAGCTCTTTTAAATTGAGCTTAATGTTAGCTTGGTAGCACCCCCAACAACTTCAAGCTCAATAAGTCGGGACTTAGTGACCCGTTAAATTCAGAGAAATCTGTCCTGTTGAGGGAAGATAACTGAGTGTCCTATGGAGAAAATTGGGTGAGACCCGTCTGATTCTTAGTTAATCAACCATTGTTCAGTGAAGATGACTTACTATCTTATGAGGAGATAAGATTGGATTTAGTGGCCCGCCTGATTCTTAGTGAATCAGACCCTTAACGGGAGGACTTAGTATCCAGAACTTAGCGTCCAAATTTGTAAGGACTTAGTATCTAATTTATCCTTAATGGAATATCCCTGCTTAACGGAGTGGAAGAGATAAATAGGTGTAGTTCAGACTCCGAACCTCTTAAAAATATTGTGTTTTCAATGTCTATTTACCCCTTCTTTGTATTTTATGTTTATGCCATGTATAATGAGCTTACTGTTTATATAATTTTTCATTAGCAAATTTATGAACAGAACTGTGTATGTTATTATAAATGATCAAGAGGGGCTTTACCAAATACTTTAATTCCGTCGCATATATCATCGTCTACTTATTTGGTAAAGATGTATAAAAATAAAAAAGTTATACAGTAATTGTATAATGATCTATTCAACCCCCATTCTAGATCATATTCATGCACCTTTGGAAACCAACATGGTAGTTGGACATTTTGAATGATACTAATTGGAGCACTTGCTAAGAATAATTTTTTGTCTTTTATATATAAAATTCATTGTAAAATCTTAAACTAAGGCCCCATATGTTTTTAAGTAATAAATTAATTGGTAAATATATTTTGAAAAAACCTTTTCAAAAATGTTAATAATTTTTAAATTTGGTTGGTCTAGGGCTGAGAAATTTTAATATGACATGGTAACATGACACAACTACGATATAAAATAAAAGAGTTATGTTAAGTATAAACAGTTTTTATGTCATAAAAAGGTTGACAAGTTTAACACGGAATTTAAATATGTTAAACACGGTTTATCAACGAGTTGATATATTTAACACGATTAGACACGTTTATTTATAATAATTAAATATATATATATATATATATATATATATATATATATATATGATATAGAATTATAATTTACCTTAAATATTGAGTTTTTATTTTTTTAGTTATTTTTCTAAACATGTTATCTTGTATTTTGTTAAATATATATTGTTGTAATGAATAAATAAACTCAATTTTTTTTTAATTTATGCACTAAACGATTAAATGGGTCGATACATTTAACACTATTAATAAATAAGTTAATGTTAGTGCTGATTATATTAACACGATTAACGAAATGAGGTGGGTTAGTATTGATTTATTTAGTGTAATACCTATAACTTGACCCGATTCAAATTCGCCTAATATAACACGGTTGACACCGCTATCAACGGGATAAAATGTATCAAAAATAATAAAATTTATACCAATATTAAAAACCGACGTATACGAATTCATTAGATAAGAGAAAATATAAAAAAAAGGACGCAAACATATTATTTTTTATTATCACTTAAGATCACACATTTGTCACAATACAAATTTATCATAAAATTCGAGATATAAATTATTTTTTATTATGTTTTACATTTTATCCTTTTTTTTTTCTTTTTGAAATTTCACTTCTTACAATACTCATATGTAGGTCGTAGAGATGCACAAAAAGTCTAGGGTCTGCGGCCTAGTAAAAGTTTGGCCCGTTCAAACTCGATCTGCAGGTTGTAAAAAGACCGATATTTGAACACTAAAGTCTGCTTTAGCCTGGCCTGGAAAAAGCCCATTCTGATTCGGTCTGTGACCTAGGCAGACTTGGCCCGGAAAAAAGCTCGGTTTTGACTTTTCTTAAACAAATAGAGTACTTAATATCAACTTAAAATTTATTACAATGATTTTAAAATAATTGGACCGAGATTATAGACTGTACGCACTATATATTATTTAATTAGTATTAACATTAGGGAGGAAACTTCATGTAATTTGCAGATGAATATAAAAAATATTCATTTGCTAAACAGTTTTTGAAGATTTAAAAATATATTTTTAAAATTTTGAAGAAAAATATTTGTAACCGACTCATTCTTGATTATTGTTTAAGTTATTTGTAATTTTTTAACTTTAAAGTTATAAATTTATAATTATTCATCAATGAAGTATAAATTTTTACTTATTCATTATTGTAATTTGTAATCCAATTATAAGTTCAATAAAGTTTAAACTTTTAATTATTCATTTTTAATTTTATTGTAAATACATTTAATTAGTTTCACTTTTACAATTTTTTTATAATTTTTATTTTTAATAATTAATTTTTAATATTAAAAGGGGAAAAAATGGGTTGTACTCATTTTTGATATGGCTCACAGGTCTCATCAACAAATCAAATTTTCATAAGACAAACTTAGCCTGACCTAAAAAACCCAAAATCAAGATCTAATATAATTAAATCAACGATCAAAATTTAACAAACTTAGACCAAGTGGGCCTGGCAAACCTAGACCAAGTCGGCCTGGTGTGGATCCCTGGTATGTCGTTTAGCACTTCCTCATATAGAGAAGAGAAGATGAATATGACAAGGCAATGACAAATCTATCTACATAGTCAACTCACCCATCGAACTCTCTCGTCCCTTCCCTGGCAACTACAAACATTCACTCCACCGCTTGACAATCCCCTCCTTCCCATATACCAATTCTACCCCTCCCTTTTCCCAATATTCCTTCAACTACCCCTCCGTTCCATTTTCTTCAACAAAATTTGACCCTCTTTTTCTCACCAAACGTCATTGGCTCGTCAATGGAAGACTCCCAATCTCACTCGAACTCCCACTCTCACTCCGATGGGGCGTGGAGAGATCCCGATTCCGACGCCGGTGCCGGAACTGGTGTTTATTCCGCCGACGGATGTGGTTCTTACTCGGGCGCCGGAGCGGGAGCCGGGGCTGGTGCTTACTCCGGTGCCGGATCTAACGGTGCAAGGTACAAGCTCATGTCTCCGGCGAAGCTACCGATCTCTAGGTCCACCTCTATCACCATACCTCCAGGTCTCAGTCCGACGTCGTTTCTCGAGTCCCCGGTTCTCCTCTCCAACATCAAGGTAAACTGAACTGTTTCATTTTACTAGATTCATATTTTGAACTGTTGATTTCTGTTACACGACGCCGTTGCTTTGGTTGCTACTTGCTACTTGCTACATAGCTGTGTTGGCCATTGAAGAGTAGGAGTTTGATTTGCTTTAATTTTAGTGTGTTATGAATATGTGTGGTTACATCACAGTAGTAGCTTTAGCAGGGTATTTTTGTGGAATTTTGGTGGAATTTAGTGATCTGTGATATGCTTTTAGCTTTTAATCAACAATAAAAATCTACTCTTTTGTTAAAGTACATTTTGAAATTCCAATTTATGTTTGATTCTTCTTCCCATCACTTCCTGACGTGGCAAATTTATTAATCTTGTTTTTCTTTATATTGAGTGCTCATTTGTGCAGAATATATATGGTTTGTAATTGTGAATGCTTGTGTGCCCAGTGGATTCTGATGCTCACATTAGGTCATATTATATTAAAGCATCTCGCTGCAATTATGCCTGTCAAGATTTTTCTAGAATACATGTCTCTCTCTGTTTCTCGATACTTTACATTCTTTTCATTTTTTGCCTCTTCAACCTTCAGTGTTGTTTTTTCACAGAATGAATCTTCCTTTTCTGTTTGGTGCTTAACCTTTTCTTTTTGTGTTGTTTTATAAAAGGCAAATGGTGCACTTATACTAATAGTCGTACAAATTAGGGAATCAAGATAACTGTGAAATTTTTATATATTTTGTTTGTGCCTTTAGAATTTTATTTAAATCTTTGTGAACGATGTTCAAGGGCTTGGTTTAATAATTGTTGTTAGCTTCCTGCTTAATCTTTCAGGCGGAACCTTCGCCGACAACTGGTTCCTTTTTCCAGTCTCACCTAATGCAGGGCTTTGCTGGTTCGGCTGCTTTTTCTTTGAGTGGAAATTGTTCCAATAGCAATCCATTTGATGAACAAAAATCCAACTGCTTTGAGTTTAAGCCCCATACTGGATGTAATTCTGTTTCAGGATTATCATCAGCAGGACATGCGGTATTGCCCTTGCTGTGATTGTTACTTAATTATTTGCTCGTCATACTGAAATTCTAAATAAATTCTTAGGATTGTTATATCTATCCAATATTCAATCTGGTGGTTGGATGACCTAGTGACCTTTATTAATAATTCAGGATATTGTCATGTTTTAAATGATTCTAAAAATGTATCAGATGCAAGGTTCTGAATAACTAGTCAGTTTTGCATGTACGTAATTAATGAAATCATGCTAATGTGAGACTAATCCTTCTTGACATGTTTTTCTTGTACCTTAAACACACAAATGTACATACAGCCTTTTTCTTGTTCAAGATTCTTTAGAGTCTAGAAATCAGTACAAAGATTCCTGTTGATTTGTATGTGAATACTGCTGAAATAGCTTTGAGTATTAGTTGCCTAATGCTGTACAATTTCTCAAAGATTTCATCAGGTTTCTACCAGCAGAAAATTGACCCACGAGAACAAATTCAGGACCAGTGTCGGTTCCAGTCATTTGTATCATTGCCTTTGGCCAACTCGGAGGTGTCAGCCTCTAAAGAACTTAGCCAATGTGTACCTGTAAATATGTCTGCCTCGAGAGTTAGTGGACCTGCCACTGTTGAATATGATGAACTGAACCAAAGAGGGCACTCTAACACGGGAAATCATCGCCCACAATCTGATCATAAAGATACCGTGCCTTTGGTAACGCCAGAAAAGTCATCTGATGATGGATATAACTGGCGAAAATATGGGCAGAAACTTGTTAAAGGATGTGAGTTTCCTCGAAGCTATTACAAATGTACTAATCCTAATTGTGAGGTGAAAAAGATTTTTGAACGCTCCCTTGATGGACAAATAAAGGAGATAGTGTATAAAGGTACTCATGATCATCCTAAACCTCAACCTAGCCGTCGAATTACTGCTGGCACTCTTATGTCCATCCAAGAGGAAAAAACCGTTAAAGCTTCATCTTTAACCGGTCAAGGAGGTACTTTAAGCAACTATTTTGTGATTTCTGTCATTCAAATAATTATTTTACTAGCCAGATAATTATTTTTGGGTTTCATTCTTTTTTTGAAGACTACCCCACCATATATTCACAGACTCCTGACATTGATCCAAATGGCACTCCTTTATCATCTCCTCGAGGAGCAAATGCTAATAATATGGATGTGGCATCTCCACTAGGCGATGATGTTGACGATGATGATCAATTTTCAAAGCGGAGGTAAGTTAGAACAACAGAGCCTTTTGCCCTTTCTAATTTGGTAGTTATATTCATCTATTTGTGCCCTAATTCATGATAAAACTGTTAAAATCTATATATTCCAGAAGGACAGACGTTGGCAGCATTGAAATTATGCCCGTGGTCAAGCCCATCCGTGAACCACGTGTTGTTGTTCAAACTTTGAGCGAGGTTGATATACTGGATGATGGGTATCGATGGCGTAAATATGGCCAGAAAGTGGTCCGAGGTAATCCGAATCCAAGGTACGTATATGGTTTATGACAAGTTGTTTAGTTAGAAGGACTATTTCTTGTTTTTTCTGTATATGATTTATGTGTGCTGATCTTAGAAGCTCGAGGATTCGTATTAGCCATACAGTGGTTCGGCTGTTGGGCAATTCTCAAGAAATGGGAATTCTGATATTTGACACATTAACATATTACATAGATTTGTATATACATATAACTATATATACATATATAAATTTAAATTTCAGATTAATAAAAATTAATTCATGGTAAAATGTAAAAAATTCAAGAAACACGAATCTCCTAAAAGAATCTTGAAGAATCCAAATCGAGGTTTGAGAATTAGCTGACCGCCGAAGAATGCTTGCTTCTTAGCTGTTGATGCTTAAATCAATCATTTGAAAGAGAAACCCTCAAGGAGTTTGACGCTCCCACTTTCAAAACGTGTCAGTTTGCACGCCAACTTTGCAGAAAAGACAAGGGTTCCTTGAACCCTGTTAGCCGATCAGGACAGAAAATGCCCTAAAATTAATTTGGTACTCTTAAATGACAGCAATACCCTTCCTATCGGCATCTTCATCCTCCATCCTCTCTAGCTTTGTTTCCCATGTTACATGGACTCTTCACTTTGTCATCAAATACCCGTGTCTGACACTCAACTCTCAGATAGGTATGGGTGTTGGACAATTCAGTTTTGTGACTATTTTTGGCACTCTTGAGTTCTTTCCATAAGGAAAAATGTCACTGATCCACTTTTGTACCTTAGAGTCCTGTGCTAATTAATTGCTAGCCTATTATCAAGTAATTGAAAAAGGTACTAAATTTGTTCGGATTTAAATGTCCAGTTTAGAACAATAAACTCAATTTGTGAGGCCTTATAAACCTATTTTGAATAATTGAACTTGTTTGATTTCTGTAGAACAATAGTTTAGAAGCTTATCTGTAGAATGTCCAAATTCTTTTTCAGCATTTCCTTTCCATAGACTTTCTTGATAGTCTTAAACAAACAATTTGTTACACATTAGAAAACTTAAAAAATCTTGGTATGGTTATATTCCTCGTTTTTATTGTCTTTGTTTTTATACACTGAAGCATGTACTTGTGATAAATTCCATCTGTTAGCCGATTCCGGTTAGTAAATTAATAGTGAAATTAATTAGAAAAATCATTCTGTTCTTCGAAACCCACCATGGATGCATGAATCTTTCTGTTAAACCCCAAAAAGTTTTTTACCCTTGTACAAATTTCACTCAGTTTACTTCAGGCCAAAGTTTTCAAATAAACCTGCTAATCCATATGAAGTAGGAGAGTCGAGCAAAAGTATATAATTTGGCTCACTAGATGCTTCTGAGATGACAAAATTTTGATTTGCTTGAGCTGGGAAATTTTCAAACTAAGCTTTCTGATGATCATAAAAAAATGTGGCATAAAAGCCTGAATGTAACTGGGTCAATCAAACATGCTATTAACACATTGGATTTTATTATCCTTTCAACTGGCTAAACCTGGATTGTAAAGATAAAATTAATGAACAGCCCACTTTTAATTTTTAATTTTTAATTTTTGTTGAAATCACTTCTGTATTTTCTTAACCAATTGCTTGCTGTATGTAAAATTAGTATTTATTTAGGCATTTGCTGTTTGAGATCTGAAGAACTAGGCCAGTCAATTATTGCTGACTTGAATCATGATGGTTCATCTTTGGTGAAGTTTTGTCTGTGCTTTACATTTGTATGTAGAAATAAAACTAATCTTGTTTGGTACAACTTAAAAACTAAGCATAGACAACTTTTAGTGCTGAACTGCTAGTTCTGAATTATATCAAATGGAAATAGTTGTTTTTTTGACAAGTCAAGTGAAGAAAGATCATTATAGGATGGCTTGTCAATGCGATAATAATTAGAATCAGTTTTACCACTAAACAATTTCAGTAACCTTTCTTGCTGTGATAACTCATCTTGACTTCAAAGTTTCAGTCTTGTTTTTAGCAATAGCTAATATGTCTTGCTAAATGCTTTCTATATTTTTGGACATGTCTGGCTAAATGCACTTGATATTAAAGTGAATTGTGCTTTTTGCGGTGGCGAGTCTGTTTGTCTTCAGCTTATAAATTTGCTCTTCATAAGCTTTTTGACCAATCTCGTTCAATTTTTATTGGAGTCATTCTGTTTATTTATCCCACCATTTTAACCCCCTAATATGGTGCTGGTTTTCACATGTAATGCAGGAGTTATTACAAGTGTACAAATGCTGGATGCCAGGTTCGAAAACACGTGGAGAGGGCATCACATGATCCAAAAGCAGTTATAACCACATACGAGGGAAAACACAATCATGATGTACCTACTGCAAGGACTAGTAGCCATGACATGGCTGTACCTGCTCCGATTATTGGAGTGTCAAGGATCAGATCAGAAGATAGCGACACAATTAGCCTTGATCTTGGGGTTGGAATGAACTACGGAGCTGAAAATAACACCTATGAGCAAAAACAAGCATTGGATTCCAAACCTTTACTAAGCCAGGTACACGATATGAGTTCCAATCTCAAGGTAGCTCAAGCATCTTCAGTTTCGACATGCTATGACGTGGTAAATGGCGGCATGAATCTTTATGGAACTAGAGAAAACCATGTTGAAAGCCGTAACTTTGAATCTCTACCTCTCGGCCATTCTCCTAGCCAATATCCCCAAAATCTTGGAAGCATACTTTTGGGCCCATAAATATTGTTTCTGTATCGAGGGAAAGAATAAAAACAAATTTAAGGCATTCTTCTTCTTCTAAGTGAATGGGTTCAAGGCAGTGGACATATATATTAGTAGCCTTTATATAAATTTTAAATTTCTTGTTGTATATTACTGATTCCCTACATATATTTCCTACTATTTCAAAATGTTGTCTATGTTAAATTACTATTCAACTCTAATTTGTACAAATATGAACACTGGATGGTACATTTTGTCTGGAAGTTGATGGGTTTAAAAGTGTTTTAAATGAAGGCAATTGCAGGAAATACTGTATAGTATTTCTTCTATTTGATCTTTTAACAGGAATGTATAGGTTTGTAATAGTTATGATTTTGAGTTTTGGAAGACTTGTACTCCGTCCGAGTCCCGTGGTAGGCTTGTAATAGTTATGCTCTTTTAACCAAATGCAACAATTGTTGTAAAAATTCAAAATTGTCGTCCTCACGTGCGTCGTTATTGTTTTCAATTGAAATGTTTTTCATGCCAGGGGTGTTCTAAAGTGTATCTTTTCATCTATCGTTATGGCAATAAACGAGTTGAGTTGTGGCTTGCTAAACTCTTGAGCTCAATTAGAAGTAAGATGAAATCGAGGCTAGTTGAGTTTCTATAAGTTGAGTTGTGGCTTGCTAAACTCGAGCTTAATTATAAGTAAGATGCAATCGATGTTAGTTGAGTTTTTAAATGAGTATGAATATGTTGCTTGAATTCGACTAGTTTATAAACGAGGAGTTGAGTCAAGCCTTTAATTTAAATTAAATTTAAATAATTATTAAATTAATTATTTTTACACTTTCATAATATAATATGTAAAACTAAATATTTTAATATATTAAATATTAAACGAGTCAAACTCGAGCCGAATTATATAACTTAAGCTCAGTTCGTTATGTTCTCTTGTTATTTGATAAATGAACTCAGAGTTGAGTTCACCAAGTCAACAAGCTTGATTCGATAAAGGAAATCGAGTCGAGTTATGCTTTAAATTTCCAAGTCAACAAGCTAAACTTGATGATCAATTTTAAATTAGTTGAGTTGAGCTTTCACGAATAGCTACTCTATCTATCACTCACATTTTTTAAGCATCCATAGAGAGCACAGATTAGTGACCTCTAAATCATAGCCCACGTCACACGCTTGATGTACCTGACAAATTTAAAAGTAAATACCATACTATATGTAAAACTAGGATGTCATTGAAAAGCTACTTTATCTGTTGATTCACAAATTTGTACATTATTATTACCCCATACAATAAGAGAACAAAAAAGAACAACATTTTAACATCTGGTCATCTCTAATCATACAAACATGTACCAAGTACGGTTTGAACTCATCTCCATGCACAGGAGGCAACTAAATCTTGATTCATCCAGCCAAGATATAGAGCCCCGTCTCTCTCTTTAAGACTATAATGATCACGGTAGTTCTCCAGCAAGGTCTTGATAGTAGAATTGACAAAGGAGCTCAATGGATATGGGGTAAAGCCAGCCATGACAAACCGCAACTTCCACTTCTCAAGTAGCTCATGGCGTTCCACTCTCTCAACCCCCTCGCAAGCTATTATATTGACAATTTCCCGTGCAAGGCAATGTTGTTCTACATTGATCCGCACTTTATGGTCCCTAGGTAAAGTCACGTCAATTGATTCAAAAATAGCATTGTAGTAGTTCAGCGCCTCAAGGAACCGAGGAAAGAATGGAACAGCATTGGTGTTGGATTCTTGCTCAACAAGAGTCACAACCTTTGGTGACAAGCTCTTCACAAGCCTCAACAGTCTGTCGCGGTGATTTATAGTCCCTACGCTCTCGTCTGGCATGTGGTGAAGCATAAGGGCAAAGTTAACCGCCAATGCTTCCCCGGGGACAACTCTAAGTCCTTCAAAGTTTACCTCAGAACCCGAAAATGCTGCAGCATGGAACTCAAAGGGAACTTTACATGATTCTGCAAGATTTGATAGCCTTTTCCCCACAACATCTAGTCTGCCTTTTCTAGCGTGAGCCGATGCGGAATCATTGATACCCGTGATGCGAATCCGAGGGGGTCCACATGGCCGAGCTGCAAGAGCCTGGATTAGGGTGACCCACTGGCTTCCCTGATCAATCTGAAAATCAATAATATGAATACTGTCCTCATCCTTCATGGCCTCCGCGATTGCTCCATTTGCAGACATGTATCCAAACTTGAAGTACGGACAGATTTCATAGAGCAAGTGCATGTGTGATAGGAGTTCAGAACTGGTAGGTTCTTTGCTCTGTAAGGCTTTGTAGATGGAACTTCCCGAAGAGGACAACCTGGCAACAAGACCTTCCAACATGTAGGCTCCTAAACGTTGTATCGGATTCCCATAAACAGATACCATTGGGCGTAATTCTGATATCAAACAGTCAGCACTTGATAAATCATCATCTGCTACTGCTTTTGCACAGTTGACGAGAACCCCTTTTACGTCCGCACCAGACATCATCTCTGTTCCCGAAGAAATTTGACTCGGTCCAACAAACTTGGCTATATCATTTGATATGACCATATCTGGTCCAGGTTCCATCATGATAGTTTCAAGTTCGCTTATCTTTTGCTTCAGGTTATTACCGTCATCTACATAGCAAGAGTCACTTACTAGCGAGTTGTAAGTATTGCCAGGGAAATGATGCTTGCCTGAGGGGTATGTCTGAGAATCTAATGATGAGAAACTGACAGTAGAACTATTACCAAGATAACCACCCGCAGCCGTAAATGACTCAAGGGAACGATAGCGCTCAGGTGCTTGAACAAACTGAGTTGCTTGACTGCCATAATTAGAGAAGAACCTATTATCTAGAATTTCGCTTGAATTCCATAAATAGGACTCAAAATCCTGTATAGGCTGATTGTTGAACCTGCTGGTCCGATAAAAAAAGTCATGTTCCTGAGAAGACTGCATTGGAGAATAACCTGCCCTTTTGAGTTATTAGAGAGAGTAAAATTCAAGAACTGTACTAAGCCTCCCGTCAGCAGAGAGTGCTTGGAGTCAGCTTTAGAAGACAACTTTAACCGAATTCTGCAACTCCAGTTTCTTGGATTTTTAGACCAAATCTGCTAGGGCCGTGCTATATACTCCAAAGCTGGCACACCCTGTAAAGAAGTTAATAAGATAATTATTATTTACTACTAGGGAGAAAAGAAAAAACTAAAAGTGGAATGCATAATGTCCCAAAATTTAATCTGATACTGTTACACCTTTAGATCTTTCAGGGTTCCCAGGACTTAGCAATCACGTGGAGGTTAGCATGCATAAAAGGAAAAAAATGGAACATTTAATCCCCAAAATATGTGAAAGTCAATAGTATATTTTTCTTTTCTTGAATAAACCTACCACAAAATGGAACAGTTGACATGCCTTACAACCCATCTTTTAAAGGTTTAAAAATGTCGTTAGGCAGCATTTAGCCATTGAGAGTTCCACATACCAAGACATATCTAGAGCATCCATTATAGCTAAGGACGTGGCAAACAAGCTGTTTATTTCAGTCTCGGAAGGAGGGGAAGTTTACAGATAATTAACACCAGGGCACCTAATATAGTAGCAACATAAACCTTAAAACAGTTCTATGATTAATTATGCCAGTGAGATTAAGCTAAGAAATCTCCTATAATCTAGAAGCTACTTGTGGAGGCGCCTCATTTTCCTTTTGAAGATGCTGCAGATTCCTAGTAGTTCTGGATTGTCTTGACCTCTCTAGGCATTTCCTAAATTTCTCAACTACTATTTGTGCTTTCCTTGTCCCTAAATATATAAATACCATAGTTGTCACGGCTCCATGACAAGACGCGGCGATAGTTGACCGCCAGGACACCTAGGCGATAAGGCATCCGCTATGAGGTTCGTATGTCGACAAGTTGTTAAAAATGTGTAATTTATACATTATTTATTTTACTTAAAAAGTATATTGAACAATAAATTTTACATACATTAAAACTCAAAACATAATAATTAACATTAAGGAATATATTTAAAACATAATTATATGAATATTTCACAATCAAAACTCAAAAATAAAACACTAAACATTAAAAACTAGTAGAACAAATTAACAAACACTACGTAAAAAATAAAGAATCAACTAATTCAACACTCATCACAAATTATAAGTCTAATAAGTAATAAAATTACAACACATAGCAAGTTTATGGGTTATGAGGATGAGCCATGGGTAAAAAACAACTTAATCACTTAACTTGGGTCAGCTACTAAGGTGTGAGCCTTGACAGCTCAGCATTCAAGGCGTCACCTTGTCCTTCTCTAAGGCACCTAGCCGTCGCCTAGACGACGCCATAACAACTATGGTAAATACTGCCTTTTTTCAATTGGGTAAAGGCTATGAATAAACAACTTGCTTCTTATTACACATTGTTGACTATATGAACAGCCTACCTTCAATGAAGTGATAAACATCCAATAAGCTTCACAGTGACAGATATTTCTCAACTCTATTGTGAACTAGGGAAAAGGAAATTGTGGCACTTTAACTTCTAAGGCAACATATGCATGCTATGAAATGGTCATCCTAAATCAAGGACATCTCCTCAGCTTTGAAAAAAGTGGCTCGAAATCTCAATTTTATTCCTCTATACAGTGGTTTGATTTCCTTGGTACAAAAGAAACCTGAAATTGAGAAAGGGGAATAAGAAACGAAAAAGTGATGAATAACTGTTGATGTCACTGTGCAACTTAGAAAATTCCTCAGGTGAGCTCATGCCACCCATGTAATGACAAACTCATATCATAAGGTATACTCCTGACTAAAGGTAAGATGCCATCAGTAGGAGAGAAGGTCTTTTCTTAATCTAACATTAGAACAAGCTAATTGACGAAAAAACAATGATGTAAATCTTGGTGTTATATCTGTCAAATGTGACTTCATATCCCATTGTGCAACTTTAAATTCAGCTTTCTAGTGATAACAAACACATCCATTTTTCACTGAGCAAACAAATTTAGATATCAAGAAAAACAAGATAACATTGGGGAATTGAAACCGATACTAGTAAACACAATCTACAGATTTCAAATTCATTCGAAGACAAGTAAAGTTCCTAAAAAGATCACTTTGTGAGACAAGAAATATTTTGTGAAGATTATAGATGAAAGAAAACCTTCCCACAACATCTTGAAAACTTCTACCTATAATGATTGAGGGAAAACCAGACAACCAAAATTGATTAAGGAAAAGATTTAAAAGAATATGAAACACATATAAATGGGAAAATTCAGAAGGATTATACTCACCGGACAATATTAGCAAAATACAAAATTCTTGAAATCAACTACCAAAGATGAAAGTGCAGTCTGTTTTTACTAACAAGTTACCTACAAAAATTAATTTACAAGTATAAAATTAAGAAAATGGGATTGGACCTAAGGATCCTTCATCTTGGAAATAACCATCCCAACTCCCAAAAAAAAGACTGAAATTTCTGAAAATCTGTGTATATTTTTTTGATCAAACAGTCCAAAAGATTGAAATTTATTAAAATTGTAATTTTTCACAAAGATTACAATAAAATAATTGAAATAGTCAAGAAAGAGGGTCAATAGTAGCAACAACTATCGGACACCATATGTACTCCTGAAATACAACAAGAGGAGAGCCTGGAGAGAGAAAGAGAGAGGAGCGTTTAAGAACCCATACAGATTCCCAAATATGAACAAGAAACAAGATCAGAGTTTGAAGAAACAGGGAATTTTACAGGTTCTAGAGTAAAGAGTTCATTTTTTTACCAAACTAATAATAGCAACTCATTTTTCATTCAAAATTTGGGAAAAAACTTCAAGATTCTTCAAAGCATACTAACTCCATAATTACTAACATGAGCCCCACATATCCTAATCAAATAAGAAGCAAATATTCGTTGGATTAAGCCAAAAGTCAAATTAAAGGAAGCCCATTATTTATCACAAGAAATCCATTAACAAAATTTGTTTGAAATACCTACCTTTTTCACTTGCTTTTGCTTCAAGTTCAGATAAAAACTCTGATATGTAAAAATTCCGTTGAAACTATCTCAAGGGTTTTGTGTTCTATTTATAGTAAACAATTTTCTATTTTTAATGCTCCTCTTAGTTATGTTTACATTTATGCCACTCAGCTTATGTGACATTATAAAAAATTCATTCTTTTTCCCTACTATTCGTCTCTTTTACTTTCCTACTAGTAATCCAAATTTAAAGAACGTGTGCTGTCAACTATCTTTAAATGATTGTCTCGGTAGTTAAAATTTAAAGAAAAATGTGTTTACTTCGTTATATTTCTTCCCTTTCAAAATATAATGAGTTCGTTTGATTACTAAACTTTACTGTCGTAGACGGACCAAAGAAGCGAGGTTATAAGAATAAATGTGTATAGTTAAAAAAAATGTATTTGAAACACAAACGATGTACTTATGAATTAAATAAATTACATTTGAAATAATGTAAATTTAAACAAACAAAATTTTAAATTTATTTGAATTTTCAAACACACCAAACACACTCAAACCAAACAAGCACAATATCATATTAACATTTTGAAGCTCAATTTAAAATATTTTTAAGCTCAAAATTCATATAAATTCATTCAAATTTAATCAACATAATAATATATATTTAAAGTAATATTAATTATAAATTTTATTGTTAATAATTTTAAATTTAAAAGTGTGACAAATTAATATTTAAAAATAATAAATAATTTTAACATTTAAAATGAAGGGAGTAGAAAATATAATATTATTTGCACACAGTTACAGCCCGCAAAATAAACTATTGATAAGAGATAGAGCTCTCTAATGAGCCCGGTTTTAAAATATTTTCTTAAGCCTACTGCCTATTACTCTATAAGAGATAGAGTTATCTAACAAACCACGTTATGCTGAGTTGCTGAAATTTCGCCTAAAACTATGCTTCATGTGAATAATTTCTAATTTTGAGATTCTTGTTAAGGTTGCGGTTAGGTACTAACCGATACGATACACCGATATTTCAATAGTTACACTTTATTTTTATTCTTTGAACCATGAGCCTACAAAATTTTAATAGTTACACTTTATTTTTATTCTTTTTAAAAGAAAGAAATGATTTATATGTCAACAAATTTATTACGAAGTTGAACTACGACTAAAGTGGAACTCTATACGATAAGATAGAATAAATAAAAATAGGGCCGTTCTTAATTCTTATTTTTGCCATGTATGCACAACATGTATCGGTATTTATTATGTCGACATATGTAGCAACATTTTAAAAAAGAAAGAATAAAGAAAAAAAGAAAAAGAAAGAGAGAATAAGAAGAAGAAAGTATTCCATGATTCCATCTATTCAAATTATATCCTTACACCAATTATTTACCGACTTCCTGAAAACAGTTTCTTCCTTGTAATTGATATTCATCTATTTTTTGTTAAAAAACATTGATATTCCATTTATTTTTATTTTTTTTATATATATTTTTGAAGTACGTAATACATGACATCCTTGATTGAACATTGAAGTCAGTCCAGAGTTTAGGTATTTCTCAACTCAATTGTGAACTAAGAAAAAGGATATTGCAGAATTTTAACTTTTAAGACAACATATGTACTATTAAATGGTTAACCAACATCAAGTCATCAAGGAAATCTCCTCAGCCATGAAAAAAGTGGTTTCAAATCTCAATTTTATTCATCTGTGCTGTGGTTTTCTTGGTACAAAAGAAACCTGAATTTGAGAAAGGGGAATAAATAATGAAAAGGTGATGACTAACTATGGAATTTTTGCCAACTGTGGATGTCATTGTGCAACCTAGAAAATTCCGCAGGTGAGCTCATGCCACTCGCGTAATGACAAACTCCTAACAGGTGGTATACTCTGACTAAAGGTAAGATGACATCAGTAGGAGGGAAGTCTTCTATCCATCTAAATTTAGTACAGGCTGTTTGATGAAAAAAGAAGAAGATGGCAAATCATTGATGTTATATCTATAATTGTGGCTTCAAATCCAGTCATGCAACTTTAAATGCAGTTTTCTTGAGACAATAAACAAATCAATTTTTTACTGAACAAACAAATTTATATATCAAGAAGAAGAAGAAAAAATAGCATTGGGGAATTGAAACCGATACTCGTAAACACAACCTACAGATTTTCATTCCATATGAAGACGAGTAAAGTTAACAAAAAGAAAGATAATGACTATTTTCTGAAGACTACAGCTGGTAGAAAACCTATCCACAACCATCTTGGACACTTCTACCTTTAACAATTGAAGGGAAAACCAGACAGCCAAAATTTATGTACCAAAAGATTTAAAAGAAAATGTAACAAATACAAATGGGAAAATTCAGAAGGATTAGATTCAAAACTCTTGAAATCAACTTTCACAGATAATACTTCATTCTGTTTTTTTCTAACAAGTTACCCACAAAAGAAATTTACAACTAGGAAATTACAAAAACAGTATTGGACCTGAGACCTAAAGATTCTTGATTTTGGAAATAACCATCCCAACTCCCAAAAAGACAGACTCAAATTTCAGAAAAAAATCTGTGTTTACGTATTAGAGAGAGAGAAGTTTAAGAACCCATAAAGATTCCCCAATCTGAACCAGAAACAAGAGCAGGGTTTGTAGAAATTGGGATTTATTCAGATTATAAAGTAAAAAGTTCATTTTTTTTTTTAACAAACTAATTATAGCAACCCATTTTTCAGGCAAATTTTAGGAAAAATCTTTAAGACTCTTCAAAGCATACTAACTCCGTAATTATTAAAAATGAACCACATATCCCAATCAATAATAAGCAAAGATTCATAGGACTAAGCAAAAGCCAGAATAAAGGAATACCCATCAATTATCACAAGAAATTTATCACCAAAATAGATGGGTTTGTTTGATTTACATACCTTTTCCACTTGCTTTTGTTTCAAGTTCATACAAAAAATCTCGTGGACAAATTCCAGTTGAAGCTGCTACCTAGCCTCTCTCAAGGGTTTTGTGTTCGTTTTATGGTAAGCAATTTTCTATTTTGTACTTGTATTTACATTTATGCCACTCAGCTTACGTGACATTATTAAATAGAAATCTGATATTTTCGTATATAGCTTCTATCAAAAATATTATTATAGATATAAAATAACTATGAATTTTATATATGAATTCTATATATAAAAATATCAAAATTTTATATAAAAATATCAATTTTTATTAAAATAAAATAAAATTTCTCTACCGTTCATCTCTTTGACTTTCCAACGGGTATTCAAATTTAAAGAACCTGTGGTCAACTTTCTTTAAATGATTTTTGTCTCACTAATCAAAATTTAAAGAAAAATGTGTTTACAAGTAAGGGTGAGTATGATACGATTTGATATAGTTTGAAGTCTAAATCGAACATGAAACCACTTAGGTACGGTTTGACAAATTCAAAATCGCACATGAAACCTCTTGTGATTGGTGCGGTGCGGTTTTGAACAGTGCGTTTTTATTTGGTGCGATTTCGGTTCCAAAACCAATTGAAACAATTAAATTTTATACAATTTAAATTAACAATTTAACATCACGCAATATTAAATACCACTTTTATAAAACACACAACTTTACTTATAATATCTTGTCTAAACAAAAGTAAAATAGAAGTTACATAAGGGATAATTCTAAATGTATTAATTAAAAAATTCTTCTCACATATGAAAATTTTAAACAAAGATAATTACATGAGGGATAATTCCAAATGAATTAATTGAAGGGTGACTTCCATAATAATGCTTCTTGATATGGTTCATGTTGAAAATAGTCAAACAGCGGGAAAAAAAAATAAAAATAGTGCAGTGCCATTTTTTTATATGCGGTTTTGCCTAAAAACTAAACCCAAACCGCAAATTCGGTTTTTCAACCCACCTAAAACCGTTATATACTCCGGAACCGTTGGTGCGATTTTAATTGGTGCGGCTTGTGCGATTTTTAGTACGATTTCGGGGCCAAATCGATTTTTTGCTCACTCTTATTTACAAGTTTATTCTTTACACTCACATACGGAGTTAGGGATGAAAGAAACGAAGTTATAAAAATAATATTGTGTTTGGATTGAAGAAATAAAATAAAAATATATATATAATAATTTTAAGTTATTTTAAATATTTTTTTTTATTGTTAATGAAAATAAGTGATTTGATATGATGGTAAAATTATAATACATATCTATTTTATTAGAATGAATTTTATCTCATCTCACTCATATAGAATAAAAATCAAAGGGATGGAAGAAATTGTTATTTCATTTGAATAATTTATTCTTCAAAATAATTATTTAATACACTATTTTTCATTCAATTCATTCATTCATTCTATTCTTTTAAGCAAACGTAACATAATTTTAAATTGAATCATAAGCGACATATGTTTAAGTAAATTGAATTTTTAAATATACCAAACACCCTCTAAACAAATAAGTACATTATCATATTATTCATTTTGTCTTTAGAAAAATGACTTTAGAACGAATTTTAAACAAATTAAAGTAATTAAAAAAAAGTATAAAATTATTTTTTATTTTATCCCTGTATTGATATGTGTGTGTTAGTTACTTTAATTAACTCTTGCATTTGTAAGTAGATTAATTTGAGTCACACTCATTTTTGATATGATTGATTTAATGTCTGTCTAAGATATAATTATATAAGATGTAATTATAGACAAGTGTAAGTTAGAAAATATAATTTTTTATTTAATTGACATATGTGCTTTAACCATCCTTTGGGAGTTTTTTTTTTTTTTTTTTTTTTTTTTTGTCACTTAAACAATTTTAAATTAATATACATTCATTAAATTTAATCAACATAATAAAATATATTTAAAGTACGATTAATTCTAAAATTTATTGTTTAATTATAAATTTTAAGAATTTTCAATTTTAAAATGTGAAAAATTATTTTTGTTTAAAATAATAATTTTTTAATTTAAAATGAAGAGAGTAAAAAATATAATATTATGTGCACATAGACATAGGCTTCTAGCCCACAGAATAAACTATTGACAAGACTAAAAAAAAATCATCTTTTCAAATTATTTGTATCCTACACCAATTATTTACCAATTTCCTGAAAAAAGTTTCTTCCTCGTGATATTAATCTATTTGTTGTTTAATAACATTGATATTCCGTTTATTTTTATTTATTTTTTATATATTTTTAAAGTACGTAATAGATGACATCTTGATTGAACGGTCCTGCCTTTAGGTAACAACTAAAAGACCATGATCAAATGTGACATGTCAAGATTGTGACATCTCTAATTTAAAAACTGTACAAGTGAGACTGTCATTGAATAAGAATGCAATAATTTAATTTTCTTTATTTGGTATTTAGACAGCCCTTTTTAATTATTTATTTTTGCTAAATAGTCTTTAGATAATCGAAAATAAGAACCCCTAATTTTCATACTCCTTACTCTTTTAAGTTAATGTGATACTTCTACAAATATAAAATTGTTGCAATTTATTTGTAAATTATAAAAATAAATTTGTAGTTAATAATATATTTTTATATAACTTGCAATATTCATAATTTTATTAACAAAGATTAACTGAACTCATATTAATTTTAAATTTAAAAATATTTTAAATTTATTTTAAAAATAATCTTACATTTTTGGAAATTGCAACTGGAGGAGTACTTATTGTTGATAGACTCCTACTCCCTCATCCGATATTACTTTTTATTTTTTTTTTTATTTTTTGACTTGTTTTGAATATCAAAGTTTATATGGACATATTTTGGCATAATTTTTTACATAATTAATTTAATTTTAAATTTAATAAGAAAATCATAAGTAAAGATTATATAAAAATGTTAAATAGAAAATATTACCCTATCCTTTTCGAATTTAAACCACTATTTCATCACTCTCATCTATTGTACCATCTTATATATAATAATATTCCATGTAATTTTACATTTTATTTAATTTTTATTCAATTATAAAGTATCTATAAAAAATAAATAAAAATTAAATGACAATAATACATAAAAACGAAACAGCAGAGGAAATATACAATGTTATAGTGGAATAGACACAAATAAATAGGCTTGAGATCATTTGTAATTAAATTATTCTCTCTGTGTCCAGACTTATATCGACAATTTTTAAGATTTACCATAGGCCTTAAAATTATAATCATAAGTCTGAACGTAGAAAAACAGAAATAAGGTGAGAACAGAAAATTTCGGCGCTGAATGAGGGTGGAGAGTTCATGTAAGTTTGAACACATGAGTAGCCAGCCCCACACGGTTTTCCGGTTGAGTGTTTTTACTTTGCAATTCAATAAATCTTGACCAACAAAATCTTTATTCCCAATTATGGCCAGAGGCCCAGATGCTAAAAACAATACTGTAAGAGAGAGAGCATTAATTAACCGTCAAGAAAGTGAGCATCCGACCATTTTTTCCATTTATGTAGTGTTAAAGTTGAACAGAGGTGGCTCCGCGATGTCATATGGGTATAGCCGCGCGCCCAGGCATGTCAAGTCATTCAGTCTCATAATTCCATGTCATCTTATGGACTTTTCTTCAAATTAGGTTTTATAATTCTAATTTTTTTTATATATATTTTTTATTATTTTAAGTTACTTTAATTTTTATTTTATTAGCAATTGAGCCAAAGTCAACGTAAGTAAGGGATTGAATTGAATTAAATTAGCCACTTGAAGGATGAAATTGGAATTTTTGCAAGTCAGAGAGCAGGTGATAATTTGGAGGGAGAAGTTTGCACTTCGGCCTATTTTTATTCAGCGAACATGTTTAGGGGAAAAAACTTATTGAATATAATAAATTTAAAATTGATGATTTTTTTGTTTTAAAATTAAAGTTAAAATTGATTTTTTTTAGAGTTAGTTTGTGCAATCTAATAGACTAAAAGACACTTTACACCTTAAACTTTACACCAATATTGATGTTTGCATCTCAAATTAAAAAATGTGTCTAAGTATATCTTAAATTTCAGTTTTTTATAACAAAAAATACACTTTTTTTATTTAATCGGTCAAAAGTGACTGATTAAGCCTGTAATATTTATTACAGAGGGATAATTTGGGTAAATGACTTTGAAATTGAAGAAATTATATTAAACTATATAAAATAAAAATAAAAAATATATAGACAAAACAGTAGTAATTAAAAAACTAAATGAAATTTAAAAAAAAAAACTAACTAAAAACTTTAGACATTGATTATTATTTTTAATTTTAAAAATTAGTTATCATTATTATATAGTTGAAGACTACAGGAGTGCCTTATAAAAGTAATTATGCTACTACTACTACTAATAATAATAATAATAATAGCAGCAATGATTATAATAATAATAATTGTAGTAGTAGTAATAGTAGTAGTAGTAATAATAATAACAACAACAACAACAACAACAACAATAATAATAATAATTATTATTATTCTATCTATATTAGCAATAAAGAAGAGGGGTAAACATGTGATTTAGCAATGAAGAAGAGGGGTAAAATAGACAATTCACGTGGTTTGACCAACTTAAAGAAACCTACTTATAAGTCATTTTAAAAAAAGTTACAAATACTTGCTTATTTTTTTGACATATAATTCAACTTATAAGTTATAATAAAAGTTACTCCAGAAAGCTTAATTTGGGAAGAGACTTATAAGCAACTTATAAGGCACTCCTGAACAGGCTCTAGGTGTCTTTTGCCAATTTGGTTCATCTTCTCTAGATAGATAGTAGTAAATTGATTGGAAGAGATAATTCTAGATAAAGAACAAGATATTTCTAGAGAGAGTAATGGCACTGAATCAACATTGAGCAGTGATTTTGAAGGTAGCTTTGGAAATATTAGAGGTGTGCTTAGCCGGATACATAGTGGGTCCACCTTTGTACGGGCATTTGATGGAGGGTTTAACTGATGTCAGCCCCTCTCCTTCTACTTGCCCTCCTTGCCTCTGCGATTGCTCTTCTCAGTTTCTCTTTTCCATTCCCCAAGGTCTGCTCATCCTCTCCATACCTGATTTCCACTTTCTCATCTCCAGTTTGCTAATAATTTCAACTAGAACGTACTTAATTTGTTCGATTGCTATTTATATCATACAATCGAATCATCTGTGTGACGCCCCCAAATTCATATATTTGTACCTCGAATCTGGTATTTCACAATCCAACTCATACATGACATCTATAACAACTCACAATGGAATAATAGAAATATTTACATTGATTTAACATAAATATTTGCATCTCAAGTCTCGCAACCATCACTAATACAAATATAACTTAACTATTAAGTTCGAATAAAAGTCTTAATACAAACATCAAATAACATCACCAATAAAAAAACTCAGCAATTTTGTCTTTGCCTTTATCCTTTCCTGAACCGTTGTCTTGCTAAGTCTAAACCGTAATGTTTAAGGAAAGCAAGAATGAGTAACAAGTTTGCTCAGCAAGTATAAAACAATAAAGGTAAACGTTCATATGTAAGATTTTATAATCTCAAGGAATATAACAATAATTAATAGCTCAAGAATTAATAAATTGAATAGTGAACAAAGAAATTTCAACAGTTCCCAAATCTGATCATTTCCAAAACTGAAAAGTCACTATGGACCACAAGATATTTAGAGAAAATCAATAATTCGATAATTCCGAGTTAATCAATAATCAAAACTGAGAGGTTACTATGGACCGTAAACCTTACTAGAATTGACAGTATTTCACTGACAACCTATATGATAACAAGTACAATAGGTGATCAGCCTAAAGTACCATATGTTATGCATAACACTTAGAAATGTTGTTTGAGCACGTGTCAGTTCCTCGACGTAAAATAAGTTGTTCATTTCAGTACATTATAAGAGTTTGCACCAAGGCAAATGGTTTTGATAGTTTTCTCAAAGAAATTATGATTGATTAACAATCAATCTTATCTTTGCTCTAGCCGATACAAATGGTATAGACGTACTTTTCAACACAATTAGAAACAATTAATACGTTCAATGTTCACAAATGGGGTTCGAATAATCATCCAAGAATAGAATCATGTTTCGGAGTATATATTTTAATCTTTACAGATAAAAATAAATAGAAATTATTTCATCAATTAATTCTACTTGTGCGGATTAATAAGAGTATAAGTTAGAGTACTTGCCTAGATTGTTGACTCTATCCGACTTTGACTCCTTATCCTTTGAACAATCTATGTTCATCATATTCATTTAAAGGTCAATTTCTATTAACATTCACATAATCATCTAGCCGATCTAACTCACTAAGTCTATGCAACTAGGACTCACAAATCATATAATCTTAAATAAAATTATTTATTTAAATATTATAGTCTTTAATTCATTCCTTAACCATCACAAATAAAATAATATTTAGTATTATTTTATTTGTTTAATTATCTTTATTCGTCAATTAATTTTTCACAAATTAAGTATTCTCACTTTATTTGTTTATTATTTAATTATTAGTTTCCAAGTACACACTTTATTAGTCCACAAATAAAATAATTTAAGTTATTATTTTATTTGTTTAATCACTAATTAGAGTAGTCTTTACTCTTTCTCTAATTATTTATGCTTCTTTAATTCACAGTTAAAATAACAGTTAAAATAATTCTTAATATTATTTTAACTGTTTAACCTTTATTAATTAAAAATTATAATAATTGTCAATATTATTTTAATTACTTATTCTTTATTGATTTACAATTAAAATAATCCTTACTATTATTTTAATTGTTTAAGTCTCATTAATTTACAATTAAAATAATCTATAATAATATTTTAATTGTTGTGCATCATTAATTCACAATTAAAATAATTCTTTAATATTATTTTACTTGTTTAAAAAAATATTTAATGTTAATTAAAATAATATTTATTATTATTTTAATTAACTCGCAAATAAAATAATTTTTAGTTGTTATTTTATTCGTTTAATATTATTTGAGTTAACTCACAAATATAATATATTTTTTAATTATTATTTAATTTATTTAATATTATATTAATTAACTCACAAATAAAATAAAATTTTTAATTATTATTTTAATTAACTCATAAATAAAATAAATTTTAATTATTATTTTATTTATTTAATATTATTTTAATCAACTCACAAATAATTTTTAATTATTTTATTTGTTTATTATTTTAATCTATTATTATTATTATAATTAAATTTTTTATTATTATTAATTATTTTTTAAAATTTATTTTTGTTTTTTTTATTCGGATCGGGTCAGACTTGGCCAACCCAACCGGGTTGACCCGAGTTTGACCAACCCGGTCAACAAAAAAATCGGACTGGCGTTGCAGTGCCTCTTAGCAGAAAGGTCTTCCAATTTGTTAATTTTACCATTTTTTATTCAACCTTTTATAACTTGTTCATTTTACATAATTAGATTTGTTATTTCACAAACTCATAATCCTATAATATTTCAAATTTTAAATTATTTTTAAAAATATTTATTTAACCAAAATTATTGGTTCTTTAAGCTAGGGTTTTCATTTGATATATTTTACAAGAAAATTCAATATAAATCCATTTTAGCTCCATTTTCATTCGTTCCACTTTAAATATTTTCATATCTCATAGATCTGCAATTACACATTTTATTTTATTTTGTACCAAGTCTCATGATTTTACTAGTACACGTAGGGTTTTAAGCTTACATGCATTTCTTTTGTTCACTTAGATAAAAACATACAAATGCTTTCTAAACACATAACCACCTTCACAAATCCTCCCTTATACCTTCGAAATTCACCATGATTCCAACACATAAATCCTCCCACAACCAAGCATAAATAATCATACTACTTTACGTAACTTTCTAAACTACCATAAGAAAATAATAAATCTTAGGTTAAACATATTTATACCTCCTGGATGCTCTCTTTCACTTAAAAATGAACTTAAGGTAGCTCTCCACCTTCCATTCCTTGCTAGGCTCCTCTTGAACTAACAATTTGACAAGAGTCTCTCCAGATTTTTTTTTTCTATTTCTCTCTCTCTCACTTTTTCTCATACTTCCAACAGTTAGGAATTTTAGCAACCTTCAAAAATGTTTCAAGGTGAGCCTATTTATAAATGGAACACATGTACATATACATGTACCAATATATGTATAAAAATACACCTAATTGGTTAATGTCCAAGAGTAAAAATTTATTAGGTAAAAAGTGTCCTTTAACCCTCATTTTAAGGCTAAGTTCCATACTCCTCCTTCATGATAACCTACAATGCTCCACTTTTTAAAAAAAAAAATCAGCACTTTTTAGAGCCACACAAGGGGTGGTTAGTCAACCCTTATATATATATACACACATCTCCAACATCCTACATTCACATTGGGCTAGTCTAATTAAAATCTCATTGGACCATAAATTTAATTTAATTTTGGCCATACACAATTTTCATTAGGCTAATTAATTAATTCTAACACATTGGACCATATCACAATAATTCATGTGATCTCTTAATATTCATATTGGGCTTAAATTAATTACCCTCATCAGTCCATGACATTATTTAACCATTTCACAATTAATTTAATTAATTAATTAATTAATCCATTTAAATCATTATGTCACACAAGACATATCTCATAAGCTTAAATTAATTATAATTTAAGTCCACCGTCTTCATCACTTAATTTCTTATTTATGACATATTTAATTTAATTTAAATTAAATTATTAATGCTCATAACATAACACATAATATATGTGTACACAAATAATTTTTTTTTATAAATATTCTCAATTTTTATTAATAATAATATTTATAATTTCGTGGTTATTACATTCTCCCTTCTTATAAAGATTTTGTCCTCGGAATCAGTACAAGGTTACACAAACAAATGGGGGTAATCTATCTATATCTTATCTTCTAACTCTCGCGTAGCCTTCTTGGCATTGTGGTTTCGCCATATTACCTTTACAAAAGGTATAACCCTATTTCTTAGTATTTGTTCCTTTCTATCCACTATTTGTACAGGGATTTCCTCATACGTCAGATCTTTCTCAATTTGAATGGGTTCATAAGATATCATGTGCTTATTATCTGGATTGTACAACCGTAGCACTGAAACACGAAACACATTGTGGATATGCTCCAATTCAGGAGGTAAAGCTACCTCGTACGCCACTTCACCTATTCTCTTTAGTATCTCGAACGGTCCTATGAACCTTGGACTTAATTTTTCTTTCTTCCTAAATCTTATTTTTCCTTTCTAGGGAGATACTTTCAAAAACACAAAATTGTTGACTTCAAAATCTTGGCTTTGACGATGTAAGTCTGCATATCTCTTCTGACGATCTTGAGCTACAACTAGTCGAGCTTTTATTGTTTTCACTTTGTCAGATGTCTATTGAACCAATTTTGGTCCAAAGAGTCAACGTTCCCCTACCTCGTCCCAACATAAAGGTGTTCTACATTTCCTTCCATAAAGAGCTGCAAGTCAATACTCGCGTGATAACTGTTGTTATAAGCAAACTCAATAAGAGGTAGATGGTTGTCCCGCCTTCTTTTGAAGTTCATTTCACAAGCTCTGAGTATGTCCTCCAAAGTCTGAATTGTTCTTTTGCTCTATCCGTTGATTTGAGGATGGTAAACAATACTCAGCCTCAATTGTGTTCCCATTCGCTCTTGTAAGCTTCTCCAAAAGTTTAACGTGAAGCACTAATCTCAGTCAAAAATAATTAATACCGACACTCTATGTCATGAAACAATCTCTTTTATATACAATTTCGTTAATTGATTTAGATTAAATCGGATCTTGATTTATAGAAAGTGTGATGACTTAGTCAATCTGTCCACAATGACCCATATCGCATCATAACCTTTCTGAGTGACTGAAAGTCCCACCACGAAGTCCATCGTAATGTGCTCCCACTTCCATTTCGGTATCTCTAATGGTTGAAGTAGACCACTCGGCCTCTGATGCTTTGCCTTTACTCTTTGACAGGTTAAACAGTTGCTGACATACTCTGTGATTTCCCGATTCATGTTAGGCCACCAAAAATATTAGTGATGATCTCGATACATTTTTGTGCTTCCCGAGTGAATTGAATATGCCGAATTGTGAGCCTCTTCCAAAATCTCCTCTTTTACTTCGGGCTCTACTAGCACCCACACTCGTTCTTTAAATCTTATCTCATCATTTTTTCAATTAAAATTTCTCTTCCTCCTTTTCTGCAATTCTTCTTCTTATTCGTTCGTACTTCTCATTTTCCTCTTGGGCTTTCTTTATTTTGTCCAACAACATTGGATGAGCTTTCATCATAAATAATTTTCCTTCTGACTTTTTCAAATCTCTCACCTCTATTTCCAACTTTGTTATATCCCTTATGAGCTCCTCCTGGGTTGCCAAGATCAACAATTTCTCTCTCCCCTTCCTGCTCAACGCATCAACTATTACATTCGCTTTCCGTGGATGATAAAGTATCTCGCAGTCATAGTCTTTTATCAATTTCAACCATCTCTTTTGATGTATATTCAGTTCCTTTTGTGTGAAGATATACTTCAGACTTTTATGGTCCGTGTATATCTCACATTTCTCTCCATATAGATAATGCCTCCAAATTTTTAATGCAAAAACCACTGCTAGCTCCAGGTCATGAATATGATATCTCTTATCATAATACTTAAACTAACATGACGCGTACACAATAACTTTACTATGAGACATTAACACAAAATCAAGACCCTTGTGTGACGCATATCTAAACACTACAAAACCTCCTGTGTTATCTAGTAAAGACAACGCAGGTGCTTCGCTCAACCTCTTCTTCAACTCTCTAAAACTCTCTTTGCATTTCTTCGTCTAAACAAACTTTACTGTCTTCCTTATTAGATTGGTCAACGGTGTTGCGATCTTCAAAAAATCTTGGATGAATCTTCGGTAGTATCCAGGTAGTCCTAAGAAACTTTGCACTTTCGTAGGTGTCTTCGGTTGCTCCTACTTAATAACCGCATTCACCTTTGTAGGATTCACCAATACTTCGTCTTTATCACTCACATGTCCTAAAACTGTACCCTCTCCAACAAAAACTCACACTATGAATACTTCACGTACAATGTTTTTCTTCTCAATGTCTCCAACACCACCCTCAGATGTTCTATGTGTTCCTATTTGGTCTTTGAATAAATCAGAATATGGTCAATAAAAACTACCAAAAACTTGTCTAAATATGGCTTGAAAACTCGGTTCATCAAGTCCATAAATGCTATCGGTGCATTAGTCAAATAGAAATGACATCACAAAAAAACTCGTACTATCTATATTGGGTCCTAAACGCCGCCTTTGGTACGTCTTTTATTCGCACTTTTAACTGATGATAACCCGTTCTCAAGTCTATCTTTGAAAAACACCTCGTTCCTATCAATTGATCGAAATTATCGTCGATTTTTGACAATGGATATTTATTCTTGATCGTCACATTGTTCAACTCTCGGTAGTCGGTACAAAGTCATAACAATCCGTCCTTTTTTTTAATAAACAAAACTGGTGCTCCATATGGAGACACACTTGGCTAAATACAACCCTTATCTAACAACTCTTATAATTGTATTATCAATTCCTTCATCTTAATTGGCGCCATACGATACAGAGCCTTCAAAATTACTGCCGTTTTTGGTACTAAGTCTATCATGGACTCGATTTCCCTGTATAAAGATAGACCGGGAAAATCTTCTAGAAATACATTCAAAAATTCTTTTACTATCGGTATACTATTCATTTCAACACCCACTTTTTGAGTATCTACAATATGGGCTAAGTACCCAACGCATCATTTTCTCAATAACTTATTGGCATGCTCATCAGACAATAAGATTTTCTAGGCGATGTGCTACCATAAAATACTACCTTAGATCGATTTGGGGTCTGAATATTCACGTTTTTATTTTGATAGTCAATCACCGCCCCATGGTTATATAACCGGTCCATCCCTTATATAACATCAAACTCTTCCAATCTTATCAGGATTAAATTTATTGGCAATTTATGTCCCCTAATCTCTGCATAATAATTTTTATGTACAAATTCTATGGGATCACTTCTTTGTTTGCGACTTCTATGTTTAAAGGATTTTTTAATCGCTTTTGGGGTAAATTTAAATGTCGTGTAAATTCATCAAATACAAATGAATAGGTAGCATCCAAATCAAATAACACATACGCATCTATTTTATTGATCAGAATAATACCTGATACAATGTCCTTCGAAGTTATCGCATCTTGGACCATCATGTTGAAAGTTCTAGCAGTCGGTCGATTTTGTTGAGTAGGTCTGACAATCATTAATTTATTGTTTTCTCCCTTAGTGTTGCTTCCTCCACTATTCCCTTTCTTAGGGCAATCTTTGTTCTGGTGGTATGTTGCCCCACAAGCAAAATATCCTTGGATCTTCTTTGGATTTGGGCAATTTGGTGAAATGTGCCCATCTTGACCGCAATTGTAACTGATGTTTCGTCATTTCCAGTATTCTCCTTGGTGACTTTTTTACACATTTCGGACACGCTTCCGCTCTTTTCTTGAATCCTCCTTGCTTCCCTCCTGATTAGTTATTGTTGTTGTTATTACTGTTACCATCCTACTTTTTCTTTCCAAGATTACTTTCACCGCTGCTACTTTCTCCCCGATTATCGCCACCACTCTTATTCTCTTTTTATATTAACTTAAGGCATCACTTCCTCCCTCCGCTATAATCGCCTTCTCTAACTGACTTTCAAACGAGTCTATCTGAAAAACGAATACTTTACTGTACAACCATGGCTTTAACCCTTGCTCAAAACGTCGAGTCTTTTTCTCTTCCATGTCTACCTAATGTGGAGCAAATCGTGCAAGTTCGTTAAATTTGGTGGCATATTGTGCCACCGACATTTCTCCATATTTCAACTCTAAAAACTTAACCTCCATTCTATTCTGCATGCTTTTAGGAAAATAATTTTCAAAGAACAATTCCTTAAACTTCCCCCATGATACAACTCATTCTCCATCTCTTTGTTGATTCCCCTCCCACCAAAAATTTGCTTATCCCTTCAACATGTAAGTGGCGAATGCAGTTTTCTGATTTTTATCTACACGCACGATGACAAATGCCTTCTTTATTTCTTTTACCCAAATGAGCTTCAATTGGATCAATTGTACCCCTAAACACTGGAGGTCTTACGTTTTTAAAGTCTTTAAAATTGGTTATCGAAGTTACTGGGGGATTTGGGTTTGAATTTACTGGTTTTAGGTTTCTCCCCTGAAAAGCACCTTCTAACAATTCTACCAATCTCTGTACTGGGTCCCTCTTACCTCTCTCATTATTTACAGATTATTCTTGAGTAGCTTGAACAGGTTGTCTACGTTTTGGTGGTATTTTCTATATATTAAAGAAAACTTAATATTATTATCTCATTATATTCTTTTAAATATTTATCTTTTAATGCACAATGTAAATAACATATAACACTTTTAATAAAAACGTTTATATTCATATGCCAATGATCAGTGCATTATGCACGAATATCCTCTAGCATACCACTATAAACGTCATCATTTATCCCTTAATATGACAAAAGGTGGGGATCTACAACATACTACCCCTCTACCAGATACAAAAGTCGGGGTTCATACACTATCCCATATAAGAGTTTGGAATTTATAATACATAATAAACAAAAGTAGAGACCATCGTACTATATATACATAAAGACACAAAATACCAAGTACATCAAATAAATAGTATATCAGGGTAGACCACGCTCCAAAGAACTCTTGTACTACAACTGACCCATCTGGATCACCAAATCTCTGCTCATGGTGTGGTGGGTCTGTCCCACCTCTGTAGGATAATGACGTATGTCGTCCATCCATCTCCCAAATGTTGTGCCAAAAGTGTAGTTCATCCTATTAATTCTCCTCCTCTTAACTCTCACATTCTCCTCGAGGTCATTTACTCGGTCACGTGCATCCTCCCACATCTCATAGAGCTGAATCTCATTAGCTACCTCCCTCCCTAATTGACCTCTAGTGGCCTCCTCCTCGACCTGAAGACTCTATACCTGCTACTCCAACTGCTCTAACTTACCCACCAACTCCACATTCTGGGCCAACAAGAGATATACCATAGCCCCCAACTAGATAGCGGCCTCTTGGTGTCCATACACCTTGGTCTCTAGCTCCTAGGCCTCATGCTCTAGTTCTTTAATTCTATGTCCCTGCTCTATGATACGATTAGCATAATCCCCCATCAAATCGTCCTTAAATGTATGGAACACTAGGGATCCTCCATCGGACTCCTCAGTGATATCACCCTCTGCAGACTACTCCTCCGGATCCTCCTCTGGATCTGACTCTGCCGCGACTACAAGCTCAACTACAGGTAATGAATCCAGATCTATATAGATGTCCCTCGGCTCATCCTCTATGGTATGACTCGGCTCTCCCAACTCTGGCATCCTACAACCACAAACACAAAACAACAAACTCTATTAGTATCTTGAAATAAAATATAAGTTAATTGTATAGAATGAAAATATATTTAATGATACTACTGACTCTCTATGACAAGTCTTCTAACACGTAAAACTCTACATGAGTTTTATCTCTTTCCATTCTAACTCTATTTTATAAGGTTATAGCCTAAGGATTCTCTTTCCTAAGATTTATAACCTAAAGCTTTGATACTAACATGTGATGCCCCCAAATTCATATATCTTTACCTCGAATCTGGGGCTACACGATCTAACTCATACATAACATCTATAACAACTCATAGTAGAATAATAATAATATTTACATTGACTTAATATAAATATTTGCATCTCAAGTCTCGGAACCATCACTAATACAAACATAACTGAACTAATAGGTTCTAATATAAATCTTAATACAAACGTCAAATAACATTGCCAATAAAACTACTCAGCAACTTTGATTTTGTCTTTATCCTTTCCTGAACCGGTGCATTGCTCAGTTTTAACTGTAATGTTTAAGGAAAGCAAGAATGAATAACAAGTTTGCTCAGCAAGTATAAAGCAATAAAGGTAAACGTACGTGTGTAAGGTTTTATAATCTCAAGGAATGTAAAAATAATGAATAGCTCAGGAATTAATAAATTGAATAGTTGTAACGGCCCCAAAATCAGGCTCCAATAACCCCGGATCTGGTCCGTTAAAAGTAACCTCTATCCTGAGTTTAAATTAATTATATTTGACTTATAAACCACAAGCAAATACAATTATTACTATACACTAGGTATTAAACCTTAAATGGGTAAAATTTTCAATATCATTCTATTCCAGAATCGAAATCTTTAAACATTTTTATTACACTTTCTAATCATACGAATAATGATTCAGCATACCAACCTATCACCCTTATACATAGAGGACAACATCTGAAAATGATTTAAAATAATCTATATATGTTCCCTTAACATTTCAATTTACTAATCTATAGCACATTTAAGACATAAGAATCTTAACAAGTAATACCCACAGAGATAAATTATCCTATCGCAGGGTTTTATTATAAAAGCACATACGCTTCGATCTTGATGACTTGTTAGTCAATCTTCATCTTCGCTTCTACCAGAGTAATCAGTTTCCTCAAGCTTTTCTGTAATGTTTTGTTTAAGTAAGGGTGAGCACGACGACTCAGCAAGTCTAACAGTTTCACATAACATATAAACATATTTCATCATGCCTCATGCATCTCGTGCTTTGCAATGACTACATATCTCATGCATATCATGCTTTGTATTTACTCTATGATTCACACTATTCATGTATGTTATTTACAATTTCATACAATTCAATATATATAGAATAATCAACTTAATCATTTACTGTATATCAACAGTTTATTTTAACTTGTATCACAAATGCACATTACCACATTATTGCACATAATAATATATGCACACATAATAATTTTATAATCAGCTTACGCTAATCTTTCACGTTTCTTGCATCACCTATACAATACGTGAGATCAACGGTGCACAATATCAGTCACAGTTTGACTCAATACTTAAATCTTTAAATATATTTATTTCTTCTTATCGTCCCCTTTTTAAATCAATAGGGTTAATCTCATATTTTAGTCTCTCGTTGACTTAACTCAGCATTTCATATTCAACACCGTAAATCTTTTGTACAAACTAGTAGTTCTGACATTTATTAATGTCACTGCATTAATGCTTGGACCTTATTTCTGTTTAGGTCGAACAACTAATTTGTCACTAATGGACCATACCCTTGGTTTAGCTTAATCACATCATTTAACTCAATGATTTATCAAAATATTACATGTATTGGATAATATTTTAAACTCTTACTATTAATTAGTAATAACTTATAATGTTATTTAATTGTTAAATAACATTATAAATAATCATTACTATTATTAATTCCTTTTTAATAATAGTTTACCTTAATCATTATTATTAATCTTTTAATAATAATTTAATTGGTTGCTAGTATTATTACCCTTTAATAATATTTTAATTGACTTATTATTATTATTAATGATTTTAATAATAATTTAATTGTTCATCAATATTATTAACCATTTAATAATATTTGAAATCTTCACGTATCATTAGTAATTATTTATTAATGATTCAACCATTAACTATTATTATTCAATAGTTAATTACTTGTTAAAAAATATTATTAATTCTTTAATAATATTTTAAATATTTATTTATCATTATTATTTATTTAATAATGGTTTAACTCTTAACTATTATTATTTAATAGTTAATTAAATGCTAAACAATATTATTAATCCTTTAATAATATTTTAAATTAATTACATATCATTATTAATTATTGAATAATGATTTAATTCTTAACTATTATCATTTAATAGTTAATCATTAATATTAGCAATATATTTTAATTACTTAATAATCTTCTTCCAATTAAGTAATAATTTATTCGACTTAATTATCATTTAATTATTATTTAATATGAATTAAATAATAACTAATTAATTAATTATCCGTACTCATTATTTAATCTTAATTAAATAATAAACAATTATACGATTAACTCTAACATCCTTTGATTATTAGTTAATATATTAAATAGTATGCAATTAACCCTCTTTAATTATTATTTAATGTTAATTAAATAATAATTAATTAATTATCTTTATTCATTATTTACTCTTAACTAAATAATAAATAATTAGTTTAAACACTTTCTCATAATTTAATTACTATTTAATATCAATTAAATAATAATTACTTAGTTACTTAATTTATTTATTATTTAATTATCAATTAAATAATAACTAATTATTTTCCTTCATTAAATAATATGATATAGTTTAAATATCACATTTATTATTTAATAATAATTTAATAACAATTTTCTTCAATTATTAGTCAATTAACATCCAACTAGTGTACATTATCACTTCAAAAAGTATTAAAAAATACTTTTTTTCTTCATTTAACCTTACTTACTATTTAATACAACTTGAATAATAAGTTCAGTAGGGTGATTAACATTTTTTCAGCATTTAAAAATACTTTTAACAATTTTTCATGTAATTAGTTAGCTTTAATCATTTAATAATTATAGAAATTACCAAATTAGATACTAAAAATACCAACTAAATTTTATAAAATAGTAAACGAAATTCCAAGCAACTTTTCAGTTCGGGCCTTCGCTGGAACCGGCCGAAAAAGTGGTGAACCGGTCGCCAGAATGTTCTGGCCGGTTCACCAAAGAAAAACCGACAGTAGGTTTTTAATGTTTCCAGATTCTATCCAGTTTTGGGGTCCTTCACTAAAACTTTAATAACTTGAGTTCTATAACTCCGATTAAGCTCTACTTTATATTGTTGAAATCGTGACTTCCCAAACTACAATTTTTCATTATCAGATTAATTTTTCGAATACGATTTGACCACTGAAAATAGCCTAGAACCGGACTGTTCATGCAAAACTTCCGACAGTGGAGTGTTTGAGTAGAAAAATCATATCTCACTCGTTTTAAATCGGATTTTAGTCATTCAAGTTGGAGAATTTACATAACTTCAAGATCTAGCATACAAATTGATGGATTATGATTTTGACTTACTAATCATGAACAGTAATTCCGAGAATGAGGCTACTCGATTTTTAGTTTTCCGGTAAACATCATTTTACAACTTTTGCTAGTTTTTCCACATAAATGCTTATGGATCCATACCAAAAATTCATGAAACACTTATTTAACATACCTAGCATGGATTTAGACTTAAAGAACATAAAGATGGTATTTTTACCATTTATTTCTTATTTTAATCACATAACAAGTATAACTAGGGTTTTTAGGATTTTCTAACCTTTTTGTTTGGTTTCTCTTCCTTCTAAAATAGTAGATGAACCTCCAAGATCTTCTCTTGGTTAAGAATTGGTTGAGTTGGCTTGACCCGGCTCGACTCGATTTGTGACGACCCCAAATCCGGGTTCTTTAACCTCGGGTTTGGTTCTCACGGTACAATACTTAACAACACTGAAATACATAAATTGTATTCAAATTTCGCGGAATAATACAAAAGATTGCTTATCAAAAGGCTACACTTCCCAAGGTCTATTAACCTTAATCGTAACATTACATATCTTAAGGGAAATACAAAAGATTTACACAGTAATTACCTAACAATAATTTAAAACAAGCATGCATCTACTAATTTACGCATTCACTTTTCCCTTGCCTTTGTCTGATTTAGAGCATTCGGGCTTAGCTGAAATATAGTCATGATATAACAAGAATGAGCAACTAAATGGCTCAGCAAGTTTATAAACAACAATATAAGATATATCATGATGAAGGAAAATAACTTCAAGGTTTTCAACAATAACAATTGTGAAAGATATCAAGAATCAATGTTTAACATAAGAATGGATTGACTCTTTACTGCTGAGTGGTCTTTAATGATCGTGAACTACTAATAAGGTAGAACAGACATACAATGTCTGACACCTTTTTAAAAATAACGGGACACTCGAGGGGATCAGTCCTCTTATGTCCTATGTATATGCATAACATTTAGTTTTCTTGTACAAATTCGGTTACCCGACAATATAAAAATCCCCTTTAACTAGGATTATTCTTTCTAAGTCTTACTATAAGAATCCGCACCAGCTAATGGTTTGGATAAGCTTTTAAAATATTCAATTAGATGAATTTAAACATGCATTTGTCTAGCCGAAATAATTAGCTTAGACATTCTTAAACAGTTCGTAAATTACTGAACTATAACATTTACAAAGGCACTATGTGCGAATACAATACAATAATGATGTGAAGTAATTTTCGATAATTAATTCACTCAAAGTTCTGTTAATTAATTACGAGTGTAAATACTTACTCAACAATAATTGAATTACTCAATGTAAATAAGACTGAAGAATACTTGCAACAATAAATACAAGTTAGGGTTAAGAAGAAACTTGCCTTGTGCGTAGTTTACTGCTAACCAATTCAATTTATTTCTCTTTGAGTAGACCTAACAATTAATCAAGTTGATCTTTAAATTAGTATCATAAATACATTCACATGATAACCTCTATACTTCTTACACATCTAACACTTAATCAAATAATCATGTAGTTAAAGGTATATAAACAATTAGGAAATATTATCATCACTTGATTATATTTCAATCACATAAAATCTATATTAATTATTTAATATAGTTCAAACTCTTATCTAATATTTTTAATAATTTAATAATACTTTATTCATTACCTAATATTATTAATCATTTAATAATATTTTATACATTATCTAATATTATTAATTATTTAATAATATTTTATTATCTTAGTAATATTATTAATCATTTAATAATATTTTAATCATTATCTAATATTATTAATCATTTAATAATATTTTATTATCTTAGTAATATTATTAATTATTTAATAATACTTTATTCATTACCTAATATTATTAATCATTTAATAATATTTTATTATCTTAGTAATATTATTAATCATTTAATAATATTTTAATCATTATCTAATATTATTAATTATTTAATAATATTTTATTATCTTAGTAATATTGTAACGACCCCGAAATTCGACCCACTTTATTATCTTAATTCTTGTATTTATTAAACATCAATTACCTTATGTCCAAATTTCGGTTCGTTAATAAATCTTTCATCACCTTCTTTAATCTAATAATTGATTTTAAAATCAATATTTACCAAATATTTCGGTATAAATTTTTCTTTTTCTCAATTTAATCGTTTTATTAAAATATTTGGATATTTAACATCCTTACATTCTGGATCCTAGTCCCTGGATCGCAGCCTTAACTTTTTCTTTCTGTTACACATATCATAAAGCTCATCATTCAAAATTTACTGTTATTTATTTTTATACAAATATTCCTTGTTGCGTCATTCGTAATCAAACATATAATAATTTATATCGTAACGATTATCCTGATCAACCATAGTTCATAATCGAACTTTTATCATATCCATGTTCAACTTACATATACATACAATTCATCAGAGTAATTTAATAAATTTCTCACATTGAATTATAATATTAACAATATAACAGTCACGTTTTCTACCTTCTAGGCAATTCATCTCTAACATAATCCAATATTCTTGAATTTCATTTCTTTCCTGCAAAAATGTTTAATAAGCAAGTAATGAGCACAACGGCTCAGCAAGTTCAACAGTTTATACTTCACGTAGCACATACCTTATCATGCTTGGTGTGTGTCATACATCATGTGCTTGTGCTTTTACTATAGCAATATATTTCATATATATTCATATCGTTGCACAAAATACACATTGTGGTCATATTAATCACGTATCACGTAACACATAATTTGTATGAAGTTAAAACAAGAATTTCATATCATAACAGTCCAACATTTAACATAAAAGGGACTGAAGAACTTGTCTGGTGTCCAGTTATTTAAATAATAAACATCCATTCTAAACAGCTTCTCGTACAGCTTATGATCATAAAATAATCAAATAATAATTATTTATCTCTTTATGATATTAATTTAATTAATTAATATCATCTATATCGTAATTAACCCTACCCGACGATTTATTTTAGGGTACTGGCTCAATTAATAATTCATATGGTTAATTATATTAACCTCATTCCTTGAAATATTAATTTAACTTAATCTCAAATACATTCACTACGGACAACCCGGCTTATCGGATAAATTTTGGCTTATTCGGTTGTCCAAATTTTCATTTATTCACTTTCTAACCTTTAAACTTAATGGATTAATATTTAAATATTAATCCCTAATATTTAATATTTTTACAAAAATATTAAATTAAATGCCCAAACATCATTTCTATATTTTTAGTATTTTTCTATAATTTTCTATGATTTTTAAACAATTTTTAAACATTTATTTAATAAAAAAAAATCATTTATGAGGGCATTTTGGTAATTTTCGCGCCCATAGGGACTCATTCGGTATTTTTCGAAAAGCCCAGGGGCATTTCCGTCATTTCGGCAACGTTAGGGACAAATCCGGAATTTTCCGGAAAGTCCAGGGGAAATTCTGTAACTTCCGCGGCCTTGGGGACACATTGGGTATTTCTGGAAAAAGGCAGGGGCAACACGGTAATTTCCAGCATTGCGGTCGCCCGCGCATTGCGCGACGACTGTTCCTGCCGACGACACAAAACGACGTCGTTTTCCAGCCCGTTTCTGGGCTCCGCGCAATGCGCGGCCTGCCCCCCATTAGCACCCAAAACGGCGTCGTTTTGGTCCCGGTTTTGCGAAACAGTAGCCGCACAATGCGCGGCCCTGCCCAGTTTTCTTTTTCTTCTTCTTCGCGTGAAACAGTACATCACCTTTCCAAATTTATCCATTTTCTCCTCAAAATTTGACAACAAAACACATCCAAAAATCATACAATTCATAACTATTCTAATTATTTACAATTTTTCTACAAAATTATTTCATTTTCAATAATTCACAAAATAAACTAAATTAATTAATTTATACCTTCCATAATCTTGAAACTCCATCCTTTAAACTTGTTAACCTTCTTTAATGGCACAAATATTTTTTTTTCCCTCCTTGGTGGCTAAGGTGGCTCTTGGTGGCGGTAAAGGTGGTTGAAGAAGAAGAAGTGAAGTTCTTCCTTTTTGTTTTTATTGTGTATATATATGTTTTTCTCTTTTCTTATATTATAACCAAAGGCAATTAACTTATTTAGAAAAACATTACAATTCCACCGACTTGCCACAACCACTCGAAACTTCCGGATTTTTCCGAAAATGGCTTGCATAATTCATTAAATGTATTACGTAATTATTTTATGTAATAAATATTTTATATAATATATATAAAATATTTATTTTAATTCACTAAAAAACATAATATGATTTATAAATAATATTAATACCTCTTTTGGGTACTTTACTTGATAAATTTTGTACACGCATAACACCATGCATGTAATTAAATGAGGTAATTTATACCTCCATAATTCATAAAATAACTCATATAACATATACAAATTGTTTTTCATAATTTTTCACTTCATTACTTGGACAACATGTTACACTAACATGTTCACATTTTCGAAATATTATTCTTCATAAAAGTCATAATAATTCCATTATACATAAACAAAATTTTTACTAACTTAAAACATTCCTTTTTCTTATTTATTATTCAATTTCTTTAATATTCATATTAATTTCTTTATATATAAATTATATAATTTAATATTATATAATTTATATAATTACATTCTCCTTTTAAATAATTTCTTAATCTCCTCCAACTTTATTCCATTTAACCACCTTATATAAATTACATAATTATTCTTATATAATTTATATAATTATTATTTTCTTCATACCTTATTTTAATTTCCTTATATAAATTATATAATTATTATTATATAATTTATATAATTACCTTTCCTTCTCCATTAATTTCTAAACTTCTTCCAAAATTCTTGATAAACTCTAAAATCGATAACTACAATTTTACAAACTTCCTCATTAGCTTTCCATAAATTCTTGGATTAATTTAATTATTAATCCCTTAATTTTCATAATTAATGAAATTTATAATTTTATCAATTAAACATAACACACATATATAAATGTATATATATAAATATATACATATCTAACTCCTGCATTTCACATTACCACATAGCCTTAATTAAATTATAATTTCTGCATTTTCATAATAATTTAATTGTACAATTTATTGTACATTTACCTGACATTTTTCTTATCCTTCATAAATTGTTTTTAAACAACTTATTTACTTTTTAATTATTTTAAATCAACACAAATCATCACCATCTCTGTACAAATTTAATTTATCAATTAAATCATATCACATACCTTAAATCACATAATATAATAATTAATTTAAACAACCTTGATAATTTTATCAATTAAATTCTCATTTAATTTTATTAAATAATTCTGAAAATTCGGATCCTCACAAATATTATTAATTATTTAATAATATTTTAATCATTATCTAATATTATTAATCATTTAATAATATTTTATTCATTATCTAATATTATTAATTATTTAATAATATTTTATCTATTTACTAATATTTTATTGACTTTATAATATTATTATACAATTAATAATATTTTCATGATTTTCTAATATTATTGTATTAATAATAATATTTAATTATAATATTAAATCTTTGATAATATTTATCCTCTTTTAATTATTAAATCAATTAATTATCATTAAAAATACATTTATTGATTTAAAAATAATAAAATATTTTTTTATCAAGCATGGGTATCTTGACGCCGCTCTAAGGCTGATTTGGGGTGTCTTTACGCCCATGGACAGAAACCAAAAGGGCTAGGGCGTATACATGGGCGTCTAGATGCCGGTCACTTTGGCTACCGGAACCTCTATTACTAATTTGATCATAATTTTGTCATACGGAAATATTTTGAGGTAATTCTTGAGTCTAAATTTATTAAAATTTCATGATCTACAATTTATCTTTAGATCACAAATTTAAATTCCAAACGGAAGTATCCATAAAATCGCTCACAAGAACAGAATAAAAATTAGTTTCATAAATCCTTGGTTCTAATGGTTCAAACTTGAAATAAATAAACTCTACACATTCAAATGACACCAACTTAGTATTATTGTCTTTCTAACTTTTTGTTTTACAATATTCCATGGTTCAATCACATTTTGGAAAACGTTTTACACGAAATTTAAAGATCGAACCACTTAGGGTTTAAAAACGACCTACTTTGCGGTAAAAGCCATAACTTCTTTATTATTCAATATTTTTGAAAGCTTCAAGTTGGGTTTTCTTTAAAACTTATATATCTAGCTTTCTAGCCATAAAAATCCAATTTCTAACTTGTATATTTCAAACTACAATATTAAACATCACATGCTTAACTAGGGTTTTACCGGTAAAGTTCGATATTAACATTTCTACCATTTTTAAGCATACCACATATACCAAATCATGATATAAACATATCAAACTATAAATATACATATATTACATAGTTAAAGACTTATAGACCATCAAAACAAGTTTTGATCGGTTAAAAATAGATTTTAACCGTTCAAAAGCTATTTAGACTACAAAAATAAAATTTGAGAAGGTTGGAGCACTTTTAAACGTTGTGGTCTTGGATGCTCTACTTCTTCTACTACCAAAGTATGTGATGAGGCTATTAGACATTCACCAAGATCCTTCTCTAGCCTTTTCTCACAACTTACAAGTGTTTCTCTCTTTCTCTCTAGGAAATGCTCTCTATTTTCTCTCTTGTATTCTCTAGGAAATGAACTAGCAAACATAACACAAGTGTGGAGTGCTTCTTTTATAGTACATTGATAATCTATCATCAACTCTCATAATCAACCAATGTCGGTCAAATTAAGAGGTAATATGGATTACTATAGCATGGATTGACTAGGTGAAAGACTTATTGATTGACTTGGGTGGTTTACCTACTATAACAAATTGTATATAAGAAGCAACATGAAAATCAAGCAACCCCAAGTGGGCCCCCTAAAATCTCAGCAAAAATGGTCTTTTCCAAGCCATTTTCCCTTTAATTTTTCTACTTTAATTATACATATATATACATCTATATATGTATATTCATATATATAACAATTTTGACCAATTTTGACTTCCTATTGGGCTCCATTTTGGACTCTAGGATTAAATATATTGGGCTCATCCATTTAATTGGTTTGGGCTCAATTTAATTAACACATTGGGCTAGCATTTAAATAACTATGCTACCTTTAATTAAAATAAGCATTGAGCTTGTTTAATTAATTACATGGACTAAGGTTTAATTTAATTACTTGGGCTACTAGGTAAATTTAATTGACCTAGTTTAACAACTCATTTAGATTTAAAATATAATCCAATTAGATTTGTTTTAGTTAATTATAACCTCTTGCTTCATTGCTTTAAATAAATATACACATACACTAGTATATCTATTTAATTATCTATTGAACAATTAATTAGTACAAAAATTTTAATTCATTGTTAATTATATAATAATTATAATTACAATGTTTAATGAAATTCGTGGTCATTACACGGTTGAGTTAACTAATTAGTTTATTCACTATTTCACTCAACTCACTTGGAACTCACTCCAACTCACTCTAACTCACTAACCACTCAATATAGAAGAGCTCTTGGGATATTCTTGAAACCCTAAACAAGGTTGTCAAGCATTGATATTTATAGAGCTTCAAAATCTATAGATACACAATTTATATCTAAGCATTTTGGCTAGCAATTCACAAAGTCAAGATTTGGTCCATAAATTAAGGGATTGCTAGTCCTTTATTTTGAAAATGAAGCGACCAAAAAGTCATCCAAGCCATCCCTCCAAGGACAACCGGCCATGCTCCTCTTTTCCCTCCAATTTTCATTTATTTTTATTGCCAAATTTACCAATTAAAGTCTTCTAGAAGGTGAGCTAGGGTTTTGGGCTTGGAATTAATTTGTATTGGGCCAAGTATGATCAATTTATCCAACATTTGGTTGGACTACTATAACACCAAATTAATTTACCAACATTGGGCTCAAACATTAATTTATTAGTCTCTTAATTTAAATAAATCATTGGTCTTACCTAATTAAATTAATACAACCAACATACAAATCCATACTTAATTAATTAAGTGGACTTGTTTAAAAAAATATATGAGCTAGCCTACTAGTATTTGACTACTAGTTGGACTATTAATTAATATTATTAATATTTCACATAGTTATTATTAACTAATAATTATATTAATTAATTTACATAACCCAATTAGACTTGCCCTAATTAAGCATAATTGAATCCTAATTAGGGTTTCTTAACATACCACTCGCTCGGTATTAATTTCCTAGGTTTGTTCGTTAGTTTAATAACCCCTTTGATCGAACAACCTTAAAATAAATCCTCAAATATTTAAATATTCATAATACCTTTTTCCTAGGGTTTGCAATAATCACCCTTCTTAATTCACTAATTTAGAAATTTAAATTCTAAATTTTATTTATAACATTATTAAATTTTTGGGTTCATTTCAACTAGGTTGGCTTAAATCGAATTACCGCAACAATACCTAGCTTATCTTATCCATCAAATAATTCATCGAATTTTAAAGGTATCATACTACCTTGTTTTACCCTAACGAATTATTTTTATTATAATTCTCTTATCTATCGAGTCACTAATCGCATCCTGAGTTAATGACTGATTTACTCGCCCCTCTAAGACATCTCTGCTTCAAGAAAAATTTTTCATGGTTCTACAACATTTGAACCTCCTAGGTTCTTACTAACACATAGATAAAAATAAATAAATTATCCATCTATTTTCACCCTTCTCATAAAACTAGGTTTTTAAATTTTACAACCTTTATTAAACTCCTTAATATTTTCATTAAAAGAAATATTGTTAAATATTTGGGTTATTATAATAGTGAACAAAGAAAGTTTCAACAGTTCCCAAATTTGATCATTTCCAATCCTAAAGAGTCACTATGGACCAAAAGATATTTAGAGGAAAATCAATAATTTGATAATTTTGAGTTAATAAATAATCAAAACTGAGAGGTCATTATGGACAGTGAACCTTACTAGAATTGACAGTATTTCACTAATAACCCATATTATAACAATTACAATAGGTGATCTACCTAAAGTACTCTATATTATGCATAACACTTAGACATGTTGTGTGCGCACGTGTCGGTTCCCCGACGTAAAATAAGTTGTTCATCTCAGTATATTATAAGAGTCTGCACCAAGACAATTGGTTTGGATATCTTTCGCAAAGAAATTATAATTGATTAACAATCCGTCTTATCATTTGTCTAACCGATACAAATAATATAGACGTACTTTTCAACACAATTAGGAACAATTAATACGTTCAATATTCATAAATAGGGTTCAAATAATCATCCAAGAATATAACCATGTTTCAGAGTATATATTTTAATCTTCACAGATATAAATAAACAAGAATTATTCTATTAATTAATTTTACTTGAACGAATTAATAAGAGTACAAGTTAGAGTATTTGTCTGGATCGTCAACTCTATTCGACTTTGACTCTTTATTCTTCGAATAATCTATGTTCGTCATATCCATCTAACGGTTAATCTTTATTAGCCTTCACATAATGATTTAACCGATCTAACTCACTAAGTCTATGCAACTAGGACTCATAAATTATATAATCTCAAATAAAATTATTTGTTTAAATATTATTATCCTTAATCCATTCCTTAATCCTCACAAATAAAATAATATTTAGTATTATTATATTTGTTTAATTATCCTTATTCATTAATTAATTATTCACAAATAAAGTATTCTCACTTTATTTGTTTATTATTTAATTATTATTTTTCTAGTTCACACTTTATTAGTCCACAGATAAAATAATTCAAATTATTATTTTATTTGTTTAATCACTAATTAGAGTAGTCTTTACCCTTATTTTAATTATTTATTCTTATTTAATTCACAATTAAAATACTTCTTAATATTATTTTAATTGTTTATCCTTTATTAATTCATAATTAAAATAATTGTTAGTATTGTTTTAATTACTTATTCTTTATTGATTTATAATTAAAATAATTCTTAATATTATTTTAATTGTTTAAGTCTCATTAATTCACAATTAAAATAATTCATAATATTATTTTACTTGCTTGTGCATCATTAATTCAAAATTAAAATAATTCTTTAATATTATTTTAATTTTTTAAAGAAATATTTAATGTTAATTAAAATAATATTTGTGACGACCCCAAATACAGGTTTTTTAACCTCGGATTTGGTTCTCACTGTACAATAATTAACAACAATGAAATACATAAATTGTATTCAAACTACGCGGAATAATACAAAATGTTCCTTATCAAAAGGCTATTCTTCTCAATGTCTATTAACCTTAATCGTAACATTACATATCTTAAGGGAAATACAAAAGATTTACACAATAATTACATAACAGTAATTTAAAACTAGCATTCATCTACTAATCTACACATTCGCTTTTCCCTTGCCTTTGTCTGATTTAGAGCAATCGGGCTTAGCTGAAATATAATCATGATATAGCAAGAATGAGCAACTAAATGGCTCGTCAAGTTTATAAACAACAACATAAGATATATCATGATGAAGGAAAATAACTTCAAGGTTTTCGACAATAACAATTGTGAAAGATATTAAGAATCAATATTCAACATAAGAATGGATTGACTCTTTACTGCTGAGTGGTCTTTAATGACTATGAACTGCTAATAAGGTAGAACAGTCATATAATGTCTGACACCTTGTTAAAAATAACGGGACACTGGAGGGGATCATTCCTTTCATGTCCTATGTGTATGCATAACATTTAGATTTCTTGCGCAAATTCGGTTACCCGACAATATAAAAATCCCTTTTAACTAGAGCTGTTTTTTCTCAGTCTTACTATAAGAATCCGCACCAGATAATGGTTTGAATAAGCTTTTATAATATTCAATTAGATGAATTTACACATGCATTTGTCTAGCCGAAACAATTAGTTTAGACATTGTTAAACAGTTCGTAAATTACTGAATTATAATATTTGCAAAGGCATTATGTGCGAATACAATACAATAATGATGTGAAGTAATTTTCGATAATTAATTCACTCAAAGGTCTGTCAAGTAACTACGAGTATAGATACTTGCTTAACAATAATTGAATTGCTCAATGTAAATAAGGTTGAAGAATACTTGCAACAATAAATACAAGTTAAGGTTAAGAAGAAACTTGCACAAAATAAAGTTCTAAGTAAGGAAACTTGCCTCGTGCGTTGTCTACGGCTAACCAATTTAATTTAACAATCTTTTATCGGACCTAACAATTAAATCAGTTTAATCTTAAATTAGTATCATATACTTGTAAGTATAATGAATTTTATAACTCTTGCGAACCATATAATTGAATAATTATGGGTATTTAAACACTTAGAAAATATTATCACTACTTGATAATATTTCAAACACAAAGAACCTATATTAACTATTTAATATAGTTCAAACAATTGTGAATATTATTAATAATTTAATTATATTTTATTAGCATTGTAGTATTATTAATCATGTAATAATACCTTATAAATCTTCTAAGATTAACTAATATTATTAATCATTTAATAATATTTTATTTATTGTCTAATATTATTAATTATTTAATAATATTTTATTAAGTATCTAATATTATTAATCGTTTAATAATATTTTAATCATTATCTAATATTATTAATTATTTAATAATATTTTATTAAGTATCTAATATTATTAATCGTTTTATAATATTTTATTAATTATCTAATACTATTAATCGTTTAATAATATTTTAATCATTATCTAATATTATTAATTATTTAATAATATTTTTTTAGGTATCTAATATTATTAATCGTTTAATAATATTTTATTAATTATCTAATATTATTAATTATTTAATAATATTTTATTAAGTATCTAATATTATTAATCATTTAATAATATTTTAATCATTATCTAATATTATTAATTATTTAATAATATGTTATTAAGTATCTAATATTATTAATCATTTAATAATATTTTATTACGTATCTAATATTATTTATCATTTAGTAATATTTTATTAGACTTCTAATATTATTAATAATTTTAATAATATTATATTACCCTATTAATATTATTAATCATTTAATAATATTTTATTTCTTTATTAATATTATTAAAAAATTTTAATAATATTTTATTTATTTAATATTATTAACTCTTTAATAATATTTTATTCACTCTATAATATTATCATACATTTAATAATATTTTAATGATTTTCTAATATTATTATATTAATAATAATATTTTATTAACTTATTTATATTATAAAACTTTAATAATATTTAACTCTTTTTACCCATTAAATCAATTATATACATCTTAAAAATATATTTCTTAAGTCCAAAAATACTAAAATAATTTTTGGAATATTTTACATTTTTGGATTCGTATGGACTGGACTCGACCCAACCCGGCCTTGCCCGACCCTGTAATGACCACGAATTTCATTAGTCATTGTAAATATACTTCATAAATATTTAGCAATGAATTTAAACTTTTTGTACTAATTAATTTTACTTTAGATAATTAAATAAATGTACTTGTGTATACGCGTATATTTATTTAAAGAATTAAAGCAAGGTGTATAGTTAATTAAAACAAATTTAATTGGATTATATTTTAAATCCAAATGAGTTGATAAACTAGGTCAAAGATATTAACCTAGTAGTCCATGTAATTAATTAAACAAGCCCAATGCTTGATTTAATTAAATGTAACTTAGAATATTTAATGTGAGCCCAATGTGTTATTTAAATTGAGCCCAAACAATCTAATTGAATGAGCCCAATATATTTAATCCTAGAGTCCAAAGTGGAGCCCAATAGGAAGTCAAAATTGGTCAAAATTGCTACATATATGAATATACATATATAGATGTATATATGTATAATTAAAGTAGAAAAATTAAAGGAAAAATGGCTTGGAAAAGACCATTTTGCTGAGATTTGAAGGGGGACCCACATGGGTTGCTTGATTTTCATGTTGCTTCTAATTTACATTATGACAAGGTTGGCCAACAACCCCAGTCAATCACCTAGCCAATCACAATGTCCATCCATGCAATAGTAAGCTAGATTAAGCTCTAAATTCACCAACATAGGTGAATTAAGAGAGCTAATGAAGGATTAGTAATTGGCTATAAATAAGATGCTCCACACTTGTGTCAAGTTTGTTAGTTCTTTTGCTAGAGAATACAAGAGAGAAAATAGAGAGCTTTTGAGAGAAAAGGAAGAAACACTTGAGAGTTGTGAGAAGATAGCTAGAGCTTGAGCTTGGTGTATGACACAAAGCTTCACTACATACTTTGGTAGGAGGAGAAGAAGAGCACACAAATCTCAAAGGTTTAAAAGTGCTCTAACCTTCTTAAATTTCATTTTTGTAGTCTAGATAACTTTGAACGGTTAAAATCTATTTTTAACCGATCAAAACTTGTTTTAATGGTCTAGAAGTATGTAACTATGTAATATATGTATATTCATAGCTTGATGTGGTTATATCATGTTTTGGTATGTGTAAATTGCATAAAAATGGAAGAAATGTGTATATTGAGTTTTATCGGTAAAACCCTAAGTAGCTATGTGCTATATTTTGTGTCATTTCGAAATGTACAAGTTAAATAATTGATTTACATGGCTAGAAAGTTTTATGAGTGAGTTATAAAGCCAACACAACTTGAATATCACAAAAATATGGAATAACAAAGAAGTTATGAATTTTTCCTCAAAACATGTTGATTTTAAAACCCTAGGTTGCATTGTGAGCAGTTTTTAGTATAGTTCTGTTTGGAATTTGGATTTGTATTCTAAAGAGAAATTGTAGAGGAGGAAATTCTGATGAGAATAGACTCAAGAATCACTCCAAAATGTTTTAAAATGAAGCATTTATGGCTGTCGGAGCGTCGGAGGGTCGGGCAGCCCAAACTGTGTAATTTTTGCTGCATGAGTGGGGCGGCCGCGCCACATTACAGGGCGGCCTCGCCACTCCCACAGATTTTTTTTGTGTTGTTTTCTTGTCCGGGTTGGGTCAGTTCGGTCCGGGTCGGGTCGGGTCGGTCCGGGTCGAATTTTTAGTGAAAAAATAAGTATAACTAAGTGTAAAATGAAGGTATTTGTATTAAACTAATATATGAAATTTATTTGTAATTAATGGGTAGCAAAATATTTAAAATAAAGATTAATGTTAACACCATTAAAAAGTTAACTATTGATATTGTTTAAAGATTATTATTAAAGTATTATTAAATGATTAATAATATTAGTATATGAATAAAAAGTTATTAAATGATGAATAACATTAATAATTAGTTAAAATATTATTAAATGACTAATAATATTAGTAAGAGATTAAAATATTATTAAATGGGTAATAATATTAATAAGTCAATAAAATATTATTAAATAATTAATAATATTAATAATTAGATAAAATATTATTAAATGAATAATAATATTAGAAAATCAATAAAATATTATTAGTAAGTAATAATATTAGTAAATGAATAAAATATTATTAAATTATTAATAATATTAGAAAATTAATAAAATATTATTAAATAATTAATAATATTATATAACTGATAAAATATTATTAAATGATTAATAATATAATAATGTCGTTAATATATTATTAAATGATTAATAATATAAGAAGATTAATAAGGTATTATTAAATGATTAATAATAATATAAGACTAATAAAATATTATTAATTTGTTAATAATATTAGATGAGTGTCTGGACTATATTAAATAATTAATATTGGTTCTTTGTGTTCTGAATATTATCAAGTAGTGATAATATTTCCTAAGTGATTGTATACCCGTAACTATATAATTATGTGATTCATAAGAGTTATAAAGGTCATTATACTAATGTGTATATGATACTAATTTAAGATCAAACTGATTTAATTGTTAGGTCCGTTCAAGGATTATTAAATTAAGTTGGTTAGCCGTAGACGACGCACGAGGCAAGTTTTCTACCCTTAACTTGTACTTATTGTTGCAATTATTATTCAACCTTAATTACATTGAGCAATTCATTTATTGTTGAGCAAGTATCTACACTTGTAGATATTTGACAGACCTTTGAGTGAATTAATTATCCAAAATTTCTTCATATCGCTATTGATTATTGTATTCGCACATCGTGCTTTTGCAACTGTTTAAGATGTCTAAGCTAATTGTTTCGGCTAGACAAAGTATGTTAATTCATTGAATTGAATATTATAAAAGCTTATCCAAACCATTGGGTGGTGCGGATTCTTACAGTAAGACTGAGAAAGAACAACCCTAGTTAAAGGAGATTTTTATTTGTCAGAAAACCGACAGCGCGCAAGAAATCTAAATGTGATGCATATACATAGGACATGAGAGGACTGATCCCCTCAAGTGTCCCGTTATTTTTAACAAGGAGTCAGACATTGTATGTCTGTTTTACCTTAGTAGCAGTTCACGGTCATTAAAGACCACTCAGCAGTAAAGAGTCAATACATTCTTTTATTGAACATTGATTCTTGATATCTTTCACAATTGTTATTGTCGAAAACCTTGAAGTTATTTCCCTTCATCATGATATATCGTATGATTGTTGTTTATAAATTTGCTGAGCCATTTAGTTGCTCATTCTTGCTATATCATGATTATATTTCAGCCAATCCCGAAAGCTCTAAATCGGACAAAGGCAAGGGGAAAGCGAATGCTTAATTTTAGTAGTTGCATGCTAGTTTAAATTACTGTTATGTAATTATTGTTGTAAATCTTTTGTATTTTTCCTTAAGATATGTAATGTTTAAGATTAAGGTACTAGACCTTGGGAAGTGTAGCCTTTTGTTAAGGAACCTTTTGTATTATTCCGTGAAGTTTGAATACAATTTATGTATTTCATTGTTGTTAAGTATTGTATAGTGAGAACCAAACCCGAGGTTAAAGAACCCGAATTTGGGGTCGTCACAGACCCGACCCGACCCGGTTCGGTTTATATTTTTTTCTGGTAACAGTGCACTGCACTGCGACGCAGTGATTAACACTGCACACGGCGCCCCGACGCTTTACTGTAGAAACAATTTCCAATTTTTGATTTCTTGACAGTTGTGACTACTTTGATTCAAAGATTGATTAAATGAAATCTACACATCCAAATATCACCAAATCAGTGTTGATGTGTTCCTAACTTCTTGTTTTACAATATTCCATGGTTCGATCGTCTTTTTGAAAACATTTTATATGAAAATTATGGATCAAACCGCCTAGGGTTTAAAAACGATATTTTTTGCGGTAAAAGCTATAACTTCTTCGTTATTCAATATTTTTGAAAGCTTCAAGTTGAGTTTTCTTTAAAACTCATAGATCTAACTTTCTAGCCATAAAAATTCAATTTTGAACTTGTATATTTCAAAATACAACATTAAATCTAACATGCATCGTTAGGGTTTTACCGATAAAATGTCTTATGAACATTTCTATTAATTTTATGCATTACACACCTACCAAATCATGATATAAACACATCATACTATGAATATACATATATTACATAGTTAAATACTTCTAGCACATCAAAACGACTTTTGATCGGTTAAAAATAGATTTTAACCATTCAAAATCGTTCTAGACCATAAAAATGAAATAAAGAGAAGTTAGAGCACTTTTAAACCTTAAGGTCTTGGATGCTCTTCTCCTCCTCTTACCAAAGTATGTTGTGAAGCTTGTGGACATTCACAAAAACCTTCCTCTAGCTTTTTCACACAACCCCCAAGTGTATTTTCTATTTCTCTAGGAAATGCTCTCTCTCTTTTCTCTCTAATGTTCTAGTAAATGAACTAACAAGCTTGGCACAAGTGTGCAGCATTTTATTTATAGTCAATTGCTAATCCTTCATTAACATCTCTTAATTCACCAACATAGTTAAATTAAGGCTTAAGTTGGATTACTATTTATTGGATTGACTAGGTGAATGACAAGTTGAGTGACATGAGTTGGTGAACCACTTTGATCTAGTGTGTGAAGGAAGCAATTTGCAAAATCAATCAACCCTTTGTGGGTCCCACAAGTGGCCGTCCAATATGGCCATTTTTGGCCATGTTTTTGATTTATTTTTCTAGCTTTAATGTGCATGTGACGCCCCCAAATCCGAGTTCCTTGAACCTCGAGTTCGGTGCTCACTATTCATCACTCAACAAACATTCATAATCTAAAACTTTAATAACTCGCGAAAACATACATAATTTCAATACAAAACGTACCTTCAATCACAGGTTCCACTAACCTTAATACATCATCATTACCTTATAATATAACAGGTTTACACATATAGTACGACTAATTACGTCTACTCGTTCATCCTTCCTTTGCCGTGGTACTCCTTAGATTACTTGGCTTAACTGAAAATAGTTCATGATATAGCAAGGGTGAGCAACTACTTTGCCCAGCAAGTTTAAATAAACGAGAATTGATATATCATGAATGAAAAGGATTTATCTTCAAGGGTTTCAACAATAGATAACAATTGTGAAATAACAAGAATCAATGTTCAATAAAAGAATGAATTGACTCTTTACTGCTGAGGAGTCTCAAAAGACCATGAACTGCTGCTAAGGTAGAACAGACATACAATGTCTGACACCTTGTAAAAATAACGGGACACTCGAGGGGATCAGTCCTCTCATGTCCTATGTATATGCATCACATTTAGTTTTCTTGCGCGCTGTCGGGTCTCCGACGAATAAAAATCCCCCTTTAACTAGGGGTTGTTCTTTCTCAGTCTTACTGTAAGAATCTGCACCAGCCAATGGTTTGGATAAGCTTTTATAATATTCAATTAAATGAATTTAAACATGCATTTGTCTAGCCGAAACAATTAGCTTAGACGTCTTTAAACAATTCGTAAATTTCTGAACTATAACATTTGCAAAGGCACTATGTGCGAATACAATAACCAACAATGAGGTGGAATAATTTTAGATAATTAGTCCACTTTAAGTTCGGTCAAATAACTACGAGTGTAGAATTTGCTCAACAATAATTTGAATAGCTCAATGTACATAAAGTTGAAGGAAACTTGCAACAATAAATACAAGTTAGGGTTAAGAAGAACTTGCCTGTTCCGCTGACTACTGCTATTCAACTTAAAAATACTTCCTTTGGGTGACCTAATATTCAATAACATTGATCCTCCAATTAGCATAACACATATAGGTTTATTTAACATTAATAACCTTAACATATATGTCTTAAATCATCTATCACTTAATCATAACCTTAAAACTCTTAATAATATTATCAATCCCTTGATAATATTTCGACTCACATAACCATCACTTCATTGTTTTATAATATTATCTCATTTGATAATATATAATTACTACATATAATATTATTAATCGTATAATAATATTTTAACCATTTATTATTTCAAAAATAAATCACTTAGCTCCTCAATATTATTAACTATCTGATAATTCTCTTAACCTCTTTATTATCTCAAACACTTATTAACATTATTAATAATTAAATAATGCTTTACATTATCCCCAATGATATTAATCATCAAATAATGTCTTAATCATTTATAAATATTATTAACCATTTAATAATATTTTATTCTCTCAATAATATTATTAATCCTTTAATAATATCCTTATCCTTAGTTAATATTATTAATCATTTAATAATATTTCACTCATAGGTTAACATTATTAATAATGTCTTACTCTTCGAACAATATTATTCATCAAATAATATCTTCAATAACTTATAAATATTATTATCCATTTAATAATATTTTATAATCAAAATAATATCATTTAATACTATTTTCTTCTCTTATTAATATTATTATCCATTTAATAATATTTTACTCATAATCTAATATTATTAACTATTTAATAATATTTTATTCGTATACTAATATTATTAACCATTTAATAATATTTAAATCCTTTATTAACTTACTAATATTATTAATCATTTAATAATATTTTATTAACTTAATAATATTATTAACCATTTAATAATATTTTATTCATTATCTAATATTATTAACTATTCAATAATATTTTATTCATATACTAATATTATTAACCATTTAATAATATTTTATTCATTATCTAATATTATTAACTATTTAATAATATTTTATTAACTTTCTAATATTATTAACCATTTAATAATATTTTAATCCTTATTAATATTATTAATCATTTAATAATATTTTAATCATTTACAAATATTATTCACCATTTGATAATATTTTAATCACTTATTAATATTATTAACCATTTAATAATATTTTAATCACTTATTAATATTATTAACCATTTAATAATATTTTAATCATTTATTAATATTATTAACCATTTAATAATATTTTAATCACTTATTAATATTATTCATCATTTAATAATATTTTAATCATTTACTAATATTATTAACCATTTAATAATATTTTAATCATTAACTATCATTATTAATCATTTAATAACTTTTTAATCATATACTAATATTATTAATCATTTAATAATATTTTAATAAAAATCTTTAAACAATACCAATAGTTAACTTTTTAATAGTGTTAACATTAATCTTTATTTTAAACATTTTGCTACCCATTAATTACAAATAAATTCTATATATTGGTTCAATACACAAATACCTTCATTTTACACTTAGTTATACTTAAATTTTCCAATAAAACCCGACCCGGACCGACCCGACCCGACCCAACAACTTGAACTTTCTGGCCTTGAAAGCCCCGGCGCTCAAATGAATGCCCCGGCGTCCAAAACAGAAGCCAAAACCCTATAATGGGCTGTTCGACCTCCAGTCACTCCGACAGCCATAACTTCTTCATACGGAAACATTTTGAGGTGATTTTTGAGTCTAAATTCATTAGAATTTCATGATCTACAATTTCACTATATATTAAAAATCCAAATTCCAAACGGATCTAATATTAAAATCCCTCACAAAGTCAAAGTGAAAACAAACTTCACAAATCCTTGATTTTAATGGTTCAAACTTGAATAAAATAAACTCTACACATCCAAATAACACCAACTTAGTGTTGTTGTGTTCCTAACCTCTTGTTTTACAATATTCCATGGCTCGATCCTCTTTTTGAAAACGTTTTACATGAAAATTACGGATCGAACCATCTAGGGTCTAAAAACGACATCCTTTCCGATAAAAGCTATAACTTCTTCGTTATTCAATATTTTTGAAAACTTCAAGTTGGACTTTTCTTTAAGACTCATAGATCTAACTTTCTAACCATAGAAATTAATTTTCCAACTTGTATATTTCAAACTACGACCTTAAACACAACATGTATCGTTAGGGTTTTACCGGTAAAATATGTTATGAACATTTCTACAACTTTTATACATTTCTCACATACCAAATCAGGATTTAAGCATATCAAACCATGTATCTACCAATTTATCATAGCTTAAGACTTCTAGACCATCAAAACCACTTTTGATCGGTTAAAAATATATTTTGACCATATAAAACATATATAGCCTACAAAAATGAAATAAAGATGAGATAGAACACTTTTGAACCTTATGTTCTTTTTCTCTTGGCTAGAGGCTTTGTTGGTGACTCCTCCTTGATAAGTCTCTAGCAATCTCCTTGGTGAAAAACCAACTCTCAAGAGTTCTCTCTATTTTCTCTAGAATGCTCTCTCTATTGTCTCTTGGAGTTCTTACAAAATGACTAACAAACCTAGCAAGTCTTTGCTCCTTCTTATTTATAGAAGTCTAGGATTTTACCATTAACTTTTCTAATCAACTAACATTAGTTGATTAAGGCTCTAATCTTGCTTACTATGCATGGAATGACCACTTGATGGACATTTTGATTGACCATTTGATTGACTAGGGTGGTTGGATGTTACTTGAACCAATTTACACTCCAAAATCATCCAACAAGCTAGCTTTATATCCATGTGGGCCCCAAAATTCGGGATTGACCAATATTTATCCAATTTGACTTTATTTTTAAGTCTTATATAATTATATAAGTATCCATATATATATACACCAATATATGTATACATATTTACCTATACAAGTTTATTGGGCTCCACTTTGGAACTTAGAATTAAGTTCTATTGGACTCATTCAATTAAATTGTTTGGGCTCAATTTATATCACACATTGGGCTAGCATTTACATAACTATGCTATCTTTAATTAAAATAAGCATTGGGCTTATTTAATAATTTACATGGACTAGTAATTAAATTAATTACTTGGGCTACTAGGTAAACTTAATTGTCCTAGTTTAACCACTCATTTGGATTTAAAATATAATCCAATTAGATTTGCTATTTATAAGTCCATCAGACTCCTTAATTAAATTAGCTTACATAACACAATCACTTACAAACTCTTGGGTTTATTTTAATAAAACCCTAACACTAATACAAGCAAATTGACTTGATTAAATTAATTCATTCACTAACCCTTATCATCAAATTGGGCTTATAATATCATTACTCATACACGTACAATTATTTTCACAATGGGGTTATCTTTAATAATTCACTTGCTTCTTCTTTCTCATTATTCATACAAGTAATTAACTTGTTCATTATAAAACTTCTTAATTGTCATACAAGGCCAACATTCAAGCTTTGTGATTTTATCACAAAAGCTTCTCTTGAAATCTTTTTCCTTCTTTAGTTAATTAATTTAATTAACTAATTTAATACCTCTCATCATACAACTTATCACATACACATATACTTCATACCTCATATATTATTATGGATATAATTAAATAAAAAAAAAATTAGGTTCGTAATTTTCTCGGTCATTACAGTGCATGTATATATATATATATATATATATATATATATATATATATATATATATATATACATGTGCTCAATTGTTGACCAATTTTGACTTCCTATTGGGCTTCATATTGGACTTTAGGATTAAATATATTAGACTCATCCATTGAATTGGTTTAAGCTCAATTTAAATAACAAATTGGATTTACATTAATTATTCTAGGTTACATTTAATTAAATCAAGCATTGGGCTTGCTTAATTAATTACATGGATTAATAATTAAATTAATTACATGGGCTACTAGGTTAATATCTTTGACCTAGTTTAACAACTCATTTGGATTTAAAATATAATCCAATTAGATTTGCTTTAATTAACTATACACCTTGCTTTAATTCTTTAAATAAATATATACACACATAAGTACATTTATTTAATTATCTAATGCACCATTAATTAGTACAATTTTTTTAAATTCATTGTTAATTATTTATTAATTATAATTACAATGACTAATGAAATTTGTGGTCATTACAATATTTGTTATTATTTTAATTAACTCACTAATAAAATAATTTTTAGTTATTATTTTATATGTTTAATATTATATTAATTAAAACAAATAAAATAATTTTTTTAATTATTATTTTATTTATTTAATATTATTTTAATTAACTCACAAATGAAATAATTTTTAATTATTATTTTATTATTTTAATTAACTCAGAAATAAAATAGTTTTTACTTATTATTTTATTTATTTGTTATTTTAATTTATTATTATTATTATAGTTAAAAATATTATTATTATTATTTTTATTTTTTATTTATTCGGATAGGGTCAGGTCGGACCTTGTCAACCCAACTGGGTTGACCTGGGTTTAACCAACCCGGTTTTTACTTATTATTTTATTTATTTGTTATTTTAATTTATTATTATTATTATAGTTAAAAATATTATTATTATTAATTTTTTTATTTTTTATTTATTCGGATAGGGTCGGGTCGGACCTTGTCAACCCAACTGGGTTGACCGGGTTTAACCAACTCGGTCAACAGAAAAATCGGACTGGCGCTACAGCGCCCCAAATAACACTAAGGGACGACGCTGCAGCGCCCCTCAGCAAAAAGGTCTTCCAAATTTTGATTTTTACCTTTTTTAATTCAACCTTTCATAACTTATTCATTTTACATTCAAATGAACTCAAATCAGATTTGTTATTTCACAAACTCATAACTCTACAATATTTTAAATTTTAAATTATTTAAAAAAATATTTATTTAACAAAAATTATTAGTTCTTCAAGCTAAGGTTTTCGTTTGACATGTTTTACAAGAAAATTCACTATAAATCCATTTTAGCTCCGTTTTCGTTCGTTCTACTTGAAATATTTTTTTATCTCATAGATCTACAACATACAATTTTTAGATCATGCAAATAGCTTACGCATTTTTTTTTTATTTTGTACCAAATCTCATATTTTACTAGTACGCTTAAGGTTTTAAGCTTACATGCATTTATTTTGTTCACTTATACATAAAACATATACAAATGCATTCTAAACACGTAATCTCCTTCACAAATTCTCTTTTATGTTTTCGAAATCTACCATGATTCCAACACATAAATCCTCCAACAACCAAGCATAAATAATCATACTACTTTATATAATTTTCTAAACTACCATAAGAAAATTATAAATCTTAGGTTAAAAATATTTATACCTCTTAAATGCTCTTTTTATCTTGAAAATGAACTTAAGGTAGCTCTCCATCTTCCTTTCCTTGCTAGACTCCTCTTGAGCTAACAATTTGACAAGTGTCTCTTTAGATATTTTTTCTCTTTTCGATTTCTCTCTCTCACTTTCTCTTTTACTTCCAACACTTAGGAATTTTAACAACCTTCAAAAATGTTCCAAGGTGAGCCTATTTATAGATGTAACACATGTACCAATACATGTACAAATACAGGTATAAAATACACCTAATTGGTTAATGTGCAAGAGTAAAAGTTTATTAGGTAAAAAATGTCCTTTATACCCCCATTTAAGGCTAAGTTTCATACTCGTCCTTCATGATGACCTACAATGCTCCACTTTTTTTAATAAAAAAAAAATTAGCACTTTTTGGAGCCACACAAGAGGTGGTCGGTTAACCTCTCTATACATATAATATTATATTATTACTTTTTTCTTCTTGAACTGTGCACACACACACACACACACACATAAGTACACATCTTTAACATCCTGCAGTCACATTGAGCTAATTCAATTAAAATCCCATTGAGCCATTAATTGAATTTAATTTGGGTCATGCACAATTTTTATTGGGCTAATTAATTAATTCTAGCAACCTTTCATAATTGGATTTTAAATTCTAACACAATGGACCATATCACATTAATTCATGTGATCTCTTAATATTTATATTGGGCTTAAATTAATTACACTAATTAGTTCATGACATTATTTAATCATTTTACAATTAATTTAATTAATTAATCCATTTGAATCATTATGCCACACAAGGCATATCTCATGAGCTTAAATTAATTATAATTTATGCTCACCATCATCATCACTTAATTTCTTATTTATCACATATTTTATCACATATTTAATTCATTTTAAATTGAATTATTAACGCTTATAACATAACACATAAACATATGTGTACACAAACAATTTTTGTTTTAAATATAATCATTTTTCATTAATAATAATATTTATAATTTCGTGGTTATTACAATTTGGGTATCAATATTTAGCATTAACTTGGTCGAATCTTGTTGAATTAAGTCCACTCGAATAGTCGATCAGAAAACCCATTTAATCAAATATACCTCTATCAAATTAGAGCTGCATATGAAATTAGGGCTTTAATAAGTTGTTCTAGATGGGGAAGGAGAAGTAGAGATGGAAAAGACAAATATACCTCTATCAAATTGGGCATGAAAGTAAAATACCCAAATTACCCATTTGTAATAAATATTACAGGCTTAGTAGATCACTTTTGACCGATTAAGTGAAGAAATGTACTTTTTGTTATGAAAAAATGAAGTTTCGGTTGTACTTAGACACATTTTTTAGTTTGGGGTGTAAAAGTCAATATTGGTGTAAAGTTTGGGATGCAGAGTTTCTTTTAGTCTGTCACCTAATATTTACAATTGATATGAATTTATTTAAATTTAGAAAGCAACAAATACAATGACTAATAGTATCTTTAGTTAATTTACAATAGTTATACTTATTTATATCAAGATTAAATATATTTGTATCGATATTTAATTTTAAAATTTTATAAATTAACTTTAAAAAATTATAATATATCTCTATTCGAGTCGCATTGTAGACACCCAAATTTTGCATTTCTCTACTAACCCTGACAGGAGGGCAAAATCGTCAAGTGACCCAATATACGACAAGGAGAGGTGGGCGCCAAAATGCAGTTCCCACCACGGCTTACGATCAAGGCTGTCAAACGCAAAACGAGAATTGAGGCATCTGAGGCGAGGCCTACGGGCCATCCAGACAGAACCCGATGCGAATCGCCAAAAAAGGACAAGGACACTGCAATTACAGCATTAGGGTGGGGTCTCGACGTCGGGAAACCATTCCCAGAATTGATTCAGGTATCAAAGAACAGCTTTACAAAATAATACAGCAGAAATTGGCAAATTAATACCGCGTGGCACGAAATTCGAGAAAAATGCGCCGGACAGCCGCGGATGCAGTCGCGGCTGCCGACAAAAAGACGTTCGCGTGGCTCGAGGGCGGCACACGGCAGCCGAGGAGACGGCCACAGCAGGCAGCCGCAGATGCATCTGCGGCTGGCCGCAGATGTATCTGCGGCTGCCTGCTGAGGCGCTATAGATCGCCATCTTCAACCCGAGAACCAGAAAAAAAGAAAAAAAAAGAAAAAGAAGGAGAGAGAAAGATCGCGCGGGAGAGAGAAAGTGGCCGGATTTTTGGGCTAGATTGAAGCAACACTTTCCATTGTTGTGTTCATTTAGTTAGCGATCTTGTGGTGTAACTCGTTTTGTATATATAAAAGCTTGAATCCGTGTTTTGCAAGGTGAAAAGATTGTCTTTTTGGTATTCTATCGCTTGTTTTGTTAATATAGCTTATGTTTTGGGTTATGTGATGTAATATGTTGTTATGTTGATAAAGGATCCGTGGATTAGGGGTTGTTAGCGAGGTTTCCATCAGAAAGTAACTCCTCTTAACGCCCCGATGACATCCGTACGGTGATATCTCGTTCGTTGTGGTAATGGATAGTTTTAAGTGTTTAAGTTGTGATATTTGGGTTATGTAATGTGATAGCATTGTTAAATCTCGTTAGATTTGGTTTAGGGTTGGTTGTGCCATGATTTGGGTAAATGTGAGCCTAGGGAGGAGATCCTCGCGGTCAAATCCCGATGATGGACATTTTGGTGTATGTAATCATGGTATAGGGTCCATGGATGTGTATGTTGTAATATCCGGCCTTAAAGCGATACCAAGTCGTGTTCGGGTTAAGGCCCCGTAATAATAATAAAATATGTGATTGTGGGTGTTTGGGGTTGTCTGGATGGCTTACATGCCCGTGGATAGCCCCGACACGTTTTGGGATGCTTGTTTTAATTTACAACACAACAATGATTTTCAAAATAAGGCAAATAATGAAGATTTTGTAAAAGTGATCAAATTTAGGATATTAGATTCACGAGGTTTAAAGGTTAAGTGTTTTGGTAAACTTTAATCCATAATTGATGAATAGGCTTTAGTTGGTTTTAAAACGTCACAAAAAACGATTTTGCAAATAAATAAATGTTTTCATTAAACTTTGTGCATAGGGTTAAAGAGTTCTAGAAGTTGCCCTCGATTTATTTATATTAACTGTTAGAAGGCAATGTATAGTCTCGATTCCTATTTGACAAAAGTTTAAAACTATTGTTTTCTAAAATGACATCTAAATAAAAAACCCTCAACGCTTTCGAAATTAAAATCAATCTTTCTTATAAAAAGCGAAGCCTCGTCATTTGGGTCAAAGAACGTCCAAAACACTTTCCAGATAACACTTTTGCCATATAAAAATAAAAGCGAACTTTTATGCAAAACGCACCACAAACATTCATCTAGGCACGCACGCACACACACGCAAACCACACATTTTAGGATTTAAAAAGGATAGAAAAATATCAAGATTGCGGTAACCGTGTTTCACGGAAGTCGGGGGGTGCCTAACACCTTCCCCTCGCTTAAGCAAGCCCCCGAACTCTATGAATCTCGGTTTGCGGACCAATTAATCGGAGTCACATATGAGCCAGCGATTACGAAAACAAATTCGGATGAGTTGGTACATCCATTTCAAATATACCAACTGGCGACTCTGGTCAATTGGCTCATAAAAAAATCGATCTTTCAAAACCCGTCGACACTAAGCCGACCCTTTTCAAAATCACATTTAATTCAAAAGGCTAAAATTGGAAAGGGAAATTTTTTAATAAATAAAAAACGAGACGAACGAAAATCCCGGCGTCGACACGCATGAAGTAAAATTCATAAGATTAAAGAGTAAAACAATTTGAGTAACTCATTTTTGACATGATTGATTTAATGTTTGTCTAAGATGTAATTATAGACAAGGGTAAGTTAGAAAATGTAATTTATTTTTTTTTCACTTAAACCATTCTTTTGGGAACGAAATGGGTAATATTTTGAACTCAATTTAAAATATTTTTAAACTCAAAATTAATATACACTCATTAAATTTAATCAACATAATAAAATATATTTAAAGTAATATCAATTCTAAAATTTATAGTTTTATTAATTATAACAATTTTCAATTTTAAAATGTGAAAAATTAAATTTTCTAAAAATGATAATTTTTTAATTTAAAATGAAGGGAGTAAAAAATATAACGTCATGTGCACATAACTATAGCCCGCAAAATAAAATACTGACAAGAGATAGAACTATGTATTTATTATGTCGACATATAACAAGACTAAAAAAGATATTTTATCTGTTCAGATTATTTGTATCCTACACCAATTATTTACCAACTTCCTGAAAAAAGTTTATTCTTTGTACTTGATATTAATCTATTTGTTGTTAGAAAACATTGATATTTCGTTTATTTTTATTTTTATTTTTATATATTTTTGAAGTACGCAATAGATGACATCCTTGATTGAACATTCAAGTCGGTCCCGCCTTTAGGTAACAACTAGAAGAACATGCTCAAATGTGACATGTCAAGATTGTGACATCTCTAATTTAAAAACTATACAAGTGAGATTGTTATTGTACTATCCCATGTGATTTTACATTTCATTTAAATTTTTTTTATAGAAAAATAAATAAAAATTAAGCGAAAATAATATATAGAAATAAAATAACAGATAAAATATACAATGTGACAGTAAAATCGGACATAGATAAATAAAGTGAGAAGAAAAAATTTCGGCTGAATAAGGGTGGAGAATTCATGTAATTTTGAACACATGACTAGCCTGCCCCACGCGGTTTTCCAGTTAAGTGTTTTTACTTTGCAATTCAATAAATCTTGACCATCAAAAATTTTAAAATAAGTATAAGTGTACAATATCAGTGATAAAAATTAAATATAATATTTTGATCTTAATTATTGAAAAATAGGACCTGATACGTAAATTCGTGTCAGATTTTACTTTTTAATAATTGAAATATATATAATATTTGAAGTAATTTTCGGTTGTAATATGTATAAAATTATCCAAATCTTTATTCCCAATTTATGGTCAGATGCTAAAAATACTGTAGGAGAGAGTGAGAAGGAGAGAGCATTAATTCACCATCACGAAAATGAGCATCCGACCATTTTTCCATTTATGTAGTGTAAAAGTTGAACAGAAACGTGGCTCCGCCATTTTTTATGGGCATAACTGCACGCACAGGCATCTCAAGTAATCCAGTCTCATAATTTTATGTTATCTATTTATGGATTTTTTTTTTCAAATTAGGTTTTTATAATTCTAGTTTTTTTAATTATTATTATTTTAAGTTACTTTAATTTTTGTTTTATTTTTGAGATTTTTTAATTTTTGTTTTATTTTTAAACTTAGATTTAATAGTGTATGACAATTTTATGCTTCTGAATATTAACATTTGAGCCCAAGTGAATTTAAGTACGAGATTAAATCAAACTGGCCACTTAAAGTAATGTTTTCAGACCCGGATCGGTCATCAAACCAAAAAAGGTGTCGAGCGGATGGATCACTTGTTTAACCAGTGGTCGAATCGTTATTGAATCGGTGACATAATAAATATATAAAAAAAATATTATTAATAATTAATAAAATTTTAAAACATCTAATTTTTTGTGAGTTAAAATATAGTAAAATTATGTTACAATATTACTAAAAATATCTAATTTTAAAAATAAAAATATTTTTATACCAAAAAATATTAAAAAATATTTTAAAACTGGTTCATTGGGTCAATTTAACTGGCTTAAATGGTTAAACTACTGGTTCGATTGATGGTTAACCAGTTCAAATCAGATTTTGACCGATTCAATTAAAAGTCAATTTTTTGGGTCAAACCAAGCCAGAGTGTCAATCGATTTCAGTTTTTATCGATCGAACCATCTTTTGGATCTAGGTTTAATAACCTTAACTTGAAGGACGAGATTGAGATTTTTGCAACTTAGAGAGCATGTGACAATTTGGAGGGATAATTTTGCAATTCGACCTATTTTTATTCAGTGGAGATGTTTAGGGGCAAGAACTTATTGAAACTTCATTTGGGCTTATAATAAATTAAAAGTTTATGATTTTTTTTGTTTCAAAATTAAAGTTAAATTTGAATTTTTTAGAGTTAGTTTATGAAATCTAATATTTACAATTGATATGTATTCATTAAATTTTGAAAACAACAAATACAATGATTAATAGTATCTTTAGTTAATTTACAATATTTATAATTATTTATATCAAAATTAAATATATTTGTATTGATATTTAATTTTAAAATTTTATAAATTAATTTCAAAAAATTAAAATATATCTCTAATCGAGTGGGATGATGTAAAATTCACGAAGATTGTGAATCCTCAATAAATATAGTTTGACAAAATGCGCATGCAGAATGCTGCAATTCATCAGTGATTTTCTATTATTTCCTTTCTCACGTTACCTCATAATCTTTCTCACTCAGTTTGATGCTTCTATCTTTTACTCCATCAATTTCAAAATTAAAGACATCTTTCTTTTTTTATTCATTTTAAAATTAAAATATAATTTTTATTTTGAAATTATAGAATTACATAAATTTTTTGACATACCCTTATTTTTATTTTTAATTAGTTAAGTACGTACCATCATGTCACTTTTTTAGTTCGCCCATGGCAGAAGAATATCAGAAATTTTACTTTACGAATAGTAACTTGTGCATATACAGTTATCCTTTTTACATTCGACACAACTGTGTATGCATAAGTTACAAGAAAACAAATACCACCTCCTCTCCAAAAGGATGACAAAATAATATTTTTTCACATAAATTAAGGTAATTAAAAAAGTAGAAGAGAATATAATTATTTTTTTCAATTTATCTTTTGAGTTAGAAAAAAGAGAGAATTAATATGAATTACTCATTTGTGATGTACAGTCAAAAGTAAATTAGAAAAACTGATATTTTTACAAAATTTTTTGATATTTTTACATGAAAAGTGTTATTATAGGTATATAACGATGGTTTGACCGTCGCTATAAATTTATAACTATAGTTTATATGTAAAAATATTAAAAAATTATATAAAAATATCACTTCTCTAAATTAGTTTATACAAGAATTTATATAGTTAATTTGTTAATTTCGCTCATCTTTTAAAGGACAATTTTTTTTATTAACATAATCATCGTTTTGGGGGACGAGGATTTTTTAATTTTTTTAGTGTGTTGTACTTGTACAAGTTACTAATCACAATCTATGAAGTATGACCAAGGACGTAGCCAGAGTTTCAAGTGGGAGGGTTTGAAAAATTTATGATTTTTTTTAACATTAAAAAGTATTAATGTAATATTAAAAATATATAAACAATTAAACATAGAATAAAGCTGTATATATTTTAGTTTTAACATACATATGAATTTATCTATATCAAACCCTTTTATATTAGAGTAAAATTACGAGTTTCAGTTTATTTTTTTAATATATTTCAAATATACATATCATCATTATATTTATTTAATATCATGCTGGATTTTAAAAATTTCATCACATACTAATACACAATGATAACATGTACATTTAAACTAATTTGAGAGACAAAATCTGAAACACCTAATATTATCTATAATATTAGTCTTATTTATTTGACTTTAAAACTAAAATAATTTTTTAATATTAACCTTTTTTATTTGTCTTTGAAAATTATAATTAAATTTTGACATGTATTAAAAATTAGAAATACATTCTCAGTATTGTCTTTTTCTAGTAGTATTTTTCTAAGGGATGTAAACATAGTCAACGGAGTTATCAATTCAAGCGAAAATATCACTATGCAATTGCAAAAATTGAAATACTTAAGAAATATTCCATCTTTTCTATAATATATATTGTTAAAGATATAATCATACATATTGATTTTTTTATATTAATATTAATATTAGGTAATTAATATTAGTTTGAGATTTTATTATTACTCATACACTAATTAATTGCTCATCTTTCTCTCAATTACTTTATTTTTAAGAATAAAATAGGAAATAATTAATTTTTTAAAAATATATATAAAACGCTTTATTTTTTAAAAATAAAAAATTTATAAAATAACCTATACAATAAAAAGAAGAGAATAGGATATTAGCCAAATGATAAAGTTGTAGGAAATCACAGTCTCTAACTCTTTCGAATGATCGTTGTGCCACGGATAATAGAAGCAAGGCGAAATGTCTAGCCTATATGTCACTCAAATGAGTATCTTGAGTTTTAAAAAAAAAATAAAAAAAATAAAATTCAACTTTGAATTTTTCAGCGGTCTTTTTCCGATAGTATTTTTCTACGGGATGTAAACGTAGTCGATGGAGTTATCACGTCAGGAGAATATCTCATCCTACAATTGCAATGATTGATTGTTTTCAATGCATGACAACTGCTATGTAATTTTCTAATAGTAGCTACTTCACAAAAATAAAAATAAAAATAAATAAAAAGCAGTCAATTCTCTAAAATTGTTGAAAAAACATGACATATGAAACAATGATCAATCAATGTCCTTAGTCAAATCTTTCTTCATCCCAATTCAAATGTGACATGTCAATATTGTGTTTCACCCAATTCTAAAGTATGAGTTATGCGCAATTTAGAATGATGAACTTACGCATACATGCAAGATTGTATTGAAGAAGATTGTCAGAATTTATTTTTCTTTATTTGGTCTATAGGCAGTCCTTTTTAATTATTTTGTTTTTTTTCTTTCTAAATGATCTTAAGATATTCATAAATTAGCACACCAATTTTATAGTCCTTATATTTTATAATAAAACTAGTATCGGTGGTATACGCGTTGTGTGTATAAAATATAAAAAGTAAAATATATTTTTTATAAAATTTAGAAAATTAAATAAAAAGATAAAAAAAAAAAAATCTATAAAGAACAAAATAGTAATATAACTAGAGTTGTAGGGATAAAAGAGAAAAAAAAGTATGACATAAAATCACCAAACCTCCCATTGAGGCTTTATAATATAGATAGATATCAATTATGATTGCCTTAAGTTAATTTGATATATTTATAAATTTAAAATTAGGAACGAATTCAGGTTTACAAGTTAAGGTAAATATAATATATATATATATATATATATATATATATATATATATATATATATATATATATTATAGGGGAATAATCCATAACAAATATTTGTTATGGATCAATTTTGGGTAAATAGATTCATACCCATCCATTGCATTAATTAACCACCACAATTTAAAATTAGATCTCATCATCAGCCACTATTAGTGGCGAATGATAGAATTACAAAAACTCTCAACTTTTAGCCAAATTAATTAAAAATTTGTCACCATCCAATACTAATAGTAGCAGATGTACATTAGGATTTTATTTTTTTACAATATACTGATGAGTGAGTTTTATACCTACGAATCGGGTATCGTTAGAACTAATAGTTGCTACCTTTAAGTGTCTTTAGATTTTTTTTTTTTTTTTTATGTTTATCTATTGCAGGTTAGAGTAGGAGGGACATAAATGACATTTTGGAAAAGAAGGTAATTAGAAAGAATGAAAAATAAAAATAAAAAATGACTGTTGTAAATATGGTGCCACTAGACGGTGTCTAGACGCCCATATTTGTACTAGGACTAGCGTCTAGACGTCCATGATTAGAATCAGCCAATGAGGAACTTCAAAAATTCTGAAAAGAAAGGTAATTCTAAGTCAAACGGGATTAAAAGAGGGAGGTTATTTAACTACCAATTAAGGGAGACATGGAAGTTAGACAGAGCCAATGAAAAATACAGATCAGGGAGAAAAGGAAAGAAGGAAGAATACACAGAGGAATTACAGAGGTTTGAAGATCAAGGCTGAGTTTGGGAGCAACTTTCTAGTTTCTTCTATTCTCTTCTTTTATATTAAATCTTTGTAACCGTAAGAATGTTTTTATTGATAAATTTGATGATGTTCTTCCTAAACGTCATGAACTAAATTTTAATTTAAGGTTGTGATGAAATTTAGTGCATAGTTTAAATTGATCACTTCCTTTTTAATTAAAGCTAATTATTTTTGAATCGTTTATCATATCTTGTGCTTGTTGATTAATTGTCTGGCCAACAATTACTGTGATAATCTATACAAAAATTGAAAAAATGGAGTATAGACTTCGATTCGGGTATGATAACATCTGTTCATATAATCTGTGTTAAGGTTAATATGATTAACATATAAGATATGAATATACTTATATGTCTTTTGCAGTCAATGAGAGAATCTGAACTTTAAATCTTAATTGACATAATTAATATAGGAATATAGTGAGTTAATTAATTAGGATGTTCCTTGCAATTATGTAGCCTTGAGGTCAGATTAGGAAGATTTGTTCATTTGTCTTTCAGAAGAAGCATATGAATACTATAAAGAATTCTTAGCTAGCGATTCAATTTAATTAATCAGTTGAAGATGAAGTGTATTGGTTTAAATGAAACACTAAGGGAAGTTGTAATCTTAAACTGTCAAATCTGCATTTATTCTTGTGGTTAATTATTTTAGTAGCTAATTTTAATTTTAATTTGCAATTATCAATCATAGTTTAAATGGGATTAATTTGGTTAAGAATTGGTAATTGATAATCATTAATCTATTTTCTCGTCGGAACGATATCCTTGCTTACTGAATATTACGAATGAACGCGTATACTTGTGTGTTAAATTGCTAGGTAAGAAATTAGGCAACATATACGTGGATTATTGTATATATTTTTGTATACCCTAAATCATAAACCTTGAACCCTAATAATAGATGATTTCAATAGACTTTTGTATATTATAATTTACTTGATGTTTCATTTAATTAACTATTTTTCTAAGCCTTAAACTAAACCCTAAACCCTAAATCTTAACTATTTTCATCTGAATTTTTTTAAATAATTTTTTTGATGTAAGAAAATTTATGATTTGCATCCACTACTATTAATAGCGGATCGTGGTAGTTTTATAATTAAATTTTATGCATATGTTACTAATAGTAAAGGATGATGGGTTACAATTTTAAATTCTGGCGATTGATTAATCTAATTAATAGTTATAAATCTATGTTTTCAAAATTGATTCATAGAAAATAATTATTATGGATCATATACCTATAACATATAATTTTAATCATGCATACACCAATTGAATATGTAGGTAAAAAAATAAAAAAAAAAGAATAAGAAGTTATGTTGTGTCCCAAAGGCACTAGAGATCTAGAAGGAGGGTTGAATAGATTTTTAATAACTTTTGCTTTTAAGGAAGGATTACCAGATTAAAAATTAAGCAAGTTAATTTGATAACGCATAACGAAATATTAATTTGAAAAAAAAAACCTTCAAAGATTTAAAGAAATTCTCAGTTCTGAATTTAGTTTACTTGTGAAATTATATCTGTAACAATCCAAATTTTTAATAAGAAAATTTAAGAATTTTTTTAATATAAATAAATATATTTGTATTTAATATTATGTGTAATTACATTATGTAATTAATATTGTGTGTTGTTATATATTAACAAATAAAATAAAACATTCTAAAATTAAATTATTGAAACATAATTTAAAAATTCTAAACCTAATTAGGAAACCTTAATCCAAAATTATAAAACCCTAATCCTAATTAGGAAACCCCAATCTTAATTAGTAAACCCTAACTCTAAATGGCAAAACCCTAAGGGTTAAACTCTAAACCCTAAAGACACTTGTGAAATGACTAAATTAACCTCACAATCTCAGCCACACAAAGCAACAAGGAAGCAAAATGAAATCTTTCTTCCTTAAAGCAAAATGGAAGCTAAATTATGTCCACATGAATTTGAAAATGCATGAGTCACCATTTGTAATGATTCAAAGTCATTTATTGACATTAATGAACCTGCAAACCGACCTACTAGTGGAGGTTTTGTGAGGATCTGAATTTTCAGAATTTCTTTAGTAAAAATTAGATAAGAATTTAATTGATAAAATTATCAAGGTTATTTAAATTAATTATTATTTATGTGATTTAAGGTATGTGATATGATTTAATTGATAAATTAAATTTGTACAGTGATGGTGATGAGTTGTGTTGGTTTAGAAAAATTGAAAAGTAAATAAGTTGTTTAAAAACAATTTATGAAGGATAAAAAAAATGTCAGGTAATTGTACAATAAATTGTACAATTAAATGGAAATGCAGAAATTATAATTTAATTAAGACTATGTGGTAATGTGAAATGCAGGAGTTAGATATGTATATATTTATATATATATATACATTTATATATGTGTGTTATGTTTAATTGATAAAATTATAAATTACGTTAATTATGAAAATTAAGGGATTAATAATTTAATTAATCCAAGAATTTATGAAAAGCTAATGAGGAAGTTTGTAAAATTGTAGTTATCGATTTTAGAGTTTATCAAGAATTTTGGAGGAAATTAAGAAATTATTTAAAAGAAGAATGTAATTATATAAATTATATAATATTAAATTATATAATTTATATATAAAGAAATTAATATGATTATTAAAGAATTGAATAATAAATAAGGAAAAGAAATGTTTTAAGTTATTAAAAATTATATTTATGTATAATGAAATTATTATGACTTTTATGAAAGATAATATTTCGGAAACGTGAATATGTTAATGTAACATGTTGTCCAAGTAACGACATGAAAAATTACGAAAAATAGCTTTTATATGTTATATGAATTATTTGATGATTTTTGGAGGTATAAATTACCTCATATAATTACATGCATGTCGTTATGCGTGTACAAAATTTGTCATGTAAAGTACCCAAAAAGGGTGTTAATATTATTCATAAATCATATTATGAATTTTGGTAAATTAAAATAAATATTTTGTATTCATTATATAAAATATTTATTACACGATATAATTACGTGATGTATTAAAATAAAATTTCATGCATAAGTTTGGAACTTTCGGGAGAGAATCCAAGTCGGTGGATGTGTGTGGGATTAAAACAAAATAAAGTCTTGCATGTAAGTATATAAGGAAAAGAAAAGGAAAGAAAAAAAAAAAAAGAAAGTAAAAGAAATGAGAAAAATACACACAAACACTCTCTTTCTTTCTCCCACCCGAACCACCACCTCCACCGTGCACCGCCACCCGAACCACCATGGCTACAAGAGGAAGAGGAAGAAATTTGGTGTTTTTAAGCAAGGAAATTCATGGCTTAAGAAAGGTTGATCGAGAGAGAGTTTTAAGCTATCAATTAAATAATTGGACGCCAGGATAAAGAAATAAATTCCAAGAATTTCAGATTATATAGAGACGGTTTACCAAGGAAGACTATTATATATTTGATGGTGAATCATGAAACAAAGAATATTGGATGGATATAAACAACATTGTATGTGAATGTTGAGCTTTATTGAGTTTCACGATAATGATAATAGAAAGAAAAAGTAAAGGTTGCGATCCAGGGACTAGGATCGAAATGTAAGGATTTTGAATATCCAAATATTTTAATGCAATGATTTAAAAGAAAAAGAAAAATTTATATGAAGATTTTGGTAATTGAAAATTTTAAAACTAATTAATGGATCAAGTAAGGTGATTAAAGATTTATTAACGAACCGAAATTTGGACGTAAGAAATATAATGTTAAACAAATGTGAAAGTTAAGGTAATAAATTGGGTCGAATTTCGGGGTCGTTACAGTTGGTATCAGAGCCAAATGTTATAAACCTTAGGTAAATGATACCTTAGGCTATAACTTAGCGTAAGAAAGAGTACGGTTAGTTGAGTGTTCTGAAAACTCAAGCGTATGGTAAACTCGTGACTCATGATTATATGGTGGACCCCCTTTAGCGAATGGGCGACTAAGGCCTGACTAGGACAAGCTCCTTAACCATATGATTATGGTAAGTTCCTGAGTCCAAATACGTGATAAGTTTGATGAACATTGGGGGGATTAGAATGGAAAGATATAAGTTGAGAAAGATGTTCTCAGATATTGGCTAAGGCTAAGGAAATATGAAAGATAAGATTATAAGAAAGAGATAAAGATGTTAAGAAGGATTTGAATGAAGATAACGAATTGAGAAAATTCATAAGTTCAATTAAGAATAAATCTAAAAGAATATCTGAAATGATTCAAAGATGAATCTCAAAGATAATCAGGGGACACCTGATTTAAGCAATAAAGATGACAAGGTAGTCCAAAACGTATAGGAAAAGATCATAATAATATGATCAGGAACAGCGAGAGGATCGTACTACGATACGATCATGAGATAAGGGAAACGAGTAAGGAATGAATTGTAAAGCAAGGTCATGATGGGATCAAGTGAGAATATGAAATAATAGAGAGATCTGTTAATGATCCAAAAAGTATAGCTTGATGCTATAAAGAGAAATGGTACTATGAAATGGTACAAGAAGAATACAGAGAATGATGAGACATGAATGATAGAAATGTTATGATGAGGGGGCAGGAAGCTTGGGTACGAAATTTCAATTGAGGACTCATGTGGTGACTGAGTTGCACAATCCTTTGTATGAGCGGGGGATTTGTGTTTACTTAGTTACTATGTGATAATCATTGAAATGTTAGAGTCGCGCTAGTGATTTTGATAGATAGATAATATTAAGTTAAGCACGAGTTCTTAAAACTCATGCATATGGTAAGTCCATGACTCATATTGGTATGGTATGTTTTGAGCCCCTCAGCATATGGACAGTCTTTGATATATTCTCAGACTACGTATTGCTAGGACAAGCTTTAAAACTCATATTCTTGTGGTAAGTTCCTGGACTTATAATGTGTGGTAAGTTTGATGAACTATACGGGGGTATAGAAATGTTGGAGTAGTTAGAAAATTTTTGTATAATGATAATTAATAATAGTCCTAGCAATAAATTTATTAATTGAGTAAAGAAACTAAAAGTGAATGTTAGGGAATTTAGGATATTCCCACTCTTCTAGCTTTGCTAGACTTCGAAATTTTTGGCCTCAAGTTGATTTGGCACGTGTGTGTTTTGAAAAAATATAAATGAAATTTTTTTTAAGCGATTTAAAAAGTGTCTATGCTACTTGTCTCGGCTAGACAAAAATGTTTTTACATCAAAATGTATTTTAAAAGAATCATCCACGCACCTTTTAACCCAGTGCAGATGTGATGAATGACGGAATGCTCAACGTGTTGTTGAGACGGTGCGGTACTATTTCGTTATAAGATGATTCAACACCATAAAGTATGGTGTAGGGATCATTAACGACGAAATTCTCAACGGACTGTCGAAATGATGCGGTAACATGAAGTCATAAATGATTTTGATTTGTGAAGCTATGTCAAAGCTATAAGTCTTTGCCATTTGACTCGGCTAGACGTTTTGAAAAGTTTTGACATGATGAATGTTTTAAAAATTTCTGAGGATTATAAATTGTTAAAAGTTAGTCTATGCTAATTGATCTAGCTAGACAAGCGTTGAAGAAATATAAGTCTGAGCTATTGATTCAGCTAGACAAATTTTTAAATTATATTTATTGAATTCGTATTCTTTGAAAGTTATACCCAATCAAATTACTTTTGAATAAATTCTAAGGCTGAGATGAACAAAAAGATTAAGACTATTGCAGGTTGATCGAATGGTCACCTGGCATAGCAAGACACAGGCATTGCAGATTGATCATCTGGCGTGCCAATATATGGTGAAACATCCATTACTTTAATGACAGATTGATCCACTGTCAAGGTTTGCAGTATGAAGTACTCGGGGAGCGAAGTACTGTAAACCGGGATAAATGTTCATTCAGCAAAGTATGAAAGTTGCCAAAATAAAAATTTTGAATCCTTCTACTCTTATGAAGATTGGATGGTAGGATGGGGTAGTATTTTTTTTAAATTGTGAGTGATAAGGAAAATAATAATTGTGAAGCAAATGAATTATGAAATGTGATGAATTAGAAAATTGCAGTGTGCAATAACTACGAGAAAGGAATGAAATAAAGATATGTGGAATGAATGTAAAGAAATTATGAAGTATGAGTATATAGAAATTTCGAGGACGAAATTTTATGAAGGAGGGGTGAATGTGATACCCCAGGAATTTTAGAATAATTCTAAATAAGGATTATGATAAATCAAGTAAATGTTAGTATTTAAAATCTAATGTTGAATAATGGAGGTATTAAAGAATGAATTATGAAATATGAAGAAGATTATGAATGTGAATTAAGAAGAAAATGATGAATGTACCGAGTATATATGAGGTGTAATAGAAGGTATGAAATAAGTTGGTTAAGTAAGGATAAATACGATTAGAGGAAAAGAAAGTTTTCGAAAAATGAGAACATATCTTGATAAATACATCAAGGAAAGAGCTAAAGCTTTATAGTCACAAAGAAATTGTGAATGTGATTTAAGAATTGAATATTCTGACAATTATGATTTTATGAGGTTATCCATGTAAGTTATGGATATTAAAGAGGTAAAATATAATTATTATGGATTTAATTGTGATTCATCAAGATAAAGGTATAGCAAGATGCTATAAATAAAATACGTATGATTAGTACGACAATTATGATTCCGAGGACGGAATCCTGTTAAGGGGGGAAGAATGTGAGGATCTGAATTTTCAGAATTTCTTTAATAAAAATTAGATAAGAATTTAATTGATAAAATTATCAAGGTTATTTAAATTAATTATTATTTATGTGATTTAAGGTATGTGATATGATTTAATTGATAAATTAAATTTGTACAGTGATGGTGATGAGTTGTGTTGGTTTAGAAAAATTGAAAAGTAAATAAGTTGTTTGAAAACAATTTATGAAGGATAAGAAAAATGTCAGGTAATTGTACAATTAAATGGAAATGCAGAAATTATAATTTAATTAAGGCTATGTGGTAATGTGAAATGCAGGAGTTAGATATGTATATATTTATATATATATATACATTTATATATGTGTGTTATGTTTAATTGATAAAATTATAAATTTCATTAATTATGAAAATTAAGGGATTAATAATTTAATTAATCCAAGAATTTATGAAAAGCTAATGAGGAAGTTTGTAAAATTGTAGTTATCGATTTTAGAGTTTATCAAGAATTTTGGAGGAAATTAAGAAATTATTTAAAAGAAGAATGTAATTATATAAATTATATAATATTAAATTATATAATTTATATATAAAGAAATTAATATGATTATTAAAGAATTGAATAATAAATAAGGAAAAGAAATGTTTTAAGTTATTAAAAATTATATTTATGTATAATGAAATTATTATGACTTTTATGAAAGATAATATTTCGGAAACGTGAATATGTTAATGTAACATGTTGTCCAAGTAACGACATGAAAAATTACGAAAAATAGCTTTTATATGTTATATGAATTATTTGATGATTTTTGGAGGTATAAATTACCTCATATAATTACATGCATGTCGTTATGCGTGTACAAAATTTGTCATGTAAAGTACCCAAAAAGGGTGTTAATATTATTCATAAATCATATTATGAATTTTGGTAAATTAAAATAAATATTTTGTATTCATTATATAAAATATTTATTACACGATATAATTACGTGATGTATTAAAATAAAATTTCATGCATAAGTTTGGAACTTTCGGGAGAGAATCCAAGTCGGTGGATGTGTGTGGGATTAAAACAAAATAAAGTCTTGCATGTAAGTATATAAGGAAAAGAAAAGGAAAGAAAAAAAAAAAAAGGAAGTAAAAGAAATGAGAAAAATACACACAAACACTCTCTTTCTTTCTCCCACCCGAACCACCACCTCCACCGTGCACCGCCACCCGAACCACCATGGCTACAAGAGGAAGAGGAAGAAATTTGGTGTTTTTAAGCAAGGAAATTCATGGCTTAAGAAAGGTTGATCGAGAGAGAGTTTTAAGCTATCAATTAAATAATTGGACGCCAGGATAAAGAAATAAATTCCAAGAATTTCAGATTATATAGAGACGGTTTACCAAGGAAGACTATTATATATTTGATGGTGAATCATGAAACAAAGAATATTGGATGGATATAAACAACATTGTATGTGAATGTTGAGCTTTATTGAGTTTCACGATAATGATAATAGAAAGAAAAAGTAAAGGTTGCGATCCAGGGACTAGGATCGAAATGTAAGGATTTTGAATATCCAAATATTTTAATGCAATGATTTAAAAGAAAAAGAAAAATTTATATGAAGATTATGGTAATTGAAAATTTTAAAACCAATTAATGGATCAAATAAGGTGATTAAAGATTTATTAACGAACCGAAATTTGGGCGTAAGAAATATAATGTTAAACAAATGTGAAAGTTAAGGTAATAAATTGGGTTGAATTTCGGGGTCGTTACAGGTTTGATCATGATCATTGCAACAAACTTAGCAAGCAAGAAAAATAACTTAAAGACCATTAAACCCTAACCCTAGCCCTCATATAAATAGAAAGCACTCCAATTGATGATGCCCACGAAATTCCCAACTAATATCAGTCACAATTAAAGTCCCATAAGCCTCAGATATTCCTTTGATCAGAATCAAGGAGGAAATTAGCAAATTTGCTTCAAGAGGTATAAATCCTAAATTTCTTGTAGATCTTTAATCAATTTTTAGATGTTATGTTTTGATGTTTAGAAATGACTGATATTATGTATATAAGTGATATGGGTTGCTTAATTGAGGTTTCATAACATCTAGATGCATACAATAATAGATTTTAGCTCTATGTCCAAAACTGTCAAGAACCCTAAAATACATGTCTGACAGCCTACTTTGCAGACATTTTGATCTGTTTAAATTGATAGTTTAGGCTATTTGTGTGTTTATAGTTGTGGTGTGCCATGAGGTTAACAATTTGAAATTTGAATCACCCCAATCGGAGCATTGTACTGTTAGATATTGATGGTCAAACCTCGCTGACCGATCACGGTCGCTGTTTCTGGAAATTCCAGAAAATGAAGAACAGTCTGACAAGGCATATTGTCAGACAGTTTGATTCAATCCTATAAGCTGTATAATGTGTTTTAATGTTTGTAGATGTAGTATGCCATGTAGGGAAGACATAGAGACCAATCATACTTCGATCGGATCATTATAGAGAGAGTTATGCATGAGGGAAAGTGACTGGTCGATCATGGTTTCTGGAAAACCCAGAAAATTTAAGCAACCTAGAAACGTGACGAACAACCTAACTGCCTAGTTTGACCGAGTATTAAAGTCCAATTGGGATGCTTTACGGGTATAATATTTACATGTCGATGTAGCTTGCCATATGTAGTATGTCGAGGTTCACTTAATATTTCAAAAATGTTCATAATCAGATAGATGAATCAAGCCAAAAGTGATCACTCGACCATGACCGGCTGATTCTGGGCAGTCAAGAACATTCAAGGCTATATCGACGGATTGTTTGTTGCTATAGGCCTTTAGTCATGACCTCCTTCCGATAAACCCAGAAACCTTATAACTTTAGCGATGGATAGCCTGTCGCTATAGGCTTTAGTGACAGTCTGCTTCCAGTCAACCAAGAACACCAACCGTGATGGCTTTAGCGACGGATAGGACTGTCGCTATAGCTTCAGTGACAGAATTAATTAGGTAATTAAATTTGATTATCTTTAGCGACGGACGTAGCGATAGATTCTTATAAATTCATTATAAATACCATATAGCGACGGATTGGGTCCATAGCTATATCAATAAATTACAAATTTAATAAACCTTAATAATAAAATTAATTAAAATACTTTTAGCGACGGATACAGTGTTAATTAATTAAAAATCAATTTAGGGTGCTTCTAAATTGACTTTTAGCGACGGACAAGCTTTGTAAAATTAAAATATAAACTTTTAATAAAGTAATTAGCGATGAGTAAATTATATAAACACTATATAACATCCAATACAACAATTAAAGTGACGAATCGACACCGAATCGTAAACGTAATTAATTAATTAATTTAAATATATATTTTTATATATTCTAACAATTATTATTGTTATAAATGCAATATATTTAGGCTATAAATATAAGTCTAAATACCATGTACGATTGTCAGACAAGTTTTCTTTATTAAACTTATTCTCATTGAGCAAGTTTTCTTGAATATATTTTATTATGCAAGTTTTTCTTTAATATTCGTACTTATTGTGCAAGTTTTTTAAACTCAAACTCGAATTATATTTCAAATATATACTAAGTGGTTTAATTATTATAAATTATTCCACATCAATTCTTGACATTCGCACATAGTGCAAGTTTTCTATCTTGAATTTATTTTATTGAGCAAGTTTTCTAACTCAAACTCATTTCATTGAGCAATTTTATTATCTGTTGCACACCGAGCAATATAATACTTTTAACTGTTGAATTTCATTTGACTTATGAAATTCTTAATCGTGTGAAATATGTATTGTGATCATTCTTTTTGATCTTGTTTATTTTTAAGCAAGTATTCTATTCCTTGTACATTTATGTACAAATTTATTCTTCAATTCATTAAATTATATGGTTCGTGTTATCTATTATTGAGAAGGTATTGCTTATTGTTCAAGTATAACTTAAAGTGTTGAGCTATTATTTGCGTAAATTTGACTTAATAAGATATCAATGGAAACCAATATTGTTTGATACAAAATATATATACTGAAACTTTTTCTCTTTATATAATAGTGGTTAACAGGCAGTACACTGACCCGTGGTTTAGGCAATCAAAGTACTGGCCTCAGTATGTCTAGAATACTGGTTGGATGATATGCATACTCCTAGGTTATAAATAGGTTAATCCCCTATTAAATAACTGAACTAATGATTTCTAAGTCCACATGACCTCTTGGAATGATTATTAAGTCTGGTTGAACAGATCAACCTATGATTTCTAAGTCTTTTTAATTGACAGAAATCATAATGTGTGTGGTTTGACAGATCAAACCTCAGTATATATAAATGAAATTTTTTTGAACTAAAGGTTCTTTCGAATTCAGACACAGTGTGAGTAGCTTATTCATTTTATTGAAACTTGTTGAGCATTTGTAGCTCATCCTTGCAAATATTATTTTATTTGCAGTATTGAAAGATAATCCAGATCATTCGATTATGAAGTCCGATGGAAAGGGACATTGTTAGATTAGGTTTATTGCTTTTACTTGTACTATTTAAGTCTTTTAAGACTTTGATGTAATAACAATATGTTGTTTGAAAATCTATGTAACCGAAATCAAAGTTATGAAATATATTATTATCTTTTGATACATCTATTATGTTGTACTTACATTTTAGATTATTTAGAATGTTGTCCTAATTTAGTACAGTATCTATATGAACTATACATCTGAATGAGGGTGTTAAACAATTTAAGGAGTTCTATAAGAACAGAGAGTTACTCCCTCTATTCCAGGAACAAACTTATCATCTAATACTGTGAATTTCAGATAGATATGAATTATTGATATCAAAGAAATATCCATGAGACATGAATATATACATCCAAGTGAGGGTATCCAAACACAGTAATTGTTATGACGAGAACTACTATCTATTATGGGATACTGTGAATCTGGGATTGATAGAAGTTATGTATTATAAAATATTTATGGTTAATTAGTCAGCGTGAGCACCTAATCCGCTACAGGAGGTGTAGAGATTTTGGGGGCGTCACAATATCACAAGATATAAAAGATAATGAAGAAATGAAAGTGTAGAATATAAAGAGACACATAAATTTTAAGTAGTTTGGAGCACTCATAGTCCATTTTTCTCCTCTTCAAGTAGGGAATCCACTAAAGATGAGGGTGACCACTTAGATCAATTTCCCAAGAATTGTTACAATCGATGAATCACTTAGTGGTGTGTTGTCACAGGCAACCAAAAATAAAGTCTTATTGCGAAAATATTTATATAGACTAGTAAGAGTCAATCCCACAGAGAATGATTAATTTAATTTTATGTTATGTTAACCAGAATGTGGGCTTTTTAAATTAACATAAACAATTAAAAAATATAAACTAAAATAAAAATAATACGCAACTAACGCAGAATAAATTAATGAAATAAATCAGAAGAATAAATCTTGGATTAAGTTAAAATCTACCATCATAAATTTACACCGATCATTGACACTCACATAAATTAATTAATATTTTAAATATTCACCGGTGAAATAATTTTTCTATCTCTCATTAATTTTATATAATTAGAAACAAGCGATCTAAAAAATCCTAACTACTAAACAACCTTAGACATGCACTGAAAATTTAATTTAGTAACAACTTTAAAAATTAGAGAGATTGATGAAACTAAATAACATAAACACAAGTGATTGCATTTAATTTAGTTAAATATTCTTCCTAAGATATAATATTTTTTTGATCTGCAGTTAATTATTAATCTTAGTTGCTTCATAAATTAAAGCGTTTTGTTTCCTAGAGGGCACAAAGATGATCTAGAAGGGGGGGGGGGGGGGCAGGGGTTTGAATAGATCATTTAATTCTTTCAAAACTTAGTTATCAAATTACTTAGTTTGTAATTGCAACGGAATAGTTAATTTGATAAAACACCCCTCCTTGATCTGAGATTAAAAATTACAGTTCTATTTTGAGCTATGCTAATGAAATGTTATTGCAGATAGTAAAATAGTTGAAGTAGTTAGAGCAGCAGTAATGTAAGTAGTAAAAGACATAAGAGAGGAGACAAGAATTTTATGTGGTTCGAACCACAAAGATCTCGTAGTCCACTCTTCTGCACTTTTAGCAGGGAATCCACTAAAGACATTCTTGATCTTTACAATCAGATCACTAATGTAAGGCCCCGAAATTATGAAATACAACTTTATTTTTCTTCATATATATTTTTTCTCAAATAGTAAGTGATTAAATTAACAAAAGTTAAAAGTTAAGGATGTTATGTACAAATTTTATTGTGTCGGACAATATTCGAATTGTGGGAGAATATTCGTTTGGTAGGGGGAATATTCGCTCTGTCGAAAAATATTCGTACGACGATGCCATATTAACTAATCATTAGTGGACCCCACAAAGAAATATTGTCGGATATAGAAAATGACAACATTAACTTTTTTAAATAAAAATAGTTAACGATACTATCATTTTTAGCTGTTAAAATACCCGGTGATAAAAGAATAGTAGCATACGATATTTTATGATATTTTATTGTAGCACACGGTATTACATAGTAGCACATAACATTACATAGTAGCACATGATATTGCACAGTATTCATATTATTGATCTAATAAAGTGATTATTGTATAGTATTCATAAATAATTGCTGATACACAATATTTTACATTATTGATTCGCTAATTATCATTACACTGTATTTATATCATTGAGCCAATATTTGCTATTGCTCTGTATTTTAAAATTATTGAACCAAATAATTGTCACAGTATAAAATACACAGTAATTTATATTATTAAAATAATAATTATCAATAATGTGTTTCTTACATTATTATTGAATTATTGTGATCACTGTTATAACATTACCTTAATTATTGTATTATTGGTGAGTATTTTGATTATTACATATGAATAGTAAGAAAACATGTGGACCCTCTGTGAGGGCCACATGAGGAATGAAAATGAGATTTGCTGGAAGAAAATTAAGAAGCAGCAAGGGCTGCTGCTGCCATTGCTGAATTTTTAGGCTGGCGTGCAGCACACTAGCTGCTCACCTACCACACAGTGCACTTTCTTTTCCTATAACTAGGTTGCTCAGCTGCATAGAAAAATCACTCCTAAAACATAAAAATTTTTTGCAAGTATTTTGTGAGTATTTCTCTAAGAATAGTAAGGTTATCTTAAGTGTTAGTAAACCAAAAGTAGTGCAGAAATTTCTTAAGTAAGTATTTTATTTAAAGAGTAGTAATTGCATAAATACCTATTTCACACTGTATTCACCAATCTTTTTTTAGAAAACTCTTCTTTGAAAAGATTTATTTTGAAAGTTTCATTTGAAAGATTTATTTCTAAGTATTATTTCAAAAATTATTTTTTGAAGTTGTTATACACCACAAAAAATTATATTATATAAATACTTTTAATAATTCATAATATACAAATTATCATACACCATAAAATTTATATGTGGTAATTACTAATTATATTATAAATATATAGGTTGATCTACTACATTTAAAGCAATATCTTTTCACGTGTTAAGGTAAGTGATATCATTTTCTTTCATACTTTTAAACTTACTATGGTAATTATTGTTCGGTAAAATTTCTAAAATGATTAATAATTTGTGTTTCATTTGATATTATTTCAATTGAACCTTCCTATTTACTTGGACATTTTTATTGAACTTCAACCGTTCTTTTGAATTATGGATCTTGAATATCATTCTTGAATTTGAGTCCACATTATGTTGATTATTTGGACCTTATTTGAATTTGCACAAAGTAAAATTATAAACTTTCAATATCTATTGTTTATCCTATTATTCTCTTTCTTCTGTTCATCATTTATATCACTACTATTTATTTTAATCATCATAATCATGTTATTATGAATATCTGCAGCCTGGACATATATGATAGGATAAATGCGATATATTTGTTGTGTGTCTTTCAGGGCACGTGGTGAATGTTCTTTTTGGTTTGAAGAAAAGAAGAACTGTTTGTTTGGCATGATCATGACCAATGATGTTTCAAATGATAAAAGTTGATGATATTTTTCTAAAAAAGAGAAATGAGTGGACATCATAGTTGATATGATTTTTCCTAATGACTGTTATTACTTTGCAGTTGTTGATCTAAAATTTATTCAAGAATTTAACTGCAGTTGTTGATTTAAAACTTGTTGCTTATTATCTTCTATCAAGAACTAAACTGTTGAAGGTTAATGATAATTTATTCATCATTATCTTTGTCATGTTATTCATTACTAGGCTATTTGAGTTCACCATTTTGTTTTTGTTCCATTGATCTTCAATAGGAGATGAGAAAGTAGTTGGGTCTAGCCCGGGGATGGAGTGAAGGTCCAAGTAGTAGCCGTAATAGTCTTCATATGTTGTAAAATAGTGTGTCAATAATAATGAAGACTTAGTTGTGTATTATTCGAATACTGTATTATGGTATGTTGTATTGTAATAGTTGTTGTGTATTTTGACGACTCAAGTTTGGGCCGCGTGGGCCCGAATTTGGGGTTGTCACAACTGTGAGGATCCGAATTTCCAAGAATTCTTTAATAATATTAAATGAGAATTTAATTGATAAAATTATCAAGGTTGTTAAAGAAATTATTATTTTATGTGAATTAAGGTATGTGATATGATTTAATTGATAAATTAAATTTGTACAGAGACGGTGATGATTTGTGTTGATTTAAAATAATTAGAAAGTGAATAAATTGTTTAAAAATAATTTATGAGGAATAAGAGAAAATGTGGTTAAATGTACAATAAATTGTACAATAAAATGGTTATGAAAATGCAGAAATTATGAAATTAAATGAAGTTATGTGGAAATGTGAGAAATATGATGTAAATATGTTTATATGGATGCTTGGTTAATTGCTATAATTTAAAAGTTATTAATTATGGAAATTAAGGGATTAATAATTAAATTAATCCGAAAATTACGAAAAGTTAATGAGGAAGTTAGTAAAAATTGTAATTATTGATTTTAAATTTATTAGGAATTATGGAGGAAGTTTAGAAATTAATTGAGAAGAAAGGTAATTATATAAATTATATAATAATAAATTATATAATTTATATAAGGAAATTAAAATAAGGTATGAAGGAAATAATAATTATATAAATTATATAAGAATAATTATGTAATTTATAGAAGGTGATTAAATGGAATAAAGTTGGAGGAGATTAAGAAATTATTTAAAAGGAGAATGTAATTATATAAATTATATAATATTAAGTTATATAATTTATATATAAAGAAATTAATATGAATATTAAAGAAATTAAATAATAAATAAGAAAAATGAATGTTTTAAGTTAGTAAAAATTATAATTATGTATAATGGAATTATTATGACTTTTATGAAAGATAATATTTCGGAAACGTGAACATGTTAATGTAACATGTTGTCCAAGAAATGAAGTGAAAAATTATGAAAAATAATTTTTATATGTTATATGAATTATTTTATGCTTTTTGGAGGTATTAATTATCTCATATAATTACATGCATGTCGTTATGCGTGTACAAAATTTTTCATGTAAAATACCGAAAAATGTATTAATATTATTCATAAATCATATTATGATTTTTAGTAAATTAAAATAAATATTTTATGTATTGTATATAAAATATTTATTACACGAAACAATTACGTAATGTATTAAATTAATTAAATTGCATGATTATTTTGGAACTTTCGAGAGATTGGCTAAGCATGCAGCACGTTAAGTCGGTGGAGAATTTTTAAACCAATTGGTAGGAGTATTATAAAAGAAAAAGTAAAAGAAAGATAAAAGAGGAAGGAAAGAAAACAAAGAAAGAAAAAGAAAGAAAAAAAAAATCAAGTCTCTCTCTTTCTTGATCCTTCTCCTTTCACCCATCACCGCCACTCTCCACCACCGGACACCGTAGCTAACACCAAAGAGGAGGAAGAACAAGTCTTCAAGAAAGTTTTTTAAGGCTTTGAAAGGTATAAAATTTAAGTTATATGATTTATTTATGTTTTTTTTGGTGATAAATTATTGTGATGAAAATTAGAAAATAATTAGTATAATTATTCTAGATAATTTATAGAGGTATATTTATGAATTATATGATTTTTAGAATTATTATGTTGTGAAAGTTTGGATTAAAATGGTGAATGTTGTGAAATTAGTGGCTACTGTTTCCGGCAAAGGAAGAAGAATCTGCAGGGCTGCAGCGCATTGCGCGGCAGCATTTTTTTTCCGAACGCCAGAACAAAACGGTGTCGTTTTGGGCGAGAGTTTCGGGCGGCCGCGCAATGCGCGGCTTGGACTCCAAACGACGCCGTTTGTTGGAACAGTCCAGGGTCTTCCGCGCCATGCGCGACCGGGGTCTGGGGGGCGAAATTACGAACGTCACCTCGATCCTTTAGGATAATACCGAGCGTGTCCCTTGGGCCCTTGAAATTACAGAATTGCCCCTCGACTTTCCGGAAAATTCCGGATTTGTCCCTAACGTTGCCAAAATGACGGAAATGCCCCTGGGCTTTTCGGAAAATACCGAATGAGTCCCTGTGGGCGCGGAAATTACTAAAATGCCCTCAGAATCAAATTTTTATGAAATAAATGTTTAAAAATTATTTAAAAATTCCAGAAAATTATAGAAAAATACTAAAAATATAGAAATGATGTTTGGGCATTAAATTTAATATTTTTGAAAAAATATTAAATATTAGGGATTAATATTTAAATATTTTAAATATTAATCTAATGAGTTTAAAGATTAGAAAAGGAATAAATTAAGATCCGGACAACGGATTATACGCTAAAATTTGTCCAATAAGTTGGGTTGTCCGTAGTGAAGGTATATGATATTAAGTTAAATTAATTTATCAAGGAACGAGGTTAATATAATTAACCATGTAATTAATAATTGGCCTAGAGATGATATTAATTAATTAAATTAATATCATAAGGAGTTAAATAATTATTATTTGATTATTTTATGATCATAGGTTGATCGAGTAAAGGGTATGAACTACCATTTTAATAAAGTTGAGCTATTAATTGGACGTCAGGCAAGTTCTTCAGTCCCTTTTATGTTAGGTGTTGGAATGTTATGATATGTAATTCTTGTTTTAACTGCATACAAATTATGTGTTACGTGATACGTGATTAATATGACCACAATGTGTATTTTGTGCAACAATATGAATATATATGAGATATATTGCTATAGTAGAAGCACAAACACATGATGTATGACACACACCAAGCATGATAAAATATGTGCTACGTGAAGTATAACTGTTGAACTTGCTGAGCCGTTGTGCTCATTACTTGCTCAATAAACATTTTTGCAGGAAATAAATGAATTTCAAGAATAACGGATTATATAGAGACGGATAACCTAAGAAGTGGTGAACGTATTTGTTATATTTTTAATATTATGATTCAAGGTGACTACATTTGCTAGATTTATGTTGATATTTCATGTATTAGATAGAATGAGCAGAATTAAATGGTGAATTGTGAATGTTCAAGATAATTATTATGATAGAAGGTATTATATGTTTAATTAGAAATGATGCAAGAAGGAATATTTGTATGAAAGTAAATCATATTAGATTTTGAATGCTGAGCTTTATGATACAAGTAAGAGAAAGAAAAAGTAAAGGCTGCGATTCATGGGACTAGGATCGAAATGTAAGAATTTTAAATATCCAAATATCTTAATACAACGATTGAATCGAGAAAAAGAAAAATTTATATGAGAATTTTGATAATTGATGATTTTAAATATCAGATAATGGATCAGTTAAGGTGGTTAAAGATATATTAATGAACCGAAATTTGGACGTAAGAAAGATAATGTATCATAAATACAAAATTTAAGGTAAGAATATGGGTTGAATTTCGGGGTCGTTACAACAACTAAGATCTGTTATAACAATGAATCACAAAGATTTCTTCGAGTCAATAAGTCTTAGCAAATGTCACTAAGACTTGGTTCACTAAGAGCCGTTTCACTGGACATTTAGTCTATCTCACTGAGGTTCTGATTCACTTAGAATTAGGCGAGCCACTAAGTCTTGTCTTTCTGCAGTTGTTGATGAAGGTAGTTGAGGTGCTGCTAAGTTGACATTAAGTTCTTCTTCAATGATAGAACTTAGCAGCTAAGTGATTCCTTCTTAACATTAATCTTTAAAGCCATTTGATTTGTCTTTTTCTTTTTTGCTTTGATCACTCTTTTGTCGATCCTCCAAAGTGTTTTCTAACTTTGGGTTGATGATATGTTCATTTTACAGATCAATTTTTTCTCCTTTTTCTTCCTCCCTTTTTGAACTTTATTATTTAAAGGTTTAACTTTTCTATCTTTATCTTTCTCTATAGTGGCAATCTCATCATCCCCTATTTGACTTAATCTTGTAATATTGGTCCTTGCTCACCCCTCTCTATTTTAATTTAAAATAAGTTTACCTATTTGTAGAGAGATGTATTATTTAAGTTATCTATTGGAAAGTAGTTGTTGCTCCAATTAAAGCTTTAATTCTCAGAGGATCTTGATGTTAACATTTATAGATGAATGTCAGCTTGCTTTCAGTTTTGTCTTCATTTCCAGTATGCTAAAAATGGCAACCACGTGGATGGCATCATAATATACATCTTCTCCTGATCTCCATCATACGCATCCAACAGTTGGCTGATGTTTCCAAAATCAAACTAACTAATAGACACGAACATGCTATGATTTTTAAATTTTACCTTTGAATTGTAAAAATTGCATCAGGCTCTTCAATTTGTGACATGTCCATCGTCAGTTGTCTGACAACTTTCACTCTACAAAATGAACTGATTGAATAGTAGAGGTTCTGCAGTACGATCACAGCTTCAATATGATTAATGTTCTTATACGATCTTCCTTCTTCTATATGAACTGAATCTTTTTATAATATCTTGACATTATAATGCAAACTGGGTTTGCAATACGATTATGATGTTACAATGTGATCTGAACTTGCAATACGATTCAGCTTTTACTATGCGATCTGGCCTTGTAATATGATTCAGCTTTTACTATGTGATTTAGCCTTGTAATACGATTCAGCACTTCCACTACGATTTAGTTTGTAATACGATTCAACTTGTAATATGATTTAGCTTGCAATATGATTCAGCTTGTAACACGATTCAGCTTGTAACACGACTCAACTTGTAATACGATCTATCTTGTAATATGATCTTGTCTTGGCTCCATGATATGGTCTTCTTACCATACGATCATTATTTTTCAATGCGAACTTGTCTTTTATTCTATGGTCAGCTTTACTAGTCTTCTTCTCAATTGACAACTCTACGAACTTATAATTTTATAATTTTTAGAACTTTTCAATATGTTTTACGGTTTGTAAACCTTATGATTACCTTTGTTCTTTGACTCTACAAGCCTTTTGACTTTTTTACATTCGTCTTTCTTTCAGCATCTACAATTGTACTTCAATCTTTATCTTTTTACAAGATTATGGAATTTACTTGTCTCTATTTAGTGCATTCCTTCTGATATAGTGAACATCATGTTTTTTAGATCTTTTCATGTTAATATCATCATTCTTTATAAGATCTTTGTTTGACTTTCCTTAAGCCTGTTTGAAGACGATACTTCTATTAATTGAATCTTTATCTCAACTCTTGCTTAAGTTTATTTTCTTCTTCTTGATCAGCTCAACATAATTTGCAACCATCTCATGACTTCTTGTTCAATGTCTAGTTATTTGCTAATTAATCTTTTGCTTCTTGTCTTTTTCTAATTAGTTATTTTCAGATTTCCTCTTTGCAAGTGAGTTCATCTCTCAGTGTTGTTGACTGTATGTCTGCTTGATAGGTATGATACTGAGGTATCTTAATATAGCTGTGACTATATGTTCTGAATTGACTTCACCATTCTAATGGTCTTCATTTTGTTGTTTCGACTTGTTCTGTGCATGTGAACTTACATACCATCTTTGTGACGACCCCAAATCGGGCCCAAACAACCCAATTTGAGTCTTCAAAAGACTACAACAAAATTATTATAATACACTATTCAGTACCCAATAATACACAACTAAGTCTTTATAATTATTACTATTTTACAATACAGTGAATACTACTATAGCAACTAACTCGGACAACTACTCCATTCTCCTTTCCTCCCCACTAGGACATCTCAAGTACTAAATGATGGGTATGTTTTATCAATTCCCACCAATGGTTTGCTTCTCCTCTTAGCATGAAGGTAGCAAATGAGACATTCTGATCATTAGTGTAGCGCAGAACATCAAATATCGTTGTCATCTGCTTCAGCCATGCTTCTGCCTTAAATGGGTCCGGCTTCCCAAAAAATTCGGGTGGTCCCAACTCCTTAAACTGCTTCGCAATGACCATCCTCGAATTACCAGCATTTCTACCGGTGGGAGTTCCCCTCGCTTGATTTTGCATGAATTGCATAAAGTTTCTAAAGAAACCATTATAATTCACATGGCCACCTGCGTTATTTTTGAAAGCTGTAGGAGGATTATTTGTAGCGTCTTAGTTTTCTGTGGCATAATTCATCAATTGATTTTTAGATGCCATTTTGAAATGCGGTCACAAAATATATATTAGTTTAAACAAACTAACTTGTCACTTTTTGTCGCTTCATTCAAGCTAACTAGCAAAATTTAACTTAGGTAGGACACACTAGTGAATGATTCTAATCGTCTCTCCCCTCCTAATTGAACAAAAAGGAAATGGTGAGCTCAAATAGCCTAGTAAAGAATATCATGACTAAGATAATAAAAAATAAATTATTCTTAGCCTTTTACAGTTATGTTCTTAATCGAATATAATAGACAACAAGTTTTAAATCAATAACTGCAGTTGAGTTGTTAATAGAGTAATATAAACAACAAGATTTAAATCAAAAATAGCAGTTAAATTCTTAAACAAAGTTCAACTGCAGTGAAATAACCATCATTAAGAGAATCAAGTAGATCATGATGTTTACTAGCGTCTCTTTTTAATCAAATCATCATAAATTTTTATCATTTGAAACATTACTGGTCATGATCATGCCAAACAACAGTTCTTCTTTGCCCCTGACTAAAGAGAACATTTATCACATGTCCTTGTCATCTGACCAAAGACACCTAACAATTATATCGCCTTTATCCTATATCGCCTTTAACTTATCATTTGTGCCCCAGGCCACAAATATTCAGAATAACCTGATACTTGATGATTGAAATAATAACATAAATATAAATAATGAACAAAAGCAGTAGGATAAACAATAACATTAGGAGTTAGCAAATTTTACTTTGTTCAGATTCAAATAATGTCAAAACTGTCATCATGATATATAAAAAAGGTGTCCAAGTCCAAGAGTAATATCCAAGATTCACAGGGAAGAAGTTCAACAGTAAGGTTTACGGTACAAGGAATTAGTCAAAAATGTTCATAGTTCAAATAAATGTCCACCGTTCAAAAGTTCAAGGCCCAAATATGACGATGTAAATTCAATAGGAATGTTCTTGTCAAAGGGTATTAGATGAAGTGCAGACTATTAAGGGAATATTAATGAATTATTAATTCAAGAATTTTTACCGTAATAATATTAGAGGTATAAATGAGATACTTTCTAACCATAGTAAGTTTAAGTGATAGAAGATGAAAAAGATGGTATCCCTTACAAGTAAAAAAGAAAATGATATCTTTTTATGATGATGAAAAGAATAATACCTTTAATCGTAATAAGTTTAAGAGTTTAAAAGAAAATGATATCCCTTATCTAATCTCGTGACTAAATACAACTTTTATGAGGTTGATCAACCTATATGTATATTCATAATTAAATTAGTAAGTAACACATACCAATTTTATGCATATAAAATCATCAAAGTGACTATATAGTATAAATATACTTCAAAATAATTTTTAAAGAAAATAATTTTTCAAAATAATTTTTTTTAAATGAAGTTTTTCAAAATAAATCTTCTAATAGAATAGTCTTCTAAATGAAGAGTTTTAAACTGATGTGTGTGTGAGTGTTTTTATAATTTTTATAAAAAAAATTTACTTGAACAATACTCATACCCTTCCAGATCTTCAACGCTTAAGATAATTTTAATACACCTAGAGAGACACTTATACTAAGAAATATTTAGAGAGTGGAAAGAAGATTAAGTGAGGAATGTATGAAACTCCTTATGCTAAGCCCTTATTTATAGTCAGGGCCTAACCAATTTTTTACACACACGTTACACATTTTAATCTCATCTTTTAATTTAAACTATTCATTAGCCAACACATGTTTCAAACTTTAATATGCACCGTTCGTTGATTAACACGCGTTTCGCGCCTACACATGTTATACATTTACACATGTTACACATTTACGCGTGTTATACACTTACGCGTGTTACACACTTACATATTATTTTATTGATTTAATATCTCAATTATTGAACATACAATATTTTTCAAATAAATAAAATCTCTAACTGCTTAATACCCGTGACTATTATCGTGACAACTATTGGCCCAAATAATGCAAGATGTTGTGCATTATGAAAATTATTGATTCAATAATATGGAACACGGTGAAATTAAAAATGTAAAATATTGTGTAATGACAATTATTGATTCAATAATGTAAAATGCTGTGTAATGATAATTATTGATTGAATAATGTAAAATATTGTGTAATGATAATTATTGATAAAATACTGTGCAATAGCCACTTTATCAGTTCAATAATTATATAATACCGTGTGCTGTTGTAAAATACCATATACTACTATACTTTTATCACTAGGTATTTTAACAGTTCAAAGTAATAATACTGTTAACAATTTTTATTTAAAAAGGCTACTGCTATGTTTTCTACATCCGGCAATATTTCGTTGTGGGTGGTGTGATGACGCAAACACACAAAAATAAAATCTTACTTTGGAAAAAATAAATATGCAGTAGTGTAAGTAAGAGTCGATCCCACAAAGAATGATTAATTTAATTTTATGCTTTTTGCAAATAAAAATTGGGGGTTTTAATTAAAGAAATAATTTAAATAAAATTTACTAAAATAATTATGCAAGAGATAAATATAAATAAAAAGCCTTGGTTTAAGTCAATATTCATCATCAAGAATTTACAACTGATCACTGTTGCAAAAATAAATCAATTAATATTTTCAAGATTCACCGTAGAAGGAACTACTCGCAGGTGGAATAATTTTTCTCCTCTCTCCTTAATTTTAGATAAGTAGAGCCACTTGGTCTAAAAACCCTTACTAATAAACAACCTCCGGCACTTGCTAAAGATTTAATTTAATAGCAGCATAAAGAATTAGAGAGATCGTTGAACTAAACAACATAAGCCACTTGTTTGCATTTAATTTAGATGAATGTTCTTCCTAAGATAAAATAATCTTTTGATCTGCAAAACAATTATTAAACTTAGTTGCTTCACAAATAGCAGTAGATTAGTATGAATAATAAACTAGTAGTACTCCTAGCAATTAAACAAATTAATCCTAAAATTAAGCATAGAAGAATATTCAATAATCAAAATATAAATTGAACAATTAAAATAAATTAGATCTCACAGTGTATAAATCTTGATGACTTCAATCACTTAAACCAAGAAAAATAAATTAACTACTCATAATAATAGAGAACACTAAATAATAGAAGATATAATTTTTATTCTAATGAGAGTTGTGTTTTACAATGTGTGTCAAGCCCTCTATTTATAGGCTCCAAAATCCTCCTAACCCTAGTTGGAAGTACACTTTTCAAACCCTAATAGGATTTAAAATACAAATAAAAATAAAATAAAAAGAAAAATAATTATTATCCTAACCCTAGTTGGAATTAAAATCCAATTTGGAATAAAAAAAGAGCAAAATTCGCGAAATAATCTGATTTGGGAGAATTAACGCGCAGCCAAACAGAGCCTTCGCTACAGTGCCCGTTGCAGGCTTCCGCGCATTGCGCGCCCAGAGCTCCAAAATGACGTCGTATTGATCCTGTTCTTGCCACTGTTTAAGCATTATCGCGCATTGCGCGGACGCTTTTGCACCAAACCACCAAACGGCGTCGTTTTGTTCCGTGCCAACTGCTTCCTTACGCGCAATGCGCGGACGCCAACTTTTTCGATAATTACAGATTTGCCCCCGATCTTTGCAGAATTTACAGATTTGCCCTCCAAACTTATTTTTACTACAAAAATAAATATAAAATAATTAAAAATAATATAAAATACCAAAAATAATAAAAACACATAATAATTAATAAAACACCTAAAACACTAAAAATAAATAAAAACACATAAATAAAAATAAATATAAAATACTATAAAATTACCCAAAGTAACATAAATTAACTAAAATCCTATAAAGCCTATTAAAATCAAAATGAGCTAAATAATTAAACATTTAGGCACAAAATAAATATAAAAACTAAGTATTAGGGAATAAAAATAGCATATAATTTAACTCTATCAAATACCCCCACACTTAGCTTTTTGCTCGTCCTCGGGCAAAACAAAAATAAAAACTATAAAAATAAAACTAATAACAAAACAACTGACTTGAGCAACAGATCAATATAAATTACAACACCAGCCTCAAAGATTTTTTTAAATGATAACTCAAAGAAAATTTCAAAACTATGCAAAATCTAGAACGTTAACATATTTATCAATTCTACTTTACTCAAGATCTTTTGTGTGTGTGTGAATCCAAATGTATTAAACTAATCAAAACTCAGATAAGTTTCGGTTATTAATTACCTTATAAAAGATATATAATAAAACTCAATATATTTATTTTTCACATCACTCTTTGCTTATATAGACAAATTTAAATCAGAAGATCAAAAGGTTTCAAACAATTATATACACTAGGATTAATATGCATTTTTTTTCTTCATATTTTTCATATTTTTCATATTTTTTTCTTTTAATGGGTGCATTTTATGCTCCATCCCATTTATTTTTTCACGGTGAGTGCATTTTATGCTCCATCTCACCAGCGAGTGCGTTTTACGCTCCATCTCGCTTTTTTATGTGTTTATGAGTGAGTGCGTTTTACGCTCCATCTCAACCCACCACAAGATTTTTCCTTCAATAATAATCCTAGAAAAATTACCTAAATAATCTCCGACAAATTATATTTTGCCTTATATTTCACTTCAAATAAGATATAGAGTTCAAAAATATCTTCCATAAGTATTTAACCATATAAACTTTCTCTTAATTAAAACTAGTTCAAGAAAATGGATATAAGTGCATAAAAATTTTAAAAGATCTCAAACAAAGTAATAATCAATAAAAAGTCAAAATCCAGACTAAGCAAAAATTTATCCATTTTCCAAGAGTTATTAAAATAAAAATAAAATTTTTATCATTGGCTAAAAATTTAAAATCCAATTAACTCATTGTTCAAGTGACTCATCCTAAAAATAAAATAAAATAAAATAAATAAAAAACTACCCCATTTTCGTAGGAAACACGGTTACACTTAGCATGTGTAACAAGCCTTTAAACCCCAAGGTTACCCCAAGTGGACGAGTGTTGTCTCATGAGGGTTTGCAGTGAATATACCCACAAAATTCAAATTTTCAAAATTTTCAAAATTTTCAAAATTTTTAAAATTTTCTAAAATTTTAAAATATGACCTAAAATTAACAAAAATACCTAAAAATAACAAAAATCCTAAATCCTTCCCCCACACTTAAAATTTACATTGTCCCCAATGTAAAATAAAATGCAAAGAAAAAACAAAAATAACTATAAAAGGAAAAAGAAAAAGAAATGCAAATCTGATTTCTTGGGTTGCCTTCCAAGCAGCACCTTTATTTATTGTCCTTGGTTTGACAGCAGACCAAAGTACTACGTTACTCCAACTTCATGAATTTTGAGTACCCCATCTATCACGTTATTGTTCATTGGTAGATTCAGTCTCCCTTGCAGGTGACATAAACGTTTAACTCCATTTTCAACGAATAGATATTTAATATAATTGGAGAGAGTCTTTATATTCATAATGGGATCCTGCAAAATAAAAGATGAAAATTTATTATGAGTAACATGCAATGGAATGGAAATAATGGCATTATTATCAAAAATCATTGACAAAGAATTTAATGGAGTTTCAGCCTCCTTCAAATCTGATTTTAGCTCAATTGTTTCTTCTTCCTTTAACTCCAAATTATTGGTAATTGTAATATCTAACTTTTCCTTGTTTATCTCCTCAACAACTTCCACCACCTTAGGCATGTCATCATCAAAAGTAACATCATCATCTACATTAACATTGTCCGTTTCATTGATGTTGTTTGGTTTCTCTTGCTTCAGTGATGGAGGTACTGTCTTTTCTGGATCTTCTATATCATTACCACTTTTCAACACTTGTGCACTTGTATTCTCCATGAGATTATCCACCGTTTGAGAAGGTACTTGCATAGAACTTTGCTCCTCCAATTGATCGATTGCGATTTGTCCCATTTGAGTACCCAAACGCTGAATAATTGCATTATTTTCTTGAATACGTACCTGCATGTCTTGTTGAAATTGCAAAGTATCCTGTTGAAATTTCAAATTATCATGTCGAAATTGCAAATTATTAATTTCAATTAATTTAATCATATCCTCTAAAGACATATCAGAAGTATTTGTTTGACTCTGGTGTTGTTGGGAATATGACTGCATGTATTGTTGATAGCTTGAAAAATTTTGATTTGCGGGGGATTCATTTGTGGATTCTCGTAGCCAAAATTAGGATGATCCCTCCATCCTAAATTATACGCGTTTGAATAGGGATCATATCTCTATTAGGGTTGACCAGGGAAACCACTTACTATATTGACTTCTTCATAGGACTTCTCTTGAAGAATGGGGCACATATTAATTGGATGTCCTATCACCGCACAAATTCTACAAGCTTCCATTGGTTGTGCATTACCTGCAACCATTTGATAAACAAGAGAAGTTAGATCATTAATTTGTTGCTTAAGAGAAGAAATAGTTACCTCATCGACATAATCATGCCTCACTTCCATCCTTAACCTGCACAACTCAATTAAATTATGAAAAACTAAAATAATAAAATCTAACAAAAATTAATAAATTAAAATACAGCTTACAAAAGCACAAAATTAAATTTAAATCATTCCCCGGCAACGGCGCCAAAATTTGGCGTGATGTCGCAAACACACAAAAATAAAATCTTACTTTGGAAAAAATAAATATGTAGTAGTGTAAGTAAGAGTCGATCCCACAGAGAATGATTAATTTAATTTAATGTTTTTGCTAATAAAAATTGGGGATTTTTAATTAAAGAAATAATTTAAATAAAATTTACTAAAATAATTATGCAAGAAATAAATAAAAATAAAAAGCCTTGGTTTAAGTCAATATTCACCATCAAGAATTTACAACTGATCACTGATGCAAAAATAAATCAATTAATATTTTGAAGATTCACCGTAGAAAGAACAACTCGCAGGTGGAATAATTTTTCTCCCATCTCCTTAATTTTAGATAAGTAGAGCCACTTGGTCTAAATACCCTTACTAATAAACAACCTTCGGCACTTGCTAAAGATTTAATTTAATAGCAGCATAAAGAATTAGAGAGATCGTTGAACTAAACAACACAGGCCACTTGTTTGCATTTAATTTAGATGAATGTTCTTCCTAAGATAAAATAATATTTTGATCTGCAAAACAATTATTAAACTTAGTTGCTTCACAAATAGCAGTAGATTAATATGAATAATAAACTAGTAGTACTCCTAGCAATTAAACAAATTAATCCTAAAATTAAGCATAGAAGAATATTCAATAATCAAAATATAAATTAAACAATTAAAATAAATTAGATCTCACAGTGTATAAATCTTGATAGCTTCAATCACTTAAACCAAGAAAAATAAATTAACTACTCATAATAATAGAGAACACTAAATAATTGAAGATAAAAATTTTATTCTAATGAGAGTTGTGTTTTACAATGTGTCAAGCACTCTATTTATAGGCTCCAAAATCCTCCTAACCCTAGTTGGAAGTACACTCTTCAAACCTTAATAGGATCTAAAATACAAATAAAAATAAAAGAAAAAGAAAAATAATTATTATCCTAACCCTAGTTGGAATTAAAATCTAATTTGGAATCAAAAAGGAGCAAAATTCGCGAAATAATCCGATTTAGGAGAATTAACGTGCAGCCAAACAGAACCTTCGCTATAGTGCCCGTCACAGGCTTTCGCGCATTGCGCGCCTAGAGCTCCAAAACGACGTCGTATTGATCCTGTTCTTGCCACTGTTTAAGCATTACCGCGCATTGCGTGGGCGCTTTTCCACCAAACCACCAAACAACATCGTTTTGTTCCGTGCCAGCTGCTTCCTTACGCGCAATGCGCGGATGCCAACTTTTTCGATAATTACAGATTTGCCCCCGGTCTTTGCAGAATTTACAGATTTGCCCTCAAAGCTTATTTTTCCTACAAAAATAAATATAAAATAATTAAAAATAATATAAAAATACTAAAAATAATAAAAACACATAATAATTAATAAAACACCTAAAACACAAAAAATAAATAAAAACACATAAATAAAAATAAATATAAAAATACTATAAAATTACCTAAAGTAACATAAATTAACTAAAATCCTATAAAGCCTATTAAAATCAAAATGAGCTAAATAATTAAACATTTAGGCACACAATAAATATAAAAACTAAGTATTAGGGAATAAAAATAGTATATAATTTAACTCTATCAGTGGGGTCCACCCATAAGTAAATATTTCGACGTTGTTGTCTTACAGAATGAATATTCCCTGACCAATCGAATATTGTCCAACATAATTTTTTTTAATACTCTGTTCAGTACCCAATAAGACACAACTAAGTCTCCATAATTATTACCATTCTACAATACAGTGAAGACTACTATAGCAACTAACTCGGACAGCTACTCCATTCCCCTTTTCTCCCCACTAGGACATCTCAAGTGCTGAATGATGGGTATGTTTTATCGATTCCCACCAATGGTTTGCTTCTCCTCTTAGCATGAAGGTAGTAAATGAGACCTTCTGATCATCAGTGTAGCGCAGAACATCAAATATCTTTGTCATCTGCTTCAGCCATGCTTCTGCCTTAAGTGGGTCCGACTTCCCAAAAAATTCGGGTGGTCCCAACTCCTCAAACTGCTTCGCAGTGACTATCCTCGAATTACCAGCATTTCCACAGGTGGGAGTTCCCTTCGCTTGATTTTGCATGAATTGCATAAAGTTTCTAAAGAAACCATCATAATTCACATGGCGAGTTGCGTTATTTTCGAAAGTTGTAGTAGGATTATTTATAGTCTATTGGTTTTTTGCGGCATAATTCATCCATTGATTTTCAGATGTCATTCTGAAATGCGATCACAAAACAAATATTAGTTTAAACAAACTAACTTGTCACTTTTTGTTGCTTCATTCAAGCCAACTAGCAAAATTTAACTTAGGTAAGACACACTAGTGAATGATTCTAATCGTCTCTCCCCTCCTAATTGAATAAAAAGGAAATGGTGAACTCAAATAGCCCAATAAGAAATATCATGACTAAAATAATGAAAAATAAATTATTCTTAGCCTTCTACAGTTAAGTTCTTAATCGAATATAATAGACAACAAGTTTTAAATCAACAGCTGCAGTTGAGTTGTTAATAGAGTAATATAAACAGTAAGATTTAAATAAAAAATAATAGTTAAATTCTTAAACAATGTTCAACTGCAGTGAAATAACCACCACAAAGAGAATCAAGTAGATCATGATGTCTACTAGCGTCTCTTTTTAAGAAAATCATCATAAATTTTTATCATTTGAGACACCACTGGTCATGATCATGCCAAATAACAGTTTTTTTTTGCCCCCGGCTAAAGAGAACATTCATCACATGTCCTTGTCATCTGACCGAAGACACCCTACAATTATATCGCCTTTAACTTATCATCTGTGCCCCGGGCCACAAATATTCAGAATAACCTGATACTGGATGATTAAAATTATAACATAAATATAAATAATGAACAGACGAAGCAGGATAAACAATAACATTAGAAGTTAGCAAATTTTATTTTGTCCAGATTTAAATAATGTCCAAATTGTCATCATGATATATAGAAAATTATGTCCAAGTCCAAGAGTAATATTCAAGATCCACAGGGAAGAAGTTCAATAGTAAGGTTTATGGTACAAGAAATTAGTCCAAAATGTTCATAGTTCAAATAAATGTCTACCGTTCAAAAGTTCAAGGTCCAAATATGACGATGTAAATTCAATAGGAATGTTCTTTTCAAAGGGTATTAGATGAAGTGCAAATTATTAAGGGAATATTAATGAATTATTAATTCAAGAATTTTTACCGTAATAATATTCGAGGTACAAATGAGATACTTTTTTACCATAGTAGGTTTAAGTGATAGAAGATGAAAAAGATGGTTTCCCTTACAAGTAAAAAAGAAAATGATATCCCTTTATGATGATGAAAAAAAAAATACCTTTTATCGTAATAAGTTTAAGAGTTTAAAAGAAAATGATATCCCTTACCTAATCTCGTGACTAAATACAGCTTTTATGAGGTTGATCAACCTACATGTATATTCATAATTTAATTAGTAAGTAACACATACCAATTTTATGTATATAAAATCATCAAAGTGACTATATAGTATAAATATACTTCAAAATAATTTTTCAAAATAAAAATTTTTTAAAATGAAGTTTTTCAAAATAAATCTTCTTATAGAATAGTCTTCTAAATGAAGAGTTTTAAACCGATGTGTGTGTGAGTGTTTATATAACTTTTATAAAAAAAATTTACTTGAACAATACTCGTACCCTTCCAGATCTTCAACGCTTAAGATAATTTTAATACACTCAGAGAGACATTTATACTAAGAAATATTTAGAGAGTGGAAAGAAGATTAAGTGAGGAATGTATGAAACTTCTATGTTAAGCCCCTTATTTATAGCCAGGGCCTAACCAAATTTTCAACACACACGTTACACATTTTAATCTCATCTTTTAATTTAAACTATTCATCAGCCAACACATGTTTCAAACTTTAATCTGCACCGTTCGTTGATTAATATGCGTTTCGCGCCTACACATGTTACACATTTACACGTGTTACACACTTATGCGCGTTACACACTTACATATTATTTTTTTATTGATTTAATAACCTAATTATTGAACATACAATATTTTTCAAATAAATAATATGTCTAACTGTTTCATACCTATGACTACTACCGTAACAATTATTTGTCCAATAATGCAAGATGCTGTGCATTATGAAAATTATTGATTCAATAATATGGAATACTGTGAAATTTATAATGTAAAATATTTTGTAATGACACTTATTGATTCAATAATGTAAAATGTCATGTAATGACAATTATTGATGCAATAATGTGAAATGCTGTGTAATGATAATTATTGATGAAATACTGTGCAATAGCCACTTTATTAGTTCAATAATTATGTAATACCGTGTGCTGCTGTAAAATACCATATGCTACTATACTTTTATCACTAAGTATTTTAACAGTTAAAAGTAATAATATCGTTAACCATTTTTATTTAAAAAGGCTACTGCTATCGTTTTCTACTTCCGACAATATTTCGTTGTGGGGTCCACCCATAATTAAATATTTCGACGCCGTCGTCCTACAAGACGAATATTCCCTGACCAATCGAATATTGTCCGACATAAATTTTTTGCGCATAACATCCTTAACTTTAATTTTTATCAATTTAACACCTTACTGTTAGGCATACAATTATTGGAAAAATTAAAATCTATTTATTAAAATTCGGGGACTTACATCCTCCTGAAAGTAGTATGCCCTCAAGCCAATCACATTTGATGTGAGAAACATATACTTTGTAATCTTATTCGTTCATTAATAAAAGTATTAAGACATTTCTTTATTCATGATTAATTACTTGAATTAATCAAATTGATAAACCTATAATTTTTGAGCAGTGCTTTTAAAACCATGATGATGATCATGCTAATGAGATCTAAATTAAAGATAGCTCAAAACTAAAATTATTCTTAATCATTGGATCTCTAAAAAGGGGATTAGTAGATCCGGATAGAGTGGTACAAACTATACTTGCTCTTACGAAGATGATGATTGATCTCATAATCATTTATGAAACGACCCCGAAATTTGACCCACTTGATTACCTATCATTTTATATTTATTAAACATTATTTCCTTAATTATAAATTTCGGTCCGTTAATAAATCTTCAATCCATTCTTTAATCCATTCTTTAATCCAATAATTGATTTTAAAATCAACAATTACCAAATATTTCGGTATAAATTTTTTTTCTTTTTCTCCATTCAATCAATGTTTTAAAATATTTGGATATTTAAAATCCTTACATTTCAATCCTAGTCCCTGGATCACAACCTTTACTTTTTCTTTCTAATACCCGTGTCATAAGGCTCAACATTCACAATTTAGTATTGTTCATATCCATATAATTTTCTTTGTTTCATAATTCATAATTCATAATAATTTCTATCCTGACCATCATCATGAACAATCACAATTCATAATTTAACACTATTCGCTCTATCCAGATCCAACATATATGTACATACAAAATATTAATGTAACCTTGACAAATTATCCACATTGAATTATAACATCAACATTTCATATTAATGTTCACAACCTTTTAGGAAAATCCGTCTCTATATAATCTGATATTCCTGAAATTCATTTCTTTCCTGAAAAAATGTTTATTAAGCAAGTAATGAGTACAATGGCTCAGTAAGTTCAACAGTTATACTTCACGTAGCACATACCTTATCATGCTTGGTGTGTGTTATACATCATGTGCTTGTGCTTTTACTATAGCAATATATCTCATATATATTCATATCGTTGCACAAAGTACACATTGTGGTCATATTAATCACGTATCACATAGCACATAATTTGTATGCATTTAAAACAAAATTACATATCATAACAAACAACATTTAACATTAAAGGACTGAAGAACTTGCCTGAATTGTGGAATTAATTAACAAATACCCTTCTATCGTGCTTCTCGTATGACCTATGATCATAAAATAATCAAATAATAATTATTCATCTCTTTATGATATTAATTTAATTAATTAATTAATATCATCTATAACGTAATTAACCCTACCCGACGATTTATTTTAGGGTACCGGGTTAATTATTAACTAATAAGGTTAATTATATATTAACCACGTTCCTTAAAAACATACATTTAGCTTAATATATACACTTCCACTACGTACAACCCGACTCTTTGGATAAATTTTAGCATATTCGGTTGTCCAAAATTTTCATTTATTCATTTTCTAACCTTTATACTCATTAGATTAATATTTAAAATATTTAAATATTAATCCTAATATTTAATATTTTTACAAAAAATATTAAATTTAATACCCAAACCTTATTTCTATTTTTTAGTATTTTTCTATAATTTTCTGGCATTTTTAAACAATTTTTAAACATTTATTTCATTAAAAGCTAATTCTAGGGGCAATTTCGTAATTTTCGCGCCCTTAGGGACATAACCGGAATTTCCTAAAAAGACTGGGGGCATAACCGTAATTTCAGTAACGTTAGGGACAAATTCAGAATTTTCCAGAAAGTTCAGGGGCAATTTTGTAATTTCAGTGCCTCTAGGGACACAGTCGGTATTTCTGGAAAAGGGCAGGGGCATGCTGGTAATTTCCAACGTTGACGTCGGTCGCGCCATGCGCGACCCTACCTCCGCCGACGCCATCAAAACGACGTCGTTTCCATGCGGTCTTTCGACCCCGCGCAATGCGCGGACCTTTCTCCCTAACGCCCCGAAACGGCGTCGTTTCGGGCCGCATTCTGCAGAAAATTTTCAGCCGTGCTATGCGCGACTTTCTTCTCTCTGTTTTTTTTTTTCTTCTTCCATTTTTCGCGTAAGCAGTAACCAGCCATGCATAATTTAACCCAAAAATTCCAAAATTCTTCACAATTTCCACAACATAATCACTCCCAAAAATTGTCTAATTAACAAGTCTTCACCCAAAAATTATTTAGAATAATAATTCTAAATATTTACTAATTTTTCATAAAATTTATTTATTACCATAATATCAAAATAAATCAAAGTAAATTTATTTATACCTTCCTTTAAACTCGGAGTTCCTCCTCATGATGGCTCCAATATTTTTCTCCTTTGTGGTGGCCATATTTTCCGGTGATAGCATAATAGATGGCTTCGGTTGGAGCAACAATATAGAGAAGAAGAACATTGCCTTGATTTTCTTTTTATTTCTTTTTCTTCCTTTATCCTTTTATAGCCTCACAAGTCTAACCAAGTTTATGGAATAAAAAATTTTAACCACCGACTTAGTTGCTTTTCTCGGACCTTCCAAACAATTCCCGCATGCAAAATCAATTATTTTTATACATTACGTAATCGTTTCGTGTAATAATTATTTTACATAATGTATGTAAAATAATTATTTTAACATACCAAAATTCATAATGTGATTTATCAATAATATTAACACCCCTTTTTGGGTATTTTAATTGATAAATTTTGTATACGCATAATGACATGCATGTAATTATATGAGGTAATTTATACCTCCAAAAATCATAAAATAATTCATACAACATAAAAAATTAGTTTTCGTAATTTTTCACTTCATTACTCGGACAACATGTGACATTAACATGTTCCCGTTTCTGAAATATTATCCTTCATAAAAGTTATAATAATTCCGTTATACATAACCATAATTTTTATTAAACGAAAACATTCATTTTCTCATTTCTTTACAATTTAAATTACTTTCTTTATATATAAATTATATAATTTAATATTATATAATTTATATATTTACATTCTCCTTTCTTAAATAATTTCTTAATTTTCTCCAACCTTATTCTATTTAATCACCTTATATAAATTATATAATTATTCTTATATAATTTATATAATTATTATTTTCTTCATACCTGATTTTAATTTCCTTATATAAATTATATAATTTATTATTATATAATTTATATAATTACATTTCCTTCTAAATAATTTTCTAAACTTCTTCCATAATTCTTAATTAAATTTAAAATCAACAATTATAATTTCACTAACTTCCTCATTACCTTTTTATTTAAAATTGGATTAATTTAATTATTAATCCCTTAATTTACATAATTAATGAAATTGATAATTATCAATTAAACATAACACACACATATATATACAAATGTATATATATACATATTCAATTTTCCATATTTCACATTACCACACACATTATAAAATCATAATTTCTGCACTTCCACAACAATTTTTTTGTACAATTTATTGTACATTTACAAGAAATTTCTCTTATTTTTTTCATAAATTGTTTCCAAACAATTTATTTACTTTTTAATCATTTTAATCAACACAAATCATCACCATCTCTGTACAGATTTAATTTATCAATTAAATCTCTTCACATACCTTAAATCACATAAAATATCACAAATAATTTAAACAACCTTAATAATTCTATCAATTAAATTCTCATTTAATATTATAATAATTCTGAGAATTTGGGTCCTCATATTCTTCCCCAATTAACAGGATCCCGTCATCGGAATCATAATTATCGTAATAATCATACGTATTTTATTCATAGCACCTTGCTATACCTTTATCTTGATAAATCACAACTATATCCATAACAATCATATTTTACCTCTTTAATATCCATAACTTACATGGATAACCTTATAATGATCTTAACTGCCAGAATATTTAAATTCTTAACTTAATTAACAATTTCTTCGTAATATTACATTTCACAATTCTCTAAAAATTTTGTTAATAAAACTTTAACTTATATCTTGATACACTTATTAAGATAATTTCTCATTCTCTGGATTTTTTTTTCTTTAATCACACTTACCCTTACTCCATTCACTTATTTCATTCTTATATCACACATCATTCATATTCTGCACATTCATCATTCTTTTCTCAATTCATAATCATGAATCTTCTTTTCATTCCATAATCATTCCTTAATACTTTTATCGTTCAACACTAGGTTTTAAATACTAACCTTTACTTGATTCATCATAATCCTTGTTTGGAATTATTCTAAAATTCCTGGGGTATCAGAATTTATATAGAGACACTAAAGCAAGTATGTAGGTGCTTGTTAGAGAATGAGTTTACTGAACGTGACTCGCTCAAGAAACACTTAATGAAGTTTTAATTGGCTGTCAATAGGGGTTCCTTATGTGATAGTCGTACAAGTGATCCTTGGACTTGAGATCATCATAGTATCTTGTGTGTACTAAGTTATACTTTGACAGATTCCTTAAGACTTGTTGGTATATCAAAGGATATGCTTGGGTATAATAAGGTACATATGGAGATAGGTGAATGATCAACAAAGGATTTATCACTTCCAGTAAAGAGAGAGAATGTCCTATGCGATTCAATAAGTGACAACTCGAAAATCCCTAGCCAGGGTTGAATGGAATTAGAAAGGAGTTTCTAATTTATATTAACTAGAGTTGTGTATTTTTGAATTGAAATGCATATGATTAAATCAAATAAGACTTGATAGAAATTCCGTGTCTTATATTTGATTGGGACATTGTATGATAGAAAGATTGAATTGTATGGTAACTATTCACTGAAAGGTTCTTTTACGATCAAATGTTGAAATCTATATTATCTGGAATGTAGATTAATCGCTAAGGAGACTTACTCTTATTGTGAAATAATTATTTATTCTGAATTAAAGAGTTAATTTGTAATAAATAAATTAGAATAGTTCTAATTTATTTATTATACAACCGGTCTAATATGAAAAACCTAAAGGGTCACACCTCAATAGAGTAATATTTATTTTAGAAGTGGATGGCCTAATCGTAATAATAAATTAAGTATATTTAATTTATACTATAATGATAGAATAAATTAAATAGTTTAATATTTATGATTTAATATTTTAGAAATACTAATTATAAATTAATAAGAGGAGTCTTATTATTATTATTATTATTATTATTATTATTATTATTATTATTATTATTATTATTATTATTATTATTATTATTATTATTATTATTATTATTATTATTATTATTATTATTATTATTATTATTATTATTATTATTATTATTATTATTATTATTATTATTATTATTATTATTTAGTTTCTAAATAGTTTAGAAATTAATTAATAAGTAGTAGTATTATTATAAATAATTAAATTCCTAAATAGTTTAGGAATTGTAATTATCATAACTAATTAGGTTACTAAATGGTCTAGTAATTAATTAGTAAGAAGTACTCTTATTATTAAATAATTAAATTCTTAAATGGTTTAGGAATTGTAATTAATTAATTTATTTTCTAATTGAATTGGGAATAAATTAAAACCATAATCCTAAATAGTTTATGAGGGTTGACTATATCTATAAATAAGGGGAGTCTTATAATAGATTAAGGTTACACACTCTTTCACAAGAATAGAGATAGTACTTCATAATTCTCTACATCTAAGGAGTTAGAGAGAGAGAGAGAGAGAGAGAGAGAGAGAGAATTAGGGCTAGCCACCCATGAGCTGGAGAAAAAACCAAAATTCACTTCTTTAATTCATAGATCTCTTGGTAGATCACCTTTAGAGGTTTCACACTTGGGGAGCTAACATTAATCCGTGGAATCTAATCGTTAAATTTGAAGAAGTGAACTTGTACCTGTGGAAGCTTAGTTCTACAAAAGTATAAATATTTTATCCTTACTCAATTAATAATAGTCGCATAAGAAAGATCTTGGTTATTAGTTTGTACAAAAAATTTAAAATCTGATTTTGCTTTCTTCCGTTGCGCTTATATAATTTGATTATATGTATGTCATATTTTTGCCAACCAACATCTCCCCTCTTAATGAAATTTCGTCCCCGAAATTTACGTACCGGACATTTCGAAGAGATCAGGATACTTAGCTCTCATTTCAGATTCTAACTCCCATGTCATTTTCTCAGTATCTTAGTTTTTTCATAAAATCTTGACTTGAGGTATAATCTTTGAGCCTAAGATCTGTTCCTTCCTATCCAATATTTTGACAGGTACCTCTTTATACATTAAATCTTCCGCTATCTCATTTGACTCTAACTCAATAATGTGATTTGGGTCCTTCAAATATTTATGTAATATAGATATGTGAAAAACGTTATGAATGCAGGACATGTTTGGTGGTAGAGCTAGTATGTGGACCACAGTTCCTATTTGGTCAAGGATTTTAAATGGGCTAATAAATCGAGGATTGAGCTTTTCTCTCTTTCCAAACCTTTTAATTCCTTTCCATGGGAAAACACGTAAGAATACATGATCTCCAATGTTGAAACTTTCGTCCTTTCGATGAAGATCAACATAACTCTTTTGTTGTTCTTGTGCAGCTTGTATTCGTCGTCGTCTGATCATTTGGATCTTTTCTGTTGTCATTAGTACTTGAAATTTAGATAAGGCACACTTAGAAAGGGGGTTGAATAAGTGTGAGAACAAACTATGATAAACTTTTCTGTTTTTCTCAATTCAGTTTACTGTTTTAATGAATACAGCTTACTGTATTAATATGGTCTACTGAATTAAAAACTTTCTTTTAAATCAATGAAAATTTCTTGACTGAAAATATCACTTGAGGAAAATGCTCGGTGTAAATAAATTATCTGTGAATATTTTAGATTTTATTGTTTGAGATAACGATTATCTAGTGTGAAAAGAAATAACAAGTTATAAAATCAACACCAAGATTTTTACGTGGTTCAGCTATTACCCTCTATAATAATAGCCTACTCCACATCCAATACCAACTAGTATTGGAGACTCACTTTATATATATTTCTCACAATTACAAAGTGACACCTTTTACAAAACAGATTAAATGAATTCTTAAATTCTCTTGAGCACTTTTGCTCCTTGTGCACCTATGCACTCCTCAAGCACCTTTGCTTCCTTAACTCTGTCACTTGAGGAAAATGCTCGGTGTAAATAAATTATCTGTGAATATTTTAGATTTTATTGTTTGAGATAACGATTATCTAGTGTGAAAAGAAATAACAAGTTATAAAATCAACACCAAGATTTTTACGTGGTTCAGCTATTACCCTCTATAATAATAGCCTACTCCACGTCCAATACCAACTAGTATTGGAGACTCACTTTATATATATTTCTCACAATTACAAAGTGACACCTTTTACAAAACAGATTAAATGAATTCTTAAATTCTCTTGAGCACTTTTGCTCCTTGTGCACCTATGCACTCCTCAAGCACCTTTGCTTCCTTAACTCTGTTTGTAAGACAATTTTTTATCCACACTTGGATTCAATTCCTTTAGACAAACACTTAGTCTAAATAAACAAAGATCAGATAGATACAAATTTAGAGGTCTAGTGATCAAAGCAAATAATTAATTTAACAATATAAGGCTCAGCTAATGTATGCAATGATCAATTAATAATAAAAAGATATTACCAAATTAAAACCTCACAGAAATATGCTTGATCAGAATTTCCAATAGCCCAAAGAGCAGTTTGCACAAAAATGAATTTTTTCAATATGTAATCAGTGTTCTGTTAAATCATATTTTAGTAGATAAAAATCCATATGCAATTTATAGCCATATAAAATAATACCGTTACAGCTTAGAGAGATACCAATTTCGTTCTTCAGAAACCTTATCTCATAAAGAGATAAAATTTGTTAGCACAATATCCGGTCAGAACATATCTCAACAATATGACCGTGGCTTTTGAATAACAATATCTAATCAAAATATATCTCAACAATGTTACCGTGACATTTGGATAAGAATATCCGGTCAAAACATATCTTAACAATATCTGTTACTTGGAAAGATAAATTGTACCTATACACGGTTTATTCAAAATATTAAGCATATCTGTAACAAGTAATCATTACCCCTTTTAGTAGATATCATCATTATCACATACACTAATATCGATATTTGTCCCTTTTTTTTTAAAATATGGCGCACGAAGTACAAAGTTATATCCGCTGATATCTATTTCAATATTTGGACAACATTATTCATACTAATCCATAAAATAAACATGAATATTCGTTAGTATTAAAACCAGTTTATGATATGCACGTAAGATGTCCTAGAGCCTTAAATTGAAAAATTAAATATTTGTAATGACCTTACATTAAATTCTTAAAGCTTCAAAACCATTCTTCAGTCTTCTTGAACACTTCAACAAGTATTCCCTGAAATTCACAATAAAGAATTTAGTATCCATAACAAATCATCATCAAAACATTAGGTTTAGAATATGACAAAGTCAACATTCTCCCCCTTTTTGATGATGACAACAAATATTAACTCCCCCTAATCCATGCATATATTAAACCATTAAAAACCAACAAACCGAATTATCCAACAGAGGCAACCATAAACAACCATAGTCTATAACAAACACACAAATAAAATTAGTCTGAAAACATGAACATAAAATACATCTTCATTCAGCTCAGCAGTCAGTGTTGTCTCCTTCTCAAGTTGTCTCTCTCCCCCTTTGTCATCAGCGAAAACAATTAGTCAAGTTCCTCAATATGAGCACTGGTTTCAGCCCGTTTAGTGAAATAAGGACGATGACGATTCCGATGAAGTCGTTCTTCCTCAGAAAGATCATCGGCAAAACGAGTCGGTCTTGGAATAAAAGTTGATGGAGGAAGAGGCATGTCGAGAAAATCACCCTTGAATTCGGCTAGCCAATTACACATTGGCCATTCGGGAATAGTTGACTGCAAAGATGGAAAATGTAATTTTCGTCCAACATCGTTAAACCGTGTTGCCATAAAGTTGGCAAACTCCCCGAGCTGATAACTGACAAACTTTAGTTCCTGACTCAACTGACAGGTATTTCGATTAAATTTACGTTGCAAGGCTTCAACCATAGCCATGGTTTGTAATTCAAAACCTGCCTGAAGATCAATAAACTCATCTTCAACGCGATGATAAAGTTTATTAATCTCTGGTGCATTAATTGGCAGTTTCCCTTTTTCAAGAATTGCAAGTCGAGTCTTAATGTCAGCTAAATCAGTTTTCATGGAAGTTTGATTTTGCGAAATTTCAGTCAAAACATTCATAATGTCAGAACCTTGAATTTTTGGTGAAGAAGAGGAAGAGTAATCAGGAGTCGGAGAAATTGAAGGATTGGTAGGAGGATCATGTATAAGACGAACAAACTCTCCAGCAAGAAAAGTGATATGAGATTGTTTCAAGTTGGAAGTATCTATAAATTCATTACTTGAAACCGAGATTTCGTCATCAAAAGAGATTTTAAAATGTTGAAAAATCTTTGTCAAAAATTTGCTGTAAGGCAAACATTTTTTAGATTGACGAATACAGCTCTGTATGTGCAACAACAACATTTGAGACAAATTGAAAGAAACACTTTTTAAAATCATAGCAACTACCACCATATCTTGATACGTAAAATCTGATCCACCACCAAGCTGTGGAGACAGATTGTACCTAACCAATTTATGAAGCACACAAGCAGTTGGGCAAACATCCACAGTCTTAGGAGTAAACAATGTTGATAAAGACTGATCACCCATAACAACACACAATTGTTCTATTGGAGAAAAAGGAATTGTAGCAGCACCTTTTAAAGTAAAAGGACAAGGTCCGGTAGAAGAAATTCCCAAAATATTACCAAAATCGATAGTAGTGAAAAATAAAGATTTTCCCTTAACATAAGTAGTAAAGCAATCCCCATTGCATTCTAGATTAGTATAAAATTGTTGAACTAATCTGGGATAAGCGATAGTAGGTGGAAACAACATAGATGAAATTTCGCAAGAATTAAAAAGTGTTTGCAAAACAGAGTGTTTGAAATAGAATAAATCCAGAGTTTTTTCGTACACAAATTGCTTTGTAGCAATGGAATTTTTAAAACGGATTTCAAAACTATGTCCTCTGAAAAAGTTGTCTGGCATATTGATAGAAGAAGAAAATTGATTTACCAGATTTGAGGGATTCTCTGGCTGAGAAGACAAGTTTTCGTCACGCATTGGTTCCTTCATCTTCTGATGAGATGGATCTACTTCAGATGTCCTTAGAAACGAAAAACTCGAATCTGAATCGTCTGAAAACAGTGTGCCTTCCTATGACACATGTATTGACGATTTCTTCGAAACCCGCCTTGCTTTCATCTTTGTTCGTGTAGCGTGCTTTAAAGAGGATCCACCAACGTTAGATTTCTCAGTTGATCGTTTGCTAGCCCTGGTTTTCATGACTTTAAAGGATTTGAAGAAAGATGAAGAGTTTTGGTGAGAGATGAAGTTTAAGAGATTTGATTTATGATGAAGACAGAAAACACAAGTATACATGAAGTAGGAGTCAAAAAGAAAACTGACACCGAAAGACGTGTGTCTTTTCAAATTCAGAAAACTGTTTGACTACCATCGTTCCGTTTTTCAAGGTAATAAATAATATCCGGCGGACGAAAAAGATCATAAAAGGAAACATGTATCTAGAAAGCTGTTTGAGCGGATAAATACGAATGAACAGATACATATCTCAGATAACATGCAGAGAATATATTATAAACTAAATCACATAAAACTTCAAGTACATGAATTATAATTATACCATGCACATACCAAGTTCTCTTCTTAACATACAAAACCTTTCCTCACCTAAAGGTTTAGTAAATATATCAGCTAACTGTTTCTCTGTAGGAATAAACATTAATTTAACTAACCCTTTTGAAACATTATCCCTTAAGAAATGATGCCGAACTTCTATATGTTTTGTACGTGAATGTAAAACAGGATTTTTTGATATGTTAATAGCACTCGAATTATCACAATAGATAGGCACATTATTGCATATAATATCAAAATCACATAAAGTTTGTCTCATCCATAATATTTGAGAGCAACAACTTCCTGCAGCTAAATATTCACCCTCAGTGGTTGATAAAGCAACTGAAGTTTACTTTTTACTATGCCATGAAACAAGACTTTGACCCAAGAATGTACAAGCACCACTTGTACTTTTTCTATCAACTTGAAATCCTGCATAATCAGCATCTGAATAACCCATTAGTTCAAAATGATTACAAATTGGATAAAACAACCCTAAATTTATAGTACCACTTAAATATTTAAAAATTCTTTTAACAGCTAGTAAGTGGGATTCTTTGAGTTTTGCTTGAAACCGAGCACATAAGCATACACTGTACATTATATCAGGCCTAGATGCAGTTAAATATAATAAAGATCCAATCATACCTCGATATTTGGTTAACTCTACATCTATACCTTTATCATCTGATGTAAGCTTGATTGATGTACTCATTGGTGTAGCCTTTGAATTCACTTCTTCATAACCAAATCTTTTGAGTAGTTCTTTTGTATACTTGGATTGATGAATAAGGATCCCTTCCTTTGTTTGCTTGATTTGGAGTCCCAAAAAGTAATTTAACTCTCCCATTAAGCTCATATCAAATTCCTTATGCATACACTTTGAAAACCACTCACAAAGAAAATCGTTAGTAGCACCAAATATTATGTCATCTACATATATTTGAACAATAATTATTTCTTGTTTTTCATGCTTAATAAATAATGTAGAATCTATTTTACCTCTAGTAAAACCACTTGAAATAAGATACTTACTCAACCTTTCATACCACGCTCTTGGAGCTTGTTTGAGACCATAAAGAGCTTTCTTTAGCTTAAAAACATGATTTGGATATTTCTCATGTTCAAAACCAGGAGGTTGTTTGACATAGACTTCTTCATTGATATATCCATTAAGAAACGCACTCTTTACATCCATTTGATAAAGCTTGAACTTCTTGTAACATGCAAATGCTAACAAGATCCGAATAGATTCTAATCTTGCAACTGGAGCATATGTTTCTTCATAATCGATTCCTTCTTATTGATTGTAGCCCTGAGCTACTAGCCTTGCTTTGTTACGAATGATGGTCCCATGCTCATCACGCTTGTTTTTAAACACCCATTTTGTTCCAATAATACTGACGTCTTTAGGAAGAGGCATTAATTCCCAAACTTGGCATCGTTCAAATTGTTGAAGTTCCTCTTGCATTGCCATTAACCAGTTTTCATCAACTATGGCTTCCTTAGCATTCTTTGGTTCAACTTGTGATAAGAATGCAGAGAATGCACATTGATTTTGTAAGTTTGTTCGTGTGGTAACTCCTTTGTTTATATCTCCAATGATATTATCTGGGGGATGATCCTTGAGATATTTTGCTGTCTTTGGCATGTGGACATCATGTATAACTTCTTCTAGTTCAGAGAGGTTTACTTCAAGCTCTTGTGTTGTTTCTTTTTCCATTCCTTGGAAGTTTTCCAATTCAGCTTGCTGAAATTGTTCATTCGGCTTGCCGAATAAACCTTTTTGGTTTGCTGCATTAGTTGGAATTCTCATATTTCCTGCATCTTCATCCTTTTCTTTTGGAAGATCATTATTAGTCTCATTAAATGTAATATGAACTGATTCTTCAACACATAGCTTATTAATATTAAATACACGATATGCTTTGCTATTACGTGAATAACCAATAAAAATACCTTCATAAGACTTAGCATCAAATTTTCCCAAATTATCACTGGTGTTTAGTATATAGCATTTAGACCCAAATACTTTGAAATAACTTATATTTGGAATTTTGTTATTCAACAGCTCATAAGGAGTTTTCAAAACAATATGACGAATAAGAACTCTATTTAGCACATAACAAGACGTATTAACAGCTTCAGCCCAAAATTTCTTTGGAAGCTTGCTTTCTTGTAAAAGAGTTCTAGCTGTTTCTTGAAGTGTTCTATTCTTTCTTTCCACTACCCCATTTTGCTGAGGAGTTCTGGGAGCAGAAAACTCATGGCTTACACCTTTAAGATCACAAAAAGTAATAAAATCCTTTTGAAATTCAGTACCATGATCACTTCGAATCTTTCTTAAATTGATACTAAATTTAGTCTCTAAATTTCTTATCAATTTTTCAAAACCTTTGAATGCTTCATCTTTGGTTCTCAAAAACAATACCCATGTATATCTAGAAAAATCATCTACTATTACAAAAGCATAAAATTTACCATTGATACTAGCATGCCTTTCTGGGCCAAATAAATCAAGATGAAGTAATTGTAAAGGAGAGGAAGTTGATACCATATTCTTCGCACTAAATGATGTTCTTACTTGTTTTCCAAGCTGACAAGGAACACATATTCCTTTCTTTTCGAACTTTATTTTTGGCAACCCTTTGACGAGATTTTTGGAAGATAATTTCTTGATTAGTTCCATGTGAACATGTCCCATCTGTTTATGCCATAGGTTAGCCTCATCTTGCATCGAGGCAAGACATAGTTCTTCTTCCTGTTGCTCAAAATCAAAAGTATATATATTTCCTTCTCTTTGTGCAACTAGAGTGGAATTGTTAGTACCATGAGAAATTGTACATTTATCTTTTTCAAAACTAACTTGATGTCCATTATCCATTAATTGATTAACACTTATAAGATTAAATTCAAGTCCACTAACAAGATGAACATTATCTATATTAACCTTACCATTACCGATTTTACCTTTTCCAACAATCTTACAGGTTCGGTTATCTCCAAAAGTGACCGTTCCATTTTTCTTCTTGATTTTTAGTTCTACGAACTTTGATTTATCACCAGTCATGTGTCGTGAACATCCGCTATCAAGAATCCATTTTTGAGATGGAACCCTTGCCTTGAAGCAAACCTGTCAAGAAAAATTAATTCACCCTTTTTGGTACCCATATCTTTTTGGGTCCATTTGTGTTAGTTACGCGTAAATCTCCCTTTTTAATCCACTCCTTTTTAACTTTCTTTTTCTTAGAACAGTTAACATTTAAGTGTCCTTTAATACCACAATTTTTGCATGTTGTGAAAGGAGAACAATAATTCAATTTGAAATGAGATTTTGATTTAAGCATATTCATTTTTCCGGTTTTACGAGTTGGATTATATCCTATTTCTTGTCTATCAAAACTAGGTCTTTGTTTACCTAACATGACAATTAGATTTTCTTCTCCTTGAACAAATCTAGCAAGAGATAGTTTTAATGAATCTACTTCCTTTTGAAGTTCATTAGTATGAATAGGTTTAGACTGAGATTCATTACTAAATGCATCAATACATACATCTCGCATTTTCAGTTCATTATTCAGTTTCCCAACTTCATTTATCAAAGACTCAACTTCACACATTAAATTATTTGCTAATTCTTTCAAATTTGCATTTCTTTCTTTTAGTTTCAAATTTTCTTGTTTCAATAAATTAAACTCATAAATAGATACCTCACTTCGTTCACCTTCTATTCCCATGAAGCATACTTGAGCTATTTCATCATCGACGTCTACCTCAACTTCGGATTCTTCATCATCACTCCATGTAACAAGGGCTTTGTTTCTTTTGTTATCTTTAGCGCTTGTTTTTCCCTTGTTCCTTAGTTGAAAGCAATCTTTCTTGAAGTGTCCTGGACGTCCACATTCAAAACAGTTTTCATTTGTTTGCTTTCCTTTGATCTTGCTCGAATTGAAATTGTTCTTCCTCTTGTTCTTTCTCTGTAGTAGTCCTTTGAGTCTTCTTGACATCATCGCTATTTCTTCATCCGAGTCATCATCAAGTTCTTCTTCATTTCCTGCATTAAGAGCTAAAACCTTTCTTCGAGGGGTTTCGTCCTCATCATCATATCTTTTTAACTGATGTTCATATTCCTCAAGTTCACCAAATAGTGTTAAAGTATCCATAGTAGAAATAGTAGAAGAATCTTGAAGAGTAGTAATTTTAGAAGCAAACCTCTTGGGCATTGCCCGAAGTAACTTACGATTAATTTCACTTTGTGGAATAGATTTGTCGAGTAACTTCAATGAGTTCAGGAGAACTAGGAACCTTGTTTGGGCCATCTTTATGGTTTCGTCTTTCTCAAGCTTGAACATTTCATAGTCATGCATGAGCATGCTTAGTTTGACTTCACGCACCTTGGATGTCCCTTCATGACTTACTATTAAAGTATCCCAGATCTCTTTAGCTGTATTGCATGAGGAGACTTTATCGATCTCAGATTGTACCATACCGCTAAGTAGTGTGTTCATAGCTCTTGAATCATAAGACATCATGTAGGTTTCAGTCGAGTCCATTTCAAGCAGAGTCTTTGGAGTACCATCATCTTTTCTTGGTATAACTGGTCCGTTCTCTACAACCCACCATTCCCAAGGATCTCTTTTTAGATAGATCCTCATCCGGAATTTCCAAAAGTTGTAGTTGTCTGTTCCATGCAGCAGTGGAGGTCTATTGGTTGATTGACCTTCTTGGTTGTTGTTCCCGAATTGTGTCATACTAGAATCTTTTCCTACAAGTCACCTTTAAGACCAAGATAAGTAGAATCTAGCTCTGATACCAAATGAAATTTAGATAAGGCACACTTAGAAGGGGGGTTGAATAAGTGTGAGAACAAACTATGAAAAACTTTTCTGTTTTTCTCAATTCAGTTTACTGTTTTAATGAATACAGCTTACTGTATTAATATGGTCTACTGAATTAAAAAACTTTCTTTTAAATCAATGAAAATTTCTTGGCTGAAAATATCACTTGAGGAAAATACTCGGTGTAAATAAATTATCTGTGAATATTTTAGATTTTATTGTTTGAGATAACGATTATCTAGTGTGAAAAGAAATAACAAGTTATAAAATCAACACCAAGATTTTTACGTGGTTCAGCTATTACCCTCTATAATAATAGCCTACTCCACGTCCAATACCAACTAGTATTGGAGACTCACTTTATATATATTTCTCACAATTACAAAGTGACACCTTTTACAAAACAGATTAAATGAATTCTTAAATTCTCTTGAGCACTTTTGCTCCTTGTGCACCTATGCACTCCTCAAGCACCTTTGCTTCCTTAACTCTGTTTGTAAGACAATTTTTTATCCACACTTGGATTCAATTCCTTTAGACAAACACTTAGTCTAAATAAACAAAGATCAGATAGATACAAATTTAGAGGTCTAGTGATCAAAGCAAATAATTAATTTAACAATATAAGGCTCAGCTAATGTATGCAATGATCAATTAATAATAAAAAGATATTACCAAATTAAAACCTCACAGAAATATGCTTGATCAGAATTTCCAATAGCCCAAAGAGCAGTTTGCACAAAAATGAATTTTTTCAATATGTAATCAGTGTTCTGTTAAATCATATTTTAGTAGATAAAAATCCATATGCAATTTATAGCCATATAAAATAATACCGTTACAGCTTAGAGAGATACCAATTTCGTTCTTCAGAAACCTTATCTCATAAAGAGATAAAATTTGTTAGCACAATATCCGGTCAGAACATATCTCAACAATATGACCGTGGCTTTTGAATAACAATATCTAATCAAAATATATCTCAACAATGTTACCGTGACATTTGGATAAGAATATCCGGTCAAAACATATCTTAACAATATCTGTTACTTGGAAAGATAAATTGTACCTATACACGGTTTATTCAAAATATTAAGCATATCTGTAACAAGTAATCATTACCCCTTTTAGTAGATATCATCATTATCACATACACTAATATCGATATTTGTCCCTTTTTTTTTAAAATATGGCGCACGAAGTACAAAGTTATATCCGCTGATATCTATTTCAATATTTGGACAACATTATTCATACTAACCCATAAAATAAACATGAATATTCGTTAGTATTAAAACCAGTTTATGATATGCACGTAAGATGTCCTAGAGCCTTAAATTGAAAAATTAAATATTTGTAATGACCTTACATTAAATTCTTAAAGCTTCAAAGCTTCAAAACCATTCTTCAGTCTTCTTGAACACTTCAACAAGTATTCCCTGAAATTCACAATAAAGAATTTAGTATCCATAACAAATCATCATCAAAACATTAGGTTTAGAATATGACAAAGTCAACAGTACTAGCTCAGGTCCCAACAATTTTTCTTATCCCACCTCATTCCAACATACTGGAGAGCGATACTTTCGTCCATACAAAGCCTCAAATAGAGTCATTCCTATACTTGCTTGATAACTATTATTGTAGGAGAATTCATGTAAGACCCCGAATTTTATTAAATATAAAATTTAATTTTTCTTCATATATATTTTTCTGAAACAGTAAGTGGTTAAATCGATAAAGTTTAAAGTTAAGGATGTTATGTGCAAATTTTATTTTGTCGGACAATATTCGTTTTGTCGGGGAATATTCGTTTTGTCGGGGAATATTCGGGCCGTACGACGGCGCCGAAATAACAAATTATTGGTGGACCCCACAACGGAATATTTGTCGGATATAGAAAACGACAGAAGTAACCTTTTTAATAAAAATAGTCAACGGTGCTAACTGTTAAAATACCGGTGATAAAAGAATAGTAGCATACGGTAATTTATGGTATTTTACTGTAGCATGCGGTACTCTACAGTAGCACACGGTATTGCACAGTGTCTCATATTATTGACACCATAACTGTTACGCATCATTTCATCAATAATTGTCACTGCATAATATTTTATATTATCAATTCAATTATTGTTGCTACACAGTATTTTGCATTATTGATTCAATAATTGTCATTACACTGTATTTCATATCATCGAGTCAATAATTGTTGGTGCACTGTAGTTTAAAATTATTGAATCTAATAATTGTCACTGTAGCAAATACACTATAATTTATATTATTAAATTAATAAAAAATATGTAACGTGTTTCTTACATTATTGTGGTAACATTATTTTATATGTTGGACTCACAGGAAGAATAAATAAATAAATAAGTAAATAAAATAATTAATTTTACTATTTGAAATAGTAACGTGAATAGTGACGTGAATAGTAACGTGAATAGTAAGTGAATAGTAAGAAACATGTGGACCCATTGGTGGGGCCCACATGGTTGGTGAAGCTTGAATTTGGAGAAATTTTTACGCAGAAGGAAAAGGCAGCAAGGCTGCTGCCGCCTGCTGAATTTTCAGCTGGCGTGCAGCACGCCATTCACCAACCATGCATAGTATCATATTTTCTCCTATAAATAGCTTGCTCAGCTGAATAGAAAAATCACACCTAAAACATAAAATTTTTCTATAAGAATTTTATGAGTTTTCTCTAAGAATTGTAAGGCTATTTTGAGAGTTTGAAAGCCAAAAGGAGTGCAAGAATTTTTCAAGTAAGTCTTTTATTAAAGAGTAGTAATTTTATAAATTCCTATTTTTCATGGTATTCACAAATCTTCCTTTAGAAGACTCTTCTTTGAGAAGATTTATTTTTAAAAGCTTCATTTGGAAGATTTATTTTGAAATATTATTTTAAAAACTATTTTAAAGTTGTTATATTATACTACAAAAATTATGTTAAATATATATAATTTTAATAGTTCATAATATATGAATTATCATACACCTTGAAATTTATATGTGGTACTTACTAATTTTATTAAAAATATATAGGTTGATCAACCTCATTTAAATCAATATCCAGTCACGTGTTACGGTAAGGGGTATCACTCTTTTCATCATCATAAATGGATATTATTTTCTTTCTTACTTGAAGGGATTATCATTCTTTGATTCTCGAAAATAATATCGTTTCTTTCTTGTGCCATTTACTTCCATGTATTAAATTGTGAGAATAACCTTACGGTGCGGATTATCGCCTGTTTGGTGAATAACTCTTCGTATTCAAATTGATGAGAATAACCTTACGGTGCGGATTATCGCCTGTTTGGTGAATAACTCTTCGTATTCAAATTGATGAGAATAACCTTACGGCGCGGATTATCGCCTGTTTGGTGAATAACTATTCGTATTCAAATTGATGGGAATAACCTTACGGCGCGGATTACCGCCTGTTGGTGAATAACCCTTTTTATTTGTCTCGTGTGGAAATAATTTGTCTACACGAATTATCACATGACACTTTTATTCCATATTCGTAAGTGATATCATTTTCCTTTATACTCATAAGGGATACCATCTTTTTCATCTTCCATTATTCAAACTTACTATGGTAAGGGATATTAATTTCCTTCACCTTTTGTTAATCAAACCTGCTACGGTAAGGGATATTATTTTCTTTCATACACCTAAATCGAAACTTATTATGGAACTAGTGCTTCTATAATTCCTGAAAATATTATATGTTCCATAATAGTTGAACTTCATTATTTCAACTGAACCTTCCTATTTTCTGAACCTTTCTATTGAACTGTAACCGTTATTTTGAACTGTGGATCTTGAATATCATTTTTAAATTTCACTCCACATCATGTTGGCAATTTGGACATTATTTGAATCTGCACAAAGTAAACTTCCGATACTTATTGTTTATCCTGTTCTTCTGTTCATCATTTGTATAACTGTTATTTGTATTAATCATCAAGAATCAAGTTGTTGTGAATATATGTGGCCGGGGGCACAGATGTGATATAATTGTTGAACAGATGATAGGTTAAAGGCGATATACTAGGTTAAAGGCGATACATCTGTTCGGTGTCTTTTATGGCATGTGGTGAATGTTCTCTTTGGCCCGTAGTGCAAAGATGAACTGTTGGTTGGTATGATTATGACCAAAGGCTGAATCTGGTATAATCATGACCGTTGGTATTATATTGAATGTCTTTGGCCCGTAGTGCAAAGATGAACTGTTGATCTGCATGATTATGACTAGGAACTGTGAAGTTGTATTATCTTGACTAATGGTATTTCAGATGATAAAAGTTGATGATATTTTTACTAAAAAGAGAAGCGAGTGGACATTATAGTCTGCATTATTCTTCAAATAGATTGTTCATTCCGCTGCTATTATTGATCTGAACATTGTTTAAGAATTTAACTGCAGTTTTTGATATAAACCTTGTAGTCTATTGTATTCTATCAAGAACTCAACTGTTGAAGGCTAATGATAATTTATTCGTCATTATCTTAGTCATGATATTTCTTACTGGGCTATTTGAGCTCACCCTTTCTTTTGTTCCATTGTTTTTCAACAGGAGATGAAAACGTAACGGGGTCTAGCCGGGGGATAGAGTGAGAGTCCGAAGAATAGTTATCCTAGTCTTCACGTGTTGTAAAATAGTGTGGCAATAATAGTGAAGACTTAGTTGTGTATTATTATACACTGTATTGTTGTACGTTGTGCTTTGTTGTAATAATTTTGTTGTAGTCTTTTGACGACTCAAGTTTGGGCTGTGTGGGCCTAGATTTGGGGGCGTCACAGTTGGCCTCAGAGCTTAGGGATATGGTCTTTAATGGAGATCTGGGGTAGAACTAGGAGGGGAGAGACGAATATAATCAGTCACTAGTGTGTCCCATCTAATTTAGATTTTATTATCTAATGAGTTGATTTGAATATAGGGACATGAAGTGATGAGTCAGTTTGTTTGAACTAACAATTATTTTGTGACCACAGTTAAGTATGGCATCTGGAAATCAAGAGGTTAACTATGGAATACCCGAACCAAATATAGTCGAGAATCAGGAGGCCCCAAACAATCCTCCTGCCAACTCAGGAAATAATGTTCCTGATAACATGATGAACGATGGATTCTTTAGGAATTTCATGCAGTTCATACAGAATCAAGCAAGAGGAAATCCAGTCAATAATAACGGTAGAAACGCTGGTAATTTGAGGATGGTCACTGTCAAGCAATTTAAAGAATTGGGACCACCTGAATTCCACGGGAAACCTGACCCACTCAAAGCGGAGGCATGGCTAAAGCAGACGACAAAAATACTTGATGTCTTACAATGCGCTGATGATCAGAAGGTGCCATTTGCCACTTTTATGTTACGAGGTGAGGCGGATCATTGGTGGGAAGCGGTAAAACGTATCCAACCTTCAGCACTCGAAATGTCTTGGACAGAATTCGAAGAACTGTTTAACGAGAAGTATTTCCCAGAAAGCATCCGCCATATGAAAGAGGTGGAATTCATTAAGCTGGAGCAGGGAAACATGACAGTCTCTCAATATGAAGCTAAGTTCGCCGAGTTATCTCGTTTTGCCACCCATCTAGTGGATGACGAAGCACGAATGAGTCGGATGTTCCTAAGAGGTTTGAGACTCAAAATTCGTCAACAACTTAGCTCTCATAAATTCAGTTTGTATTCGGATGTTGTGGATAGGGCTCAAAGGGTGGAGCAGACAGATGAAACATTGCAGCCAATAGTTAATGATCAGCATAAAGAAAGGAATGACAACAACCACATGAACGAGAACCATCGAGGAGGTAACCAACACTTCGGTGGTAATTCCACATCAAATAACAGAAGAGGAGAATCCAGTGGGAACAATTTCAAAAGAAAGAGATTCCATAATAATTATGGAAGGGCACCAGCACCAGTACCAGCACCAGCACCGACCCCAGTTTCAAGGGGAGAAGATCGACCACCAGTGAGATGTTATAGGTGTGGTCAGGAAGGTCACATCAGCCCAAACTGTACACAGCAGTCCAAAAAGTGTTACAGTTGTGGGAAAGAGGGTCATCTTGCGCGGTTTTGTCCTGCCACAAAATCGAGTCCAGCTGCAATGATGATACCAAAAGCTAGCATGGATAAGGGAAAATCTGTAGTTCAAGGAAGAGCTTTTGTTGTGACATCCCAAATGGCACGAAACTCGAACGAGGTGATAACCGGTAAGCTATTCATAAATTCTCGTGAAGTCTACGCTTTGTTAGATACTGGCTCTACCCATTCTTTTATCTCACCTGCATGTGCTCAGCGTTTAAACTTAACTCCTGAAAATTTGGACTTTGACTTATCAGTTGAAACCCCATTAGGAGAAATGACCATTACATCTACTGTCTATAAATCTTGCCTAGTTCAAATCAACAACCTCACATTACCTGTTGACCTTATTTCTTTGGAAATGCATGAATTTGATGTGATTTTAGGAATTGATTGGTTGACTACCCATCATGCTAAAATTGATTGTTTTCATAAGATTATTAGTTTTCATATTCCTAATCAACCTGTCATGCAAATTCAAGCAACTAAACCATTGAAATCTATAACTGTTATTTCTAGCCATAAAGCCATTCGTTTATTGAAAAACGAATGTCAAGCCTTTTTAGCTCATGTCACTGATTTGAACAAAAATACGTCAAACTTGAATGATATTCCCATTGTTAATGAGTTTCCTGACGTTTTTCTTGAAGAACTTCCTGGCTTACCCCCAAACCGTGAAATTGAATTTTGTATTGATCTTGAACCCGGTACCAAGCCCATTTCCAAAGCCCCATACCGAATGGCTCCCATTGAATTCAAGAGTTAAAAGTCCAACTACAGGAATTGTTGGATACCGGTTTCATTCGTCCGAGTGCATCACCTTGGGGTGCTCCTGTTCTATTTGTGAAGAAGAAAGACGGGAGTATGAGATTGTGCATTGACTACCGAGAATTGAACCATGTCACCATCAAAAACAGGTACCCGTTGCCTCGGATCGATGACATGTTTGATCAATTACAAGGTGCTCAACATTTCTCAAAGATTGATCTCCGTTCTGGATATCATCAGTTAAAGGTTAAAGCTGAGGACATTCCAAAGACTGCTTTCAGAACTCATTATGGGCATTATGAGTTTTTAGTCATGCCTTTTGGACTAATCAATGCTTCTGCAGCTTTCATGGACATGATGAACCGAATATTCAAGGAATATTTGGATCATTTTGTGGTTGTCTTTATTGATGACATCCTCATATACTCCAAGAGTCGCGAGGATCATGAACAACACCTGAGATTGATACTCCAAAAGCTCCGTGAAAACAAATTATATGCCAAGTTGAAGAAATGTGAGTTCTAGCTTGAGGAGGTCACGTTTCTTGGGCATGTGATTTCTAGTCAAGGAATATCAGTCGATCCTGCGAAGATTGAAACGGTACTAAATTGGGAACAACCCAAGACAGTAACCGAAGTCCGAAGTTTTCTGGGCCTAGCTGGTTATTATCGGAGATTCGTAGAAGGATTTTCTCGAATCGCCACTCCATTAACTCAGCTTACTCGGAAAAGCACAAAATTCATATGGAGCGAGGAATGCGAGAAAAGTTTCCAAGAACTCAAGAGGAGACTGGTTTCAGCTCCTGTTCTGACCATTCCATCAGGATCAGGAGAATTCGTCATATATAGCGATGCTTCAGGCAAAGGTCTAGGCTGTGTCCTTATGCAACATGGAAAGGTTATAGCCTATGCCTCTCGACAACTCAAAGATTATGAGAAAAATTATCCTACTCATGATCTAGAGTTGGCAGCAGTCGTTTTCGCATTGAAGATCTGGAGACACTACTTGTACGGAGAAAAGGTGGATATCTATACGGATCATAAAAGTCTCAAGTATTTCTTCACCCAGAAGGAACTCAACATGCGACAACGACGTTGGCTTGAGCTGTTGAAGGATTACGACCACACAATCCAGTATCACCCGGGAAAGGCAAACGTTGTAGCTGACGCTTTGAGCAGAAGATCTTATGCGAGTACAAGTGCACTGCTGACAACACAAAAGTGTATTTTGTACGACTTGCAAAAGATGGAGATAGAGCTAAAGACACCAGGGACCCACTCGAAGATTGCTCACGTGCGAGTAGAACCAGCTTTAATGGATAAAATTAAAGCTGCTCAAGCTACCGATCCGGAACTGTTGAACATGATGAAGAAAGTACAAGAAGGTGTCATCCCCGAAGCAAGAATCGACGAGACAGGAATACTTCGAGTTAACTCTCGACTCTGTGTTCCTAACGATCATGAATTGAAGCATAAAATCATGATGGAGGCACACAACACGCCGTTTGCAATCCACCCAGGAGGTACCAAGATGTATCGAGATCTTCGACATACATTTTGGTGGAACAATATGAAAAGGGAGATTGCAGAGTTTATCTCAAGGTGCCTAACTTGTCAACGTGTCAAGGCAGAGCATCAAGTACCTAAGGGTCCATTACAACCACTTGAGGTTCCCGAATGGAAGTGGGAACACATCAATATGGATTTCGTGACGGGTCTTCCCAAAGTTTCTCAAGGCTTAGATGCAATTTGGGTCATCGTAGATAGATTGACCAAATCCGCTCATTTCTTGCCTATACGAGAAAACTTTTCACTTGAACGTCTTGCCGGTATGTACATAAATGAGATCGTGAGATTGCATGGCATGCCAGCTTCCATAGTTTCTGATCGAGATCCTAGATTCACTTCACGCTTTTGGATCAGTCTACAAAAAGCTATGGGCACTGAACTACGTTTTAGTTCTGCATACCATCCTCAAACGGATGGACAATCGGAAAGAACGATCCAGACCCTCGAAGATCTTTTGAGACCTTATGTATTAGACTTCAAAGGAAGTTGGGATAAGTACTTGCCATTGGTGGAATTTTCTAACAACAACAGTTACCAAGCAAGCATAGGCATGGCTCCATTCGAGGCTTTGTATGGAAGGAAGTGTCGCTCTCCAATATGTTGGAATGAGGTAGGAGAAGCAAAATTGTTGGGACCCGAGTTGGTACGCTTGACGACCGAAAAGATCCAAATGATCCGACAACGAATACAGACAGCACAAGAACGACAAAAGAGTTATGCTGATCTTCATCGGAGAGATGAGAGATTCAACGTCGGAGATCATGTATTCTTACGTGTTTCTCCATGGAAAGGAGTTACGAGATTCGGAAAGAGAGGAAAGCTTAACCCTCGATTTATTGGCCCATTTGAAATCCTCGATCGAGTAGGAACCGTAGCCTACATACTAGCTTTACCACCAAGTATGTCTCGCATCCATAATGTTTTTCACATATCTATGTTACGTAAATATGTGAAGGACCCAAACCACGTAATTGAGTTAGAACCGGACGTTATAGAAGAGGATTTAACGTACGAGGAGGTACCTGTTAAGATCCTAGATAAGAAGGAGCAGATCCTACGCTCAAAGGTTATACCTCAAGTTAAGGTTTTATGGAGGAACCAAGATACTGAGGAAATGACCTGGGAGCTAGAATCTGAGATGAAATCAAAGTATCCTTACCTCTTCTAAATGCCAGGTACGTCAATTTCGGGGACGAAATTTCATAAGGAGGGGAGGTTGTAAGACCCCGAATTTTATTAAATATAAAATTTAATTTTTCTTCATATATATTTTTCTGAAACAGTAAGTGGTTAAATCGATAAAGTTTAAAGTTAAGGATGTTATGTGCAAATTTTATTTTGTCGGACAATATTCGTTTTGTCGGGGAATATTCGTTTTGTCGGGGAATATTCGGGCCGTACGACGGCGCCGAAATAACAAATTATTGGTGGACCCCACAACGGAATATTTGTCGGATATAGAAAACGACAGAAGTAACCTTTTTAATAAAAATAGTCAACGGTGCTAACTGTTAAAATACCGGTGATAAAAGAATAGTAGCATACGGTAATTTATGGTATTTTACTGTAGCATGCGGTACTCTACAGTAGCACACGGTATTGCACAGTGTCTCATATTATTGACACCATAACTGTTACGCATCATTTCATCAATAATTGTCACTGCATAATATTTTATATTATCAATTCAATTATTGTTGCTACACAGTATTTTGCATTATTGATTCAATAATTGTCATTACACTGTATTTCATATCATCGAGTCAATAATTGTTGGTGCACTGTAGTTTAAAATTATTGAATCTAATAATTGTCACTGTAGCAAATACACTATAATTTATATTATTAAATTAATAAAAAATATGTAACGTGTTTCTTACATTATTGTGGTAGCATTATTTTATATGTTGGACTCACAAGAAGAATAAATAAATAAATAAAAAAATAAAATAATTAATTTTACTATTTGAAATAGTAACGTGAATAGTGACGTGAATAGTAACGTGAATAGTAAGTGAATAGTAAGAAACATGTGGACCCATTGGTGGGGCCCACATGGTTGGTGAAGCTTGAATTTGGAGAAATTTTTACGCAGAAGGAAAAGGCAGCAAGGCTGCTGCCGCCTGCTGAATTTTCAGCTGGCGTGCAGCACGCCATTCACCAACCATGCATAGTATCATATTTTCTCCTATAAATAGCTTGCTCAGCTGAATAGAAAAATCACACCTAAAACATAAAATTTTTCTATAAGAATTTTATGAGTTTTCTCTAAGAATTGTAAGGCTATTTTGAGAGTTTGAAAGCCAAAAGGAGTGCAAGAATTTTTCAAGTAAGTCTTTTATTAAAGAGTAGTAATTTTATAAAATCCTATTTTTCATGGTATTCACAAATCTTCCTTTAGAAGACTCTTCTTTGAGAATATTTATTTTTAAAAGCTTCATTTGGAAGATTTATTTTGAAATATTATTTTAAAAACTATTTTAAAGTTGTTATATTATACTACAAAAATTATGTTAAATATATATAATTTTAATAGTTCATAATATATGAATTATCATACACCTTGAAATTTATATGTGGTACTTACTAATTTTATTAAAAATATATAGGTTGATCAACCTCATTTAAATCAATATCCAGTCACGTGTTACGGTAAGGGGTATCACTCTTTTCATCATCATAAATGGATATTATTTTCTTTCTTACTTGAAGGGATTATCATTCTTTGATTCTCGAAAATAATATCGTTTCTTTCTTGTGCCATTTACTTCCATGTATTAAATTGTGAGAATAACCTTACGGTGCGGATTATCGCCTGTTTGGTGAATAACTCTTCGTATTCAAATTGATGAGAATAACCTTACGGTGCGGATTATCGCCTGTTTGGTGAATAACTCTTCGTATTCAAATTGATGAGAATAACCTTACGGCGCGGATTATCGCCTGTTTGGTGAATAACTATTCGTATTCAAATTGATGGGAATAACCTTACGGCGCGGATTACCGCCTGTTGGTGAATAACCCTTTTTATTTGTCTCGTGTGGAAATAATTTGTCTACACGAATTATCACATGACACTTTTATTCCATATTCGTAAGTGATATCATTTTCCTTTATACTCATAAGGGATACCATCTTTTTCATCTTCCATTATTCAAACTTACTATGGTAAGGGATATTAATTTCCTTCACCTTTTGTTAATCAAACCTGCTACGGTAAGGGATATTATTTTCTTTCATACACCTAAATCGAAACTTATTATGGAACTAGTGCTTCTATAATTCCTGAAAATATTATATGTTCCATAATAGTTGAACTTCATTATTTCAACTGAACCTTCCTATTTTCTGAACCTTTCTATTGAACTGTAACCGTTATTTTGAACTGTGGATCTTGAATATCATTTTTAAATTTCACTCCACATCATGTTGGCAATTTGGACATTATTTGAATCTGCACAAAGTAAACTTCCGATACTTATTGTTTATCCTGTTCTTCTGTTCATCATTTGTATAACTGTTATTTGTATTAATCATCAAGAATCAAGTTGTTGTGAATATATGTGGCCGGGGGCACAGATGTGATATAATTGTTGAACAGATGATAGGTTAAAGGCGATATACTATGTTAAAGGCGATACATCTGTTCGGTGTCTTTTATGGCATGTGGTGAATGTTCTCTTTGGCCCGTAGTGCAAAGATGAACTGTTGGTTGGTATGATTATGACCAAAGGCTGAATCTGGTATAATCATGACCGTTGGTATTATATTGAATGTCTTTGGCCCGTAGTGCAAAGATGAACTGTTGATCTGCATGATTATGACTAGGAACTGTGAAGTTGTATTATCTTGACTAATGGTATTTCAGATGATAAAAGTTGATGATATTTTTACTAAAAAGAGAAGCGAGTGGACATTATAGTCTGCATTATTCTTCAAATAGATTGCTCATTCCGCTGCTATTATTGATCTGAACATTGTTTAAGAATTTAACTGCAGTTTTTGATATAAACCTTGTAGTCTATTGTATTCTATCAAGAACTCAACTGTTGAAGGCTAATGATAATTTATTCGTCATTATCTTAGTCATGATATTTCTTACTGGGCTATTTGAGCTCACCCTTTCTTTTGTTCCATTGTTTTTCAACAGGAGATGAAAACGTAACGGGGTCTAGCCGGGGGATAGAGTGAGAGTCCGAAGAATAGTTATCCTAGTCTTCACGTGTTGTAAAATAGTGTGGCAATAATAGTGAAGACTTAGTTGTGTATTATTATACACTGTATTGTTGTACGTTGTGCTTTGTTGTAATAATTTTGTTGTAGTCTTTTGACGACTCAAGTTTGGGCTGTGTGGGCCTAGATTTGGGGGCGTCACAGTTGGCCTCAGAGCTTAGGGATATGGTCTTTAATGGAGATCTGGGGTAGAACTAGGAGGGGAGAGACGAATATAATCAGTCACTAGTGTGTCCCATCTAATTTAGATTTTATTATCTAATGAGTTGATTTGAATATAGGGACATGAAGTGATGAGTCAGTTTGTTTGAACTAACAATTATTTTGTGACCACAGTTAAGTATGGCATCTGGAAATCAAGAGGTTAACTATGGAATACCCGAACCAAATATAGTCGAGAATCAGGAGGCCCCAAACAATCCTCCTGCCAACTCAGGAAATAATGTTCCTGATAACATGATGAACGATGGATTCTTTAGGAATTTCATGCAGTTCATACAGAATCAAGCAAGAGGAAATCCAGTCAATAATAACGGTAGAAACGCTGGTAATTTGAGGATGGTCACTGTCAAGCAATTTAAAGAATTGGGACCACCTGAATTCCACGGGAAACCTGACCCACTCAAAGCGGAGGCATGGCTAAAGCAGACGACAAAAATACTTGATGTCTTACAATGCGCTGATGATCAGAAGGTGCCATTTGCCACTTTTATGTTACGAGGTGAGGCGGATCATTGGTGGGAAGCGGTAAAACGTATCCAACCTTCAGCACTCGAAATGTCTTGGACAGAATTCGAAGAACTGTTTAACGAGAAGTATTTCCCAGAAAGCATCCGCCATATGAAAGAGGTGGAATTCATTAAGCTGGAGCAGGGAAACATGACAGTCTCTCAATATGAAGCTAAGTTCGCCGAGTTATCTCGTTTTGCCACCCATCTAGTGGATGACGAAGCACGAATGAGTCGGATGTTCCTAAGAGGTTTGAGACTCAAAATTCGTCAACAACTTAGCTCTCATAAATTCAGTTTGTATTCGGATGTTGTGGATAGGGCTCAAAGGGTGGAGCAGACAGATGAAACATTGCAGCCAATAGTTAATGATCAGCATAAAGAAAGGAATGACAACAACCACATGAACGAGAACCATCGAGGAGGTAACCAACACTTCGGTGGTAATTCCACATCAAATAACAGAAGAGGAGAATCCAGTGGGAACAATTTCAAAAGAAAGAGATTCCATAATAATTATGGAAGGGCACCAGCACCAGTACCAGCACCAGCACCGACCCCAGTTTCAAGGGGAGAAGATCGACCACCAGTGAGATGTTATAGGTGTGGTCAGGAAGGTCACATCAGCCCAAACTGTACACAGCAGTCCAAAAAGTGTTACAGTTGTGGGAAAGAGGGTCATCTTGCGCGGTTTTGTCCTGCCACAAAATCGAGTCCAGCTGCAATGATGATACCAAAAGCTAGCATGGATAAGGGAAAATCTGTAGTTCAAGGAAGAGCTTTTGTTGTGACATCCCAAATGGCACGAAACTCGAACGAGGTGATAATCGGTAAGCTATTCATAAATTCTCGTGAAGTCTACGCTTTGTTAGATACTGGCTCTACCCATTCTTTTATCTCACCTGCATGTGCTCAGCGTTTAAACTTAACTCCTAAAAATTTGGACTTTGACTTATCAGTTGAAACCCCATTAGGAGAAATGACCATTACATCTACTGTCTATAAATCTTGCCTAGTTCAAATCAACAACCTCACATTACCTGTTGACCTTATTTCTTTGGAAATGCATGAATTTGATGTGATTTTAGGAATTGATTGGTTGACTACCCATCATGCTAAAATTGATTGTTTTCATAAGATTATTAGTTTTCATATTCCTAATCAACCTGTCATGCAAATTCAAGCAACTAAACCATTGAAATCTATAACTGTTATTTCTAGCCATAAAGCCATTCGTTTATTGAAAAACGAATGTCAAGCCTTTTTAGCTCATGTCACTGATTTGAACAAAAATACGTCAAACTTGAATGATATTCCCATTGTTAATGAGTTTCCTGACGTTTTTCTTGAAGAACTTCCTGGCTTACCCCCAAACCGTGAAATTGAATTTTGTATTGATCTTGAACCCGGTACCAAGCCCATTTCCAAAGCCCCATACCGAATGGCTCCCATTGAATTCAAGAGTTAAAAGTCCAACTACAGGAATTGTTGGATACCGGTTTCATTCGTCCGAGTGCATCACCTTGGGGTGCTCCTGTTCTATTTGTGAAGAAGAAAGACGGGAGTATGAGATTGTGCATTGACTACCGAGAATTGAACCATGTCACCATCAAAAACAGGTACCCGTTGCCTCGGATCGATGACATGTTTGATCAATTACAAGGTGCTCAACATTTCTCAAAGATTGATCTCCGTTCTGGATATCATCAGTTAAAGGTTAAAGCTGAGGACATTCCAAAGACTGCTTTCAGAACTCATTATGGGCATTATGAGTTTTTAGTCATGCCTTTTGGACTAATCAATGCTTCTGCAGCTTTCATGGACATGATGAACCGAATATTCAAGGAATATTTGGATCATTTTGTGGTTGTCTTTATTGATGACATCCTCATATACTCCAAGAGTCGCGAGGATCATGAACAACACCTGAGATTGATACTCCAAAAGCTCCGTGAAAACAAATTATATGCCAAGTTGAAGAAATGTGAGTTCTAGCTTGAGGAGGTCACGTTTCTTGGGCATGTGATTTCTAGTCAAGGAATATCAGTCGATCCTGCGAAGATTGAAACGGTACTAAATTGGGAACAACCCAAGACAGTAATCGAAGTCCGAAGTTTTCTGGGCCTAGCTGGTTATTATCGGAGATTCGTAGAAGGATTTTCTCGAATCGCCACTCCATTAACTCAGCTTACTCGGAAAAGCACAAAATTCATATGGAGCGAGGAATGCGAGAAAAGTTTCCAAGAACTCAAGAGGAGACTGGTTTCAGCTCCTGTTCTGACCATTCCATCAGGATCAGGAGAATTCGTCATATATAGCGATGCTTCAGGCAAAGGTCTAGGCTGTGTCCTTATGCAACATGGAAAGGTTATAGCCTATGCCTCTCGACAACTCAAAGATTATGAGAAAAATTATCCTACTCATGATCTAGAGTTGGCAGCAGTCGTTTTCGCATTGAAGATCTGGAGACACTACTTGTACGGAGAAAAGGTGGATATCTATACGGATCATAAAAGTCTCAAGTATTTCTTCACCCAGAAGGAACTCAACATGCGACAACGACGTTGGCTTGAGCTGTTGAAGGATTACGACCACACAATCCAGTATCACCCGGGAAAGGCAAACGTTGTAGCTGACGCTTTGAGCAGAAGATCTTATGCGAGTACAAGTGCACTGCTGACAACACAAAAGTGTATTTTGTACGACTTGCAAAAGATGGAGATAGTGCTAAAGACACCAGGGACCCACTCGAAGATTGCTCACGTGCGAGTAGAACCAGCTTTAATGGATAAAATTAAAGCTGCTCAAGCTACCGATCCGGAACTGTTGAACATGATGAAGAAAGTACAAGAAGGTGTCATCCCCGAAGCAAGAATCGACGAGACAGGAATACTTCGAGTTAACTCTCGACTCTGTGTTCCTAACGATCATGAATTGAAGCATAAAATCATGATGGAGGCACACAACACGCCGTTTGCAATCCACCCAGGAGGTACCAAGATGTATCGAGATCTTCGACATACATTTTGGTGGAACAATATGAAAAGGGAGATTGCAGAGTTTATCTCAAGGTGCCTAACTTGTCAACGTGTCAAGGCAGAGCATCAAGTACCTAAGGGTCCATTACAACCACTTGAGGTTCCCGAATGGAAGTGGGAACACATCAATATGGATTTCGTGACGGGTCTTCCCAAAGTTTCTCAAGGCTTAGATGCAATTTGGGTCATCGTAGATAGATTGACCAAATCCGCTCATTTCTTGCCTATACGAGAAAACTTTTCACTTGAACGTCTTGCCGGTATGTACATAAATGAGATCGTGAGATTGCATGGCATGCCAGTTTCCATAGTTTCTGATCGAGATCCTAGATTCACTTCACGCTTTTGGATCAGTCTACAAAAAGCTATGGGCACTGAACTACGTTTTAGTTCTGCATACCATCCTCAAACGGATGGACAATCGGAAAGAACGATCCAGACCCTCGAAGATCTTTTGAGACCTTATGTATTAGACTTCAAAGGAAGTTGGGATAAGTACTTGCCATTGGTGGAATTTTCTAACAACAACAGTTACCAAGCAAGCATAGGCATGGCTCCATTCGAGGCTTTGTATGGAAGGAAGTGTCGCTCTCCAATATGTTGGAATGAGGTAGGAGAAGCAAAATTGTTGGGACCCGAGTTGGTACGCTTGACGACCGAAAAGATCCAAATGATCCGACAACGAATACAGACAGCACAAGAACGACAAAAGAGTTATGCTGATCTTCATCGGAGAGATGAGAGATTCAACGTCGGAGATCATGTATTCTTACGTGTTTCTCCATGGAAAGGAGTTACGAGATTCGGAAAGAGAGGAAAGCTTAACCCTCGATTTATTGGCCCATTTGAAATCCTCGATCGAGTAGGAACCGTAGCCTACATACTAGCTTTACCACCAAGTATGTCTCGCATCCATAATGTTTTTCACATATCTATGTTACGTAAATATGTGAAGGACCCAAACCACGTAATTGAGTTAGAACCGGACGTTATAGAAGAGGATTTAACGTACGAGGAGGTACCTGTTAAGATCCTAGATAAGAAGGAGCAGATCCTACGCTCAAAGGTTATACCTCAAGTTAAGGTTTTATGGAGGAACCAAGATACTGAGGAAATGACCTGGGAGCTAGAATCTGAGATGAAATCAAAGTATCCTTACCTCTTCTAAATGCCAGGTACGTCAATTTCGGGGACGAAATTTCATAAGGAGGGGAGGTTGTAAGACCCCGAATTTTATTAAATATAAAATTTAATTTTTCTTCATATATATTTTTCTGAAACAGTAAGTGGTTAAATCGATAAAGTTTAAAGTTAAGGATGTTATGTGCAAATTTTATTTTGTCGGACAATATTCGTTTTGTCGGGGAATATTCGTTTTGTCGGGGAATATTCGGGCCGTACGACGGCGCCGAAATAACAAATTATTGGTGGACCCCACAACGGAATATTTGTCGGATATAGAAAACGACAGAAGTAACCTTTTTAATAAAAATAGTCAACGGTGCTAACTGTTAAAATACCGGTGATAAAAGAATAGTAGCATACGGTAATTTATGGTATTTTACTGTAGCATGCGGTACTCTACAGTAGCACACGGTATTGCACAGTGTCTCATATTATTGACACCATAACTGTTACGCATCATTTCATCAATAATTGTCACTGCATAATATTTTATATTATCAATTCAATTATTGTTGCTACACAGTATTTTGCATTATTGATTCAATAATTGTCATTACACTGTATTTCATATCATCGAGTCAATAATTGTTGGTGCACTGTAGTTTAAAATTATTGAATCTAATAATTGTCACTGTAGCAAATACACTATAATTTATATTATTAAATTAATAAAAAATATGTAACGTGTTTCTTACATTATTGTGGTAGCATTATTTTATATGTTGGACTCACAAGAAGAATAAATAAATAAATAAAAAAATAAAATAATTAATTTTACTATTTGAAATAGTAACGTGAATAGTGACGTGAATAGTAACGTGAATAGTAAGTGAATAGTAAGAAACATGTGGACCCATTGGTGGGGCCCACATGGTTGGTGAAGCTTGAATTTGGAGAAATTTTTACGCAGAAGGAAAAGGCAGCAAGGCTGCTGCCGCCTGCTGAATTTTCAGCTGGCGTGCAGCACGCCATTCACCAACCATGCATAGTATCATATTTTCTCCTATAAATAGCTTGCTCAGCTGAATAGAAAAATCACACCTAAAACATAAAATTTTTCTATAAGAATTTTATGAGTTTTCTCTAAGAATTGTAAGGCTATTTTGAGAGTTTGAAAGCCAAAAGGAGTGCAGGAATTTTTCAAGTAAGTCTTTTATTAAAGAGTAGTAATTTTATAAATTCCTATTTTTCATGGTATTCACAAATCTTCCTTTAGAAGACTCTTCTTTGAGAAGATTTATTTTTAAAAGCTTCATTTGGAAGATTTATTTTGAAATATTATTTTAAAAACTATTTTAAAGTTGTTATATTATACTACAAAAATTATGTTAAATATATATAATTTTAATAGTTCATAATATATGAATTATCATACACCTTGAAATTTATATGTGGTAATTACTAATTTTATTAAAAATATATAGGCTGATCAACCTCATTTAAATCAATATCCAGTCACGTGTTACGGTAAGGGGTATCACTCTTTTCATCATCATAAATGGATATTATTTTCTTTCTTACTTGAAGGGATTATCATTCTTTGATTCTCGAAAGTAATATCGTTTCTTTCTTGTGCCATTTACTTCCATATATTAAATTGTGAGAATAACCTTACGGTGCGGATTATCGCCTGTTTGGTGAATAACTCTTCGTATTCAAATTGATGAGAATAACCTTACGGTGCGGATTATCGCCTGTTTGGTGAATAACTCTTCGTATTCAAATTGATGAGAATAACCTTACGGCGCGGATTATCGTCTGTTTGGTGAATAACTATTCGTATTCAAATTGATGGGAATAACCTTACGGCGCGGATTACCGCCTGTTGGTGAATAACCCTTTTTATTTGTCTCGTGTGGAAATAATTTGTCTACACGAATTATCACATGACACTTTTATTCCATATTCGTAAGTGATATCATTTTCCTTTATACTCATAAGGGATACCATCTTTTTCATCTTCCATTATTCAAACTTACTATGGTAAGGGATATTAATTTCCTTCACCTTTTGTTAATCAAACCTGCTACGGTAAGGGATATTATTTTCTTTCATACACCTAAATCGAAACTTATTATGGAACTATTGCTTCTATAATTCCTGAAAATATTATATGTTCCATAATAGTTGAACTTCATTATTTCAACTGAACCTTCCTATTTTCTGAACCTTTCTATTGAACTGTAACCGTTATTTTGAACTGTGGATCTTGAATATCATTTTTAAATTTCACTCCACATCATGTTGGCAATTTGGACATTATTTGAATCTGCACAAAGTAAACTTCCGATACTTATTGTTTATCCTGTTCTTCTGTTCATCATTTGTATAACTGTTATTTGTATTAATCATCAAGAATCAAGTTGTTGTGAATATATGTGGCCGGGGGCACAGATGTGATATAATTGTTGAACAGATGATAGGTTAAAGGCGATATACTAGGTTAAAGGCGATACATCTGTTCGGTGTCTTTTATGGCATGTGGTGAATGTTCTCTTTGGCCCGTAGTGCAAAGATGAACTGTTGGTTGGTATGATTATGACCAAAGGCTGAATCTGGTATAATCATGACCGTTGGTATTATATTGAATGTCTTTGGCCCGTAGTGCAAAGATGAACCGTTGATCTGCATGATTATCACCAGGAACTGTGAAGTTGTATTATCTTGACTAATGGTATTTCAGATGATAAAAGTTGATGATATTTTTACTAAAAAGAGAAGCGAGTGGACATTATAGTCTGCATTATTCTTCAAATAGATTGCTCATTCCGCTGCTATTATTGATCTGAACATTGTTTAAGAATTTAACTGCAGTTTTTGATATAAACCTTGTAGTCTATTGTATTCTATCAAGAACTCAACTGTTGAAGGCTAATGATAATTTATTCGTCATTATCTTAGTCATGATATTTCTTACTGGGCTATTTGAGCTCACCCTTTCTTTTGTTCCATTGTTTTTCAACAGGAGATGAAAACGTAACGGGGTCTAGCCGGGGGATGGAGTGAGAGTCCGAAGAATAGTTATCCTAGTCTTCACGTGTTGTAAAATAGTGTGGCAATAATAGTGAAGACTTAGTTGTGTATTATTATACACTGTATTGTTGTACGTTGTGCTTTGTTGTAATAATTTTGTTGTAGTCTTTTGACGACTCAAGTTTGGGCTGTGTGGGCCTAGATTTGGGGGCGTCACAATTCAAGCAATGGTAAATACTTGTCCTATCTTCCTTTGAAGTCTAGCACTTAAAGCCTCAATAAATCTTCATGAGTCTGAATTGTCCTTTCCGATTGTCTATCTATTTGGGGATGATAAGCAGAACTAAATCATAGTTCAGTGCCTAAAGCTTTTTGTAGACTGATCCAAAATTATGAAGTGAATGTAGGGTCCCGATCAGAAACTATGGATAATGGCATGCCATGCATTCCCTAATCTCATTTATGTTTATATTAGCTAGACGCTCAAGTAAATAGTTTTCACGTATAGGCAAGAAATGAGCGGACTTGATCAATTTATCTACAATGACCCAAATCGCATCCAAGCCTCGAGAAACTTTGGAAAAACCCGTCACAAAATCCATATTGATGTGTTCCCACTTCCATTCAGGAACCTCAAATGGTTGCAATGAATCCCTTGGCACTTGATGCTCTACCTTGACATGTTGACACGTCAAACACCTCGAGACAAACTTAGTGATCTCTTTCTTCATATTGCTCCATCAAAATGTATGTCGAAGGTCACGATACATTTTAGTACTTCCAGGATAAATTGCAAACGGCGTATTGCGTGCCTCCATCATGTTTTTATATTTCAATTCAGGATTGTTAGTAACATAAAGTTGAGAGTTGACTCAGAGTATCCCTTTATCATCGATTTTTACTTCTAGAATAACACCTTCTCGTACTTTTCTCATCATATTCATCAGTTCTGGATCAGTAGCTTGAGCAACTTTGACTTTATCGATTAAAGCCGGTTCTACTCGTAAGTGTGCGATCCTCATATGGGTCCCTGATGATTTTAGCTTTATCTCCATCTTTTGTAAATCGTACAAAATGCGCCTTTGTGTTGTTAGTATTGCATTCCTACTCGCATATGATCTTCTACTCAATGCATCAGCTACCACGTTCACCTCTCCTGGGTGGTACTGGATAGTGTGATCATAATCATTTAAATGCTCAAGCCAATGTCGCTGTCGCATGTTGAATTCCTTCTGGGTGAAGAAATACTTGAGACTTTTATGATTTGTAAAGATCTCCACCATTTTCCCGTATAAGTAGTGTCTCTAGATCTTCAATGCAAAAACGACCGCTGCTAACTCTAGATCATGAGTAGGGTAACTTTTCTCATAATCTTTGAGTTATCGAGAGATGTAAGCTATAACTTTCTCGTGTTGTATAAGAACGCATCTTAGACCACTGCCTGAAGCATCGCTGTAGATAACAAATTCTCTTAATTCTGATGGTATAGTCAGAACATGAGTTGAAACGAGTCTCCTCTTGAGTTCTTGAAAGCTTTTCTCGCATTCCTTACTCCATTCGAATTTTGTATTTTTTTATGTAGCTAAGTTAGTGGAGTGAAAATTTGAGAAAAATCTCCGATAATAACCAGCTAGACCCAGAAAACTTCATATTTCGGTTACTGTCTTAGGTTGCTCCCAGTTTAAAATTGCTTCAATCTTTGCGAGATCAACCGATATTACTTGTTTAGAAATCACATACCCAAGGAATGTTACTTCCTTAAGCCAAAACTCGCATTTTGGAATTTTTGGAGTATCAATCGCAAGTGTCGTTCATGATCCTCATGACTTTTGGAGTATATGAGGATATCATTAATAAAGATAACCACAAAATGATCCAAATATTCTTTGAATATTCAGTTCATCATATCCATGAAGGTTGCAAGAGCATTAGTTAGTCCAAAATGTATGACTAAGAACTCGTAATGCCCATAGTGAGTTTTGAAGGCAGTCTTTGAAATGTCATCAGCTTTAACATTCAACTAATGATTACTAAATCGGAGATTGATCTTTGAAAAATACTGAGCACCTTATAATTGATCAAATAAGTTATCAATTCGAGGTAACGAATACTTATTCTTAATGGTGACATGATTCAACTCTCGATAATCAATGCACAATCTCATACTCCCATCCTTCTTCTGTACAAATAGAATAGGGGCACTCCAAGGTGACGTACTTGGTCGTATGAAATCGGTATCTATGAGTTCTTAAAGTTAGACTTTTAACTCTTGAAGTTCTATGGGAGCTATTCGGTATGGGGCTTTAGAAATAAGTTTAGTACCGGGTTTAAGGTCAATACATAATTTAATTTCAAGGTCTGTGGGTAGGCCATAAAGTTCTTTGGGAAACACATCAGGGAATTCATTAACAATAGGAATATTGTTCAAATTTACCGAATTTTTATTTAGATCAGTGATATGAGCTAGGAAGGCTTGACATCCATTTTTTAATAAACGAATGACTTTATGGTTAAAAATAACGGTCACAGATTTCAAAGGTCTGGTTGCTTGAATTTGCATGATAGGTTGGTCAGAAATATGAAAGCTAATGAGCTTATAGAAGAAATCAATTTTAGCATGGTGGGTAGTCAACCAATTAATTTAAAAAATCACATCAAACTCATGCATTTTCAAAGAGTTAAGGTCAACGAGTAGGGTAAGGTTATTGATTTGAACCAAGCAAGATTTATAAATAGTAGATGTAATGGCTATTTCCCCTAATGGAGTTTCAGCACATAAGTCAAAGTCTAAATTTTCAGGAATCAAATTTAAACGTTGAGCACATGCAGGTGAAATAAAAGAGTGGGTAGAATCAGTATTTAATAGGGCATAAACTTCACAAGAGTTTATGAATAGTTTACTAGTTATCACTTTGTTCAGGTTCCGTGCCTTCTAAGACGTTATAACAAAAGCTCTCCCCTGGACTATAGATTTTCCCTTGTCTGTGCTAGCCTTTGGAGCCATCATTGCTGTTGGACTTGATTTTGTAGCAGGACAAAATCGAGTAATATGACCTTATTTCCCACAATTATAACAAGACTTGATTTGCTAAGTATAGTTTGGACTGATGTGACTATCTTGACCACACCTGTAGCATTTTACGAGTGGTCGATCTCCTCCCTTTGAAACTATTACCGGTGTTGATGTTGGTGCTAGTGCATTTTCATGCTCATTGTGGGATCTCTTTCTATTGAAATTGTTCCCACTTGTTTCTTCCCTTCTATTATCTGGATTGAAATTACCACCAAAGTGGTTACTATTTCCGAAATGGTGACTGCCGCCTCTACGGTTCTCGTTCTGGTAATTGTTATTGTTATTTCTTCTTCTTGGTTAGGCATTGGCTCTTGGTTGTAATATTTCAGCTTCTTGTTTGACCCTTTGAGCCCTATCCACAACATCCGAATATAAACAAAGTTTGTGAAAGATGAGGTGTCGACGAATTTTGGGTCTCAAACCTTGTAAGAACATACTAGTCATTCGGGCTTCATCGTCTACCAAATGAGGCGCGAATATGGATAACTCCGCAAACTTGACTTCGTATTAAGAAACAGTCATGTTCTCTTGTTCTAGTTTCATAAATTCCACCTTTTTCATATGGCGGAGACTTTTTGGAAAATACTTCTCATTAAACAAATCCTGAAACTCCGTCCATGACATCTCAAGTGCTGAATGATCGGTACGTTTTATCGATTTCCACCAATGGTCTGCTTCTCCTCTTAGCATGAAGTTAGCAAATGGGACATTCTGATCATCAGTGCAGCGCAGTACATCAAATATCTTTATCATCTGCTTTAGCCATGCTTCTGCCTTAAGTGGGTCTGGCTTCCCAAAAAATTCAGGTGGTCCCAATTCCTTAAACTGCTTTGCAGTGACCATCCTCGAATTACCAGCATTTCCACCAATGGAAGTTCCCCTCGCTTGATTTTGCATGAATTACATAAAAATTTTAAAGAAACCATCATAATTCACATGACCACTTACATTATTTTCAGAAGCTGTAGGAGGATTATTTGTTACCTCTTGATTTTCTGTGGCATAATTCATCCATTAGTTTTCAGATGCTATTCTGAAATGTGGTCACAAAACAAATATTAGTTTAAACAAATTAACTTGTCACTTTTTGTCGCTTCATTCAAGCCAACTAACAATATTTAACTTAGGTATGACACACTAGTGAATGATTCTAATTGTCTCTCCCCTCCTAGTTCTAATCTCAGATCTTCATGCAAGATCATATCTCTAAACTCTTATACTAATTGTGACACCCCCAAATCGGGCCCACACCACCCAATTTAAGTCATCAAAAGACTACAACAAAATTATTATAATACACTGTTCAGTACCCAATAATACATAACTAAGTCTTCACAATTATTACTATTCTACAATACAATGAAGACTACTATAGCAACTAACTCGGACAACTACTCCATTCCCCTTTCCTCGTCTCTAGTCCCGGTTACGCTCTCATTTCCTAAACAATTGAACAAAAAGAAAAGGGTGAGCTCAAATAGCTCAGTAAGAAATATCATAACTAAGATAATAAAAAATAAATTATTCTTAGCATTCAACAGTTGAGTTCTTAATCGAATATAATAGACAACAAGTTTTAAATCAACAACTGCAGTTGAGTTGTTAACACAGTAATATAAACATCAAGATTTAAATAAAAAATAGCAGTTAAATTCTTAAACAAAGTTCAACTGCAGTGAAATAATTACCATTAAGAGAATCAAGTAGATTATGATGTCTACTAGTGTCTCTTTTTAAGAAAATCATCATCAACTTTTATTATCTGAAACACCACTGGTCATGATCATGGCAAACAACAATTCTTCTTTGCCCCCGGCCAAAAAGAACATTCATCACATGTCCTTTTCATCCGACCAAAAATACCCAACAATTATATCACCTTTATCCTACATCGCCTTTAACCTATATCGCCTTTAACTTATCATTTGTGTCCCAGGCCACAGATATTCAGAGCAACATTATACTTGATGATTGAAATAATAACAGAGATATAAATGATGAACAGAAGAAGCAGGATAAACAATAACATTAGGAGTTTGCAAATTTTACTTTGTCCAGATTCAAATAATGTCCAAATTATCAACATGGTGTATAGAAAAAGGTGTCCAAGTCCAAGAGTAATGTCCATGATCCACAGGGAAGAAGTTCAATGGTAAGGTTTACAGTACAAGGAATTAGTCCAAAATGTTCACAGTTCAAATAAATGTCCACAGTTCAAAAGTTCAAGGTCCATAAGTTCACAGTTCAAATATGACGATGAATATTCAATAGGAATGTTCTTGTCAAAGGGTATTAGATGAAGTGAAAACTATTAAGGGAATATTAATAAATTATTAATTCAATAATTTTACCGTTTAATAATATTAGAGGTACAAATGAGATACTTTATTACCATAGTAAGTTCAAGTGATAAAAGATGAAAAAGATGGCATCTCTTACAAGTAAGACAGAAAATGATTTCCCTTTATGATAATGAAAAGAATAATACCCTTACCGTAATAAGTTTAAGAGTTTGAAAGAAAATGATATCCCTTACCTTATCTCGTGACTAAATACAGCTTTTATGAGGTTGATTAACCTATATATATATTCATAATTTAATTAATAAGTAACACATACCAATTTTATGTATATAAAATCATCAAAGTGACTATATAGTATAAATATACTTCGAAATAGGTTTTTTAGAAAATAATTTTTCAAAGTAAAATTTTTCAAAGGAAGTTTTTCAAAATAAATCTTCTAATAGAAGAGTCTTCTAAAGGAAGAGTTGTAAACTGATGTGTGTGTGAGTGTTTATATAACTTTTATAAAAAAAACTTACTTGAACAATACTAATACTTTTTCAGATCTTCAACGATTAAGATAATTTTAATATACCCAGAGAAGCACTTATACCAAGAAATATTTATAGAGTAGAAAGAAGATTGAGTGAGTAATGTATGAAACTCCTTATGCTAAGCCCCCTATTTATAGCCAGGGCCTAACTAGCTTTTTCATACACATGTTACACATTTTAATCTCATCTTTTAATCTAAACCATTCATTAGCCAACACACGTTTCACACTTTAATTTGTACCATTTGTTGATTAACACGCGTTTTGCGCCTTCACGTGTTACACATTTACACGCGTTACACACTTACGCGTGTTACACACGTACATATTATTTTATTAATTTAATATCTCAATTATTGAACATACAATATTTTTTTAAATAATAAATATGTCTAACTATTTAATACCTGTGACTACTACTTTAACAATTATTGGCCCAATAATGCAAGATGCTGTGCATTATGACAATTATTGATTCAATAATATGAAACACTGTGCAATTAATAATGTAAAATACTGTGTAATGACAATTATTGATTCAATAATGTAAAATACTGTGTAATGACAATTATTGATGAAATACTATGCAATAACCACTTTATCAGTTCAATAATTGTGTAATATTATGTGCTGCTATAAAATACCATATGCTACTATACTTTTATCATTAGGTATTTTAATAGTTAAAAGTAATAATACCGTTGATCATTATTATTAAAAAAGGCTACTGCTATTATTTTCTACATCCGATAATATTTTGTTGTAGGGTCCACCCATAACTAAATATTTAGGCGTCGTCATCCGACAGAACGAATATTCCTCGACTAATCGAATATTGTCCGACATAAATAATTTGCACATAACATCCTTAACTTTAATTTTTATTAATTTAATATCTTACTGTTAGGCATAAAATTATGAGAAAAATTAAAATCTATTTATTAAAATTCGGGGTCTTACAATCTTAATGGAACTTTTGTGATCTTTAGTTTGCTTTCCCTGAATCATTCACTTTCATTGGAGTGATATTTGTAATGAGCAAGAAAATTTGAAATTCATTACTAATTAAATAAAGAATTAATTTCTAATGATGAAGATTTTGTGTGGTTTATTTAAACATTTATGTGATAAATTGTTATTTTGAATTAAAAGGTGCCACGAATATAATTAAATTAGCGGATTAACTCTAAGGTTATAATAACAAGAAGATTTAAATTAAGATTTAATAGTTAATTACATTAACTATGGTGTTAAATTCAAATTATAAATTTCAATAAGTTGAATATGGGCTTTAGTGTCAAAAATGGATTATTTAAACAATTAAATAATTCAATTAATTATTTAATTGTAAGGCAATAATTAATATTTTATTAATTAAACCGTCGTTATTAATTTAACTAGGGTGATCATTGAGAAGTAAGGAATATTAAAATTCAAGTATTACAAATTGGGCTAATATTGTTATTAGATCCATTCCTCTTTCATTTTCAGATTGGGCCAAATGTGTTGGTTTAATAAGATGTTATTGCATTAACCGAATAAGGGAGAGAAGCTTTGTTAATTAATTGAGTCTAGGTGGCACTAAAATCGGGACAAGCTAAGTAATGTCTGAGAGGAGGGAAAACAGAGAAGAAGTCAGGAGGAGCCATCATCCTCTAATAGAGTTGGTGAGCAAGGAAAGGCTTCACGTGGGAAATGATTGGACAAGTGAAGGAAGGAGTATCATTATATTGCTGCTTATTATCTCTTTCTCCTCATTATCAAATTTCATCCAATATTGAAAGGGAGAGAGAGAAAAAAAAAAGAGTTGTTGTGACGACCCCGAATCCGGGTCCCTCGAACCTCGAATCCAGTTCAACACTAGTACTACATTTTTCTTATTGTTCATGAATTACAATAATATTATAATTGATAAATAATCATTTATTTATAATTTTACAACATCTCTTTCTATTCCAAAATCGCAATCTTTATACATTCTAGTATGTCTCAATATCATATATGATACGACATTCTATTACAATCAATTTGAGCATTTAACACTCATATTACATACCAACCAATTCTTACACTACACAATCATTTTACCTGTCCAATCCGGACTGATATCTACAATGGTCGTTTAGACCCTCAGTGAAAGTAATATGCTTTCCTGTTCCTTGATCTTTATCAAAAACTTTGAATAACTTGCACTATCTGAAAATATTGGTTTTAAGCAAGAGTGAGCACGACAGCTCAACAAGTTTAACAGTTACACATAACACATTATATGCTTCACATATTTTACATGCTTTGCATTTTATTCTTACATCATGTATTTCATGCTTTTCATTTTATGAATGCATTATACTTTTTATGCGTCACATGCAATAAACAACTAGCATCTAGCAATCATGCTTCATATCTGTACATATTTCACATGTAACCATATCTCATGTTGTTCACGTATCACAAATATCATAAATATATCTTTATATTAATAATTTAATAACACATTGTAACATAGCAATGTACATAGAAGCAAGTTCTGAAAAACTTGTCTGGTTCGCTTATACCATTTATGCTTATTTGCATCATTCGTTCAACCTATAATTTATATATAAAATTGATATAATCATTAGTTACAATGACTATTAATTAGTCTTAACTTAAGACCTTAACTTTAAATTATTAACTATTAAGATGTCCGACAAACGAACCCTTAAGTTCCGGACAAAAACCCTAGCCCAAAAATATACTTTGGACATGTCGGATACGCTTAACCAACTTACACCTTCACTACACGTCATTATACGACCCACTTTTGATCAGTTCTCTAAATTAGTCACAAAGGACTATCTACATTGGTTTAATTCAATTAAACTTCATTCTTTTGCATAACTTAATGATTTGGACATTTAATAATGTACCAAATACCTCAAAATATTACCTACATTTGATATTATACAACTACATTCAAATATTATTAACCATTTAATAATATTTTAATCACTTATTAATATTATTAACCATTTAATAATATTTTAATCACTTATTAATATTATTAACCATTTAATAATATTTTAATCACTTGTTAATATTATTAACCATTTAATAATATTTTAATCACTTATTAATATTATTAACCATTTAATAATATTGATATTGCTGTATGATCCATTCTTTAGCATGATTTTGATAGAGTATGCTTTGAGATCTCAGAATGTTCATATTTCATATTTAATTTAACAATAGATCACAACGAATAATAAACTAGTACGCGTCTTAGTAATTAAACGAATTAATCATAAAAATTAAGCACACAATAATATTTAATACTCAAAATATAAATTGAACAATTAAAACTAATTAAATCTCACAGTGTATAAATTTCGATGGTTTCTGTTCACTTAAACCAAAAACAATAATTTAGCCAAATATGACCATGAAATCACTAAAGAATAATAGAAGAAGAAAAATTTATAAACAAAAGGTACAAGAGATCCTCCTAATTGAGGCTAATAACGTGTATTTATAGGTTACATGTAAGACCTCGAAATTATGAAATACAACTTTACTTTTTTTCATATATATTTTCTGAAACAGTAAGTGGTTAAATTGATAAAAGTTAAGAGTTAAGGATGCTATGTGCAAATTTTATTATGTTGGATAATATTTGAATTGTCAGAGAATGTTCGTTTGGTCGGGGGAATATTTGCTCTGTCGGAGAATATTCGTACGACGGTGTTATATTAACTAATCTTAATTGTTATACTTTATTACACTACAAAAAAAATTATATTATATAAATACTTTTGATAGTTCATAATGTACGAGTTATCATACACCATGAAATTTATATGTGGTAATTACTAATTATATTATAAATATATAGGTCGATCCACTACATTTAAAGCAGTTGTTTTTTCACGTGTTAAGGTGAGGGATACCATATTTTTCATCTTTCATTATTCAAACTTACTACAGTAAGGGATATCATTTCTTTTATACTCTTAAACTTACTATGGTAAGTATTGTTCGGTAAAACTTCTAAAATGATTATAATTTCCTTAATAGTCTGCACTTCATTTAATATTATTTCAATTGAACCTTGCTATTTACTTGAACATTTCTATTGAACTTCAATCGTTCTTTTGAATTATGGATCTTGAATATCATTCTTGAATTTGAGTCCACATCATATTAACAATTTGGACATTATTTGAATCTGCGCAAAGTAAAATTATAAAATTTTGATATGTATTATTTATCCTATTATTATCTTTCTTCTGTTAATCATTTATATCACTACTATTTATTTTAATAATCATAATCATGTTGTTATTAATATCTGTGGTCTGGGCACAGATGATAGGATAAAGGCAATATATTTGTTCTTTTAGGGCACGTGATGAATATTTTCTTTCGCTTGAAGCAAAGAAAAACTGTTGTTTGTCATGATAATTGCTAGTGGTGTTTCAAACAATAAAAGTTAGTGATATTTTTCTTAAAAAGAGAAGCGAGTGGACATTATAGTCTATATGATTTTTCCTAATGACTGTTATTACTCTACAGTTGTTGATCTAAACATTGTTCAAGAATTTACCTGCACTTGTTGATTTAAAACTTGGTGCTTATTATATTCTATCAAGAACTCAACTATTGAAGGCTAATGATAATTTATTCATCATTATCTTAGTCATGTTATTCTTTATTGGGCTATGTGAGCTTACCCTTTTCTTTTTGTTCTATTATTTTTCAATAAGAGATGAGAAATTAGCTGGGTCTAGTCGAGGAATGGAGTAAAGGTCTGAGTTGTAGTTGTATTAGTCTTCATTAGTTGTAAAATAGTGTGACAATAATAATGAAGACTTAGTTGTGTGTTATTTGAATACTGTATTGTAGTACTTTGTACGTTGTATTATACTAGTTGTTGTGTATTTTGACGACTCAAGTTTGGGCCATGTGGGGCCAGATTTGAGGCCATCACAATTGGTATCAGAGCTTAGGGATATAGTCTTTAATAGAGATCTGGGGTTAGAACTAGGAGGGGAGAGACAAATAGAATCAATCACTAGTGTGTCCTACCTAAATTAGATTTTGTTACCTAATGAGTCGATTTGAATATAGGGACAAGAAGTGATGAGTAAGTTTGTTTAACCAACATTTATTTTGTGACCACAGTTAAGTATAGCATCTGGAAATCAGGAAGTTAACTATGGAATGCCCGAAGCAAATGTAGCTGAGAATCAGGGAGCCACAAACAATCCTCTTGTCAACTCAAGAAATAATGTTCCTGATAATATGATGAATGATGGATTCTTTAAAAATTTCATGCAGTTCATGCAAAATCAAACGAGGGGAGCCCCTACCGATGGAAACATTGGTAATTTAAGAATGGTCACTGTTAAGTAATTTAAAGAGTTGGGACCACCTGAATTTTTCAGAAAGCTGGATCCACTCAAGGCAGAAGCATGGCTAAAACAGCTGACTAAAATATTTGATGTCTTACAATGAGGTGATGATCATAAGGCTCCATTTGCTACCTTCATGTTACGAGGTGAGGCGGACCATTGGTGGGAAACGGCAAAACGTATCTATCCTTCAGCACTCAAGATGTCTTGGACAGAATTTCAAGAGCTGTTTAACGAGAAATACTTTCCAGAAAGTATCCGCCATATGAAGGAGGTGGAGTTTATTAAGCTGGAGTAAGAAAATATGAATGTCTCACAGTATGAGGCCAAGTTTATCGAGTTATCCAGATTTACGACCCATCTAGTGGATGACGAAGCATGAATGAATTGTATGTTCTTGCGAGGTTTGAAACTCAAAATTCGCTAACACCTCAACTCTCATAAATTTTGTTTATATTCAGATGTCATGGATAGAGCTCAAAGGATAGAGCTCAAAGGGTAAAGCAAGAAAATGAAACAATGGAGCCATGAGTTAATGACCAGGAAAAAGAGAACAATCACCGAAACAACTATAACTAGCGGGGAGGCAATTATTAGGCAAAAAAAGATAACCACTTCGGTGGTAATCTAGGACCAGATAATCAAAGAGGAGAATCAAGTGGGAACAATTTCAAGAGAAAGAGATTCAATAATGATTACGGAAAGACACCGACACTAGTTTCAAGAGGCAGAGATCAACCACCTGTAAGATGTTACAAGTGTGGTCAGGAAGGTCACATCAGGCTAAATTGTACTCAACAGTCCAAGTTGTGCTATAGTTGTGGGAAAGAAGGTCATATTGCTCGATTTTGTCCTGTTACAAAATCAAGTCCAGTTGTAGTAATGGCTCTAAGAGCTAGCGTGGATAAGGAAAAATCTGTAGTTCAGGAGAGAGTTTTTGTTGTGACATTCCAAATGGCACGAAACCCGAACGAGATGATAACCGGTAAGTTGTTCATAAATTCTTTTGAAGTCTGTGCCTTGTTAGATATTGGCTCTACCCATTCTTTTATCTCACCTACATGTGCTCAACGTTTAAATTGAACTTATGAAAACTTAGACTTTGACTTATCAGTTAAAACCCCTTTGGGAGAAACAACCATCACACCTAATGTATATAAATCTTGCCTAGTCCAAATCAAAAACCTCACATTACCTGTTGACATTATTTATTTGGAAATATATGAATTTAATGTGATTTTAGGAATTAATTAGTTGACTAACCATCATGTTAAAATTGACTGTTTTCAAAAGATTATTAGTTTTCATATTCCTAATCAGCCTATCATGCAAATTCAAACAACCAAACCATTAAAATATATAACTATTATTTCTAGCCATAAAGTCATGTGTTTATTAAAAAATGGATGTCAAGTCTTTTTAGCTTATGTCATTGATTTGAACAAAAACATGTCAGACTTGAATGATATTCCTATTGTTAATGAGTTTTCTGATATTTTTCCCGAGGAACATTCTGGCTTACCCCCAAACCGTGAAATTGAATTTTATATTGATCTTGAACCCAATACTAAGCCTATTTATAAAGCCCCATACCGAATGGCTCCCATTGAACTTTAAGAGTTAAAAGTCCAACTACATTTATTGTTAGATACCGATTTTATTCGTCTGAATGCATTGGGGTGCTCCTGTTCTATTTGTGAAGAAAAAAGACGGGAGTATGAGATTATGCATTGACTACCAAGAATTAAAACATGTCACCATAAAAAATATGTACCCGTTACCTCAGATTGATGACATGTTTGATCAATTATAGGGTGTTCAACATTTCTCAAAGATTGATCTCCATTTTGGATATCATCAGTTAAAGGTTAAAGCTAAGGACATTCCAAAAACTGCTTTCAGAACTTATTACGGACATTATGAGTTCTTAGTCATGCCTTTTGGACTAACTAATGCTCCTACAACTTTCATTGACATGATGGACCGAATATTCAAGGAATATTTGGATCATTTGGTGGTTGTCTTTATTGATGACATCCTCATATACTCTAAGAGTCGTGAGGATCATGAACAATACCTTAGATTGATACTCCAAAAGCTTCGTAAGAACAAGTTATATGCCAAGTTGAAAAAATGTAAGTTCTGGCTTGAGGAAGTCACGTTTCTTGGGCATGTGATTTTTAGTCAGGGAATATCGGTCGATCCTGCAAAGATTGAAGCAATATTAAATTGGGAGCAACCTCGGTTAGTAACTGAAGTTCGAAGTTTTCTGGTCCTAATTGGTTATTATCGGAGATTCGTAGAAGGATTTTCTCGAATCGCCACTCCATTAACTCAGCTGACTTGAAAAAGTACAAAATTCGTATAGAACGAGAAATGCGAGAAAAGTTTTCAAGAACTCAAAGGGAAACTTGTTTCAGCTCCTATTTTGACTATACCATCAGGATCGAGAGAATTTGTCATATATAATGATGCTTCAGGTAATGGTTTAGGCTGTGTTCTTATGCAACACGAAAATGTTATAGCCTATGCCTCTCGACAACTCAAAGATTATGAGAAAAATTACCTTACTCATGATCTAGAGTTGGCAGCAGTCGTTTTCGCGTTAAAGATCTAGAGACAGTACTTGTACGAAGAAGAAATAGATATCTATACGGATCATAAAAGCCTAAAGTATTTCTTCACTCAGAAGGAACTCAACATGCGACAACGACGTTGGCTTGAGCTGTTGAAGGATTATGATCACACCATCCAGTATCACCCGAAAAAGGCGAACGTTGTAGCTGACGCTTTGAGTAGAAGATCTTATGCGAGTACAAGTGCAACGCTGACAACGTAAAGAAGTATCTTGTACGACTTACAAAAAATGGAGATAGAGCTAAAGATACCAGGGACCCACTCAAAGATTGCACACGTACGAGTAGAACCGACTTTAATCGATAAAATTAAAGCTACTCAAGCTACTGATTCAAAATTAATGAACACGATAAAGAAAGTACAAGAATGTGCTATTCCTGAAGTAAGTATCGACAAAAAAGGAATACTTCGAGTCAACTCTCAACTCTGTGTTCCTAACGACCATGAATTAAAGCAAAAAATCATGATGGAGACATACAACACGCCGTTTGCAATCCACCTAGGAGGTACCAAAATGTATCATGACCTTCGACATACATTTTGGTGGAACAATATGAGGAGGGAGATTGCAGAGTTTATCTCAAGGTTCCTAACTTGTCAACGTTTCAAGGCTGAACATCAAGTATCTAGGGGTCCATTGCAACCACTTGAAGTTCCCGAATGGAAGTGGGAACACATCAATATGGATTTCGTGATGGGTCTTCCCAAAATTTCTCAAGGCTTAGACGCAATTTGGGTCAACTACCATTCAGTTCTGCATACTATCCTCAAACGGACGGGTAATCGGAAAAGACAATTCAGACTCTCGAAGATCTTTTGAGACTTTGCGTAATAGACTTCAAAGGAAGTTAGGACAAATATTTGCCATTGATTGAATTCTCGTACAACAATAGTTACCAAGCAAGTATAGGCATGGCTCCATTTGAAGCTTTGTATGGGCGGAAGTGTTGCTCTCCAGTATACTGGAATGAGGTAGGAGAAGAAAAATTGTTGAGACCTGAGTTGGTACGTATGACAACAAAAAATATCTAAATGATCCGACAATGAATACAGACCGCACAAGAACGACAAAAGAGTTATGCAGATCTTCATCGAATAGATGAAAATTTTAATGTTAGAGATCATGTATTTTTACGTGTTTTCATATGGAAAGGAGTGACGAGATTCGAAAAGAGAGAAAAGCTCAACCTTCAATTTATTAGCCCATTTGAAATCCTCGATCGAGTAGGAACTATGGCTTATAGACAAGCTCTACCACTAAGCATATCTCGCATCCATAACGTTTTTCATATATCTATGTTACGTAAATACGTTAAGGACCCAAACCACATCATTAAGTTAGAACCGGACGTTATAGTAGATGATTTAACATTCGAGGAGGTACTTGTCAAGATCTTAGATAAGAAAGAGTAGATCCTACGCTCAAAGATTATACTTTAAGTCAAGGTTTTATGGAGGAACCAAGATACTAAGGAAATGACCTGGGAGCTAGAATCTGAGATGAAGTCTAAGTATTCTTACCTCTTCGAAATGTCAGGTACGTCAATTTTGAGGATAAAATTTCATAAGGAGGGGAGATTGTAAGACCTCAAAATTATGAAATACAACTTTACTTTTCTTCATATATATTTTCTGAAATAATAAGTGGTTAAATCGATAAAAGCTAAAAATTAATGATGTTATGTGTAAATTTTATTGTGTCGGACATTATTCGAATTGTCGGAGAATATTCGTTTGGTCGGGGGAATAATCGTTCTGTCGGAGAATATTCGTACGACGGTGCCATATTAACTAATCATTGGTGGACCCCACAAAGAAATATTATCATATATAGAAAACGACAACATTAACCTTTTTAAATAAAAAAGGTCAATGGTAATGTCATTTTTAGCTGTTAAAATAGTCGGTGATAAAAGAATAGTAGCATACAGTATTTTATAATATTTTACTGTAGCACACGGTATTCTATAGTAGCACACGATATTACATAATAGCACACGGTATTACATAGTGTATCATATTATTGATCTGATAAAGTGGTTATTACACAGTATTCATCAATAATTATTGATGCACAATATTTTACATTATTAATTCAATAATTTTCACTACATTGTATTTTATATCATTGAGGCAATAATTGTTATTGCACTATATTTTAAAATTATTGAACCAAATAATTGTCACAGTAGCAAATACACAATAAATTATATTATTAAATTAATAATAATTATTAACGTGTTTATTACATTATTGTTAAATTATTGCTATTACTATTGTAACATTGTCTTAATTATTGTATTATTAGTGGGCATTTTAATTATTATATATGAATAGTAAGAAAACATGTGGACCCTCTATGGGGGTCATATGAGAAATGGAAATTGAATTTGAATTGTTGGATGTTTGCTAAAAAAATCAGCTAGGCTGCGCTACTAATATTGAAAATTCAAGCTAGCGTGCAGCACGTCAGTTGCTCACCTACCACACAACGCACTCTCTTCTCCTATAAATATGTTGCTCAGCTGAATAGAATCACACCTAAAGCATAAAAAAAAATTGCAAGTATTTTGTAAGTATTTTTTTAAAAATAGTAAAGTTATTTTGAGTGTTAGTAAACCAAAAGTAGTGTAGGAATTTTTCAAGTAAGTATTTTATTTAAAGAGTAGTAATTGCGCAAATACATATTTCACACAGTATTCACAAATATTCTTTTAGAATGCTCTTCTTTGAGAAGATTTATTTTGAAAAGCTTATTTTGAAAGAGTTATTTTGAAATATTATTTCAAAAACTATTTTTCAAATTGTTATACTTTATTACACTACAAAAAAAATATATTATATAAATACTTTTGATAGTTCATAATATATGAGTTACCATACACCATGAAATTTATATGTTGTAATTACTAATTATATTATAAATATATAGGTTGATCCACTACATTTAAATCAGTCTCGTTTCACGTGTTAAGGTAAGGGATATCATCTTTTTCATCTTCCATTATTCAAATTTACTACGGTAAGTGATATCATTTCTTTTATACTCTTAAACTTACTATGGTAAGTATTGTTCGGTAAAACTTCTGAAATGATTATAATTTTCTTAATAGTCTGTGCTTTATTTAATATTATTTCAATTGAACCTTCTTATTTACTTGAACCTTTTTATTGAACTTCAATTGTTCTTTTGAATTATAGATCTTGAATATCATTCTTGAATTTAAGTCCACATCATGTTGACAATTTGGACATTATTTGAATCTGCACAAAGTAAAATTGTAAGCTTTCGATATGTATTATTTATCCTATTATTATCTTTCTTTTGTTCATCATTTATATCACTACTATTTATTTTAATCATCATAATCATGTTGTTATGAATATATGTGGCCTGTGGCACAAATAATAGGATAAATGCGATATATTTGTTGTGTGTCTTTTAGGGCACATGGTGAATATTCTCTTTGGCTTGAACCAAAGAAGAACTGTTGTTTGTCATGATCATGACCAGTGGTATTTCAGACGATAAAAGTTGGTGATGTTTTTCTTAAAAAGAGAAGTGAGTTGACATCATAGTCTATATGATTTTTCCTAATGACTGTTATTACTCTACAGTTATTGATCTTAACGTTATTCAAGAATTTAACTGCAGTTGTTGATTTAAAACTTGGTGCTTATTATATTATATCAATAACTCAGCTGTTGAAGGCTAATGATAATTTATTCATCATTATCTTAGTCATGTTATTCTTTACTGGACTATTTGAGCCTACCTTTTTCTTTTTGTTCTATTATTTTTCAACAGGAGATGAGAGAGTAGTCGGGTCTAGTCGGGGGATTGAGTGAAAGTCCGAGTTGTAGCTGTATTAGTCTTCATTAGTTGTAAAATAGTGTGACAATAATAATGAAGACTTAGTTATGTATTATTTGAATACTGTATTGTGATACGTTGTATGTTGTATTATAATAGCTGTTGTGTATTTTGATGACTCAACTTTGGACAATGTGGGCTCGGATTTGGGGTACATAATTTTTTCAAACTTTAATAGAAATTAGAATCCTAATTAAAAAAAAACATCCTAACTTAACAAAGTTAATATTATGCTTCCTTTTTCAAAATTTGCTACTACTTTAATGGACCGCCTTTTAATTAATTTTGCTAGCAAGACCCACGTGTAAGCTAAAACAATTCACTAAAGGAATAAGGGAATATGATCTGATGGCGGGACCCACGTGTCTAAAAGATCAATAATTTGGCTGAAATACACGCCATTCGCCTGCCTTGAAATGACATCATCCACTTGCTGGTGCTGAACCGTTACTTTTTATCGCACATGATGCGCACCTCCTTGCTGATAATTATGATTATTCCCCTGGCAACAGTTGCTTAATTACAGTTATGCCATCCACTCTAATTATTTACCGTTTTGCCATCAAGCTTTAATTTTTCTACAAAATAAAATTAAAAATAAATAAAAATAATAAAGATGTATAAAATTAAATAAATTACCTAAAATACTAAAAATAGTTAGAAACTCACAAATAATTAAGCTTAAATTTTTTTAATAAATAGATATAGAATCCACTTATCAAACACTCCTACACTTAACTATTTACTCGTCCTCAAGCAAAAGAAGAATAAAAATTATAAAAATAAAATTCTAATAACAAAACGACCTGAGTAATAAATTAATTTGAAATTAAATGTGACCTTAAAGATTCTTAAAAATAACTTCTAAAAAATTTCAAAACAATGCATCATCTAAAATTATAACTTAATTATTAATCTTACTTTACTTTGAACCTTTGTGTGTGTTTCAAATGTATCAAACTAGTCAAAACTCACATAAGCTTAGATCATTAATTACCTTATAAAAGATATAAAATAAAACTCTATATACTTATTTTTCACATCACTCTCCGCTACTACAGACAAATATAAATTAGAAGAACAAAATGTCTTGAAACATTTAAATACACTAGGATTATTAATATCATTTTTTTCAATTTTTTTTTATTTTCCTTTATTTTAAATGGATGCATTTTATACTCCATTCTATTCTTTTTTTTTCTCTGTTAACCAATCAGCTAGTGCGTTTTACGTTCTATCTTGCATTTTCATTGCATCTGTTTATGAGTGAGTGCGTTTTATACTTCATCTCAACCCATCACAAGATTTTATTTTTTTCAATTTAACAATCCTAGAAAAATTATCTAAATCATCTTTCTCAAATTATATTTTGCATTATATTTCACTTTAAATAATGATCAAATAAGTTATAAAGCTACAAAAATGTCTTCCCTAAGCATTTAACCATATAAATTTTTCTTAAGTAAAATAAACTCAAACAAATGGATATGAGTGCATAAAAATAAAGGATCTCAAATAAAATAATAACTAACAAAAAGTCAAAATTCTGATTAAGCAAAAATTTATCCCTTTTTCACAAGTTATTAAATAAAAATAATTTTTTTTATCATTGGTTAAAAATTTAATCCAATTAACTCATTGCTCAAATAACTCATCTTAAAAACAAAAATACTCCATTTATGTAGGAAACAAGATTAGACTTAGCATGTGCAACAAGACTTTAAATCTCAAGGTTACCCTAAGTGGGCAAGTTGTTTCTCGTGAGGGTTTGCAGGAATATAATCACAAAATTCAAAATTTTCAAAATTCAACATAGAATATGACCTAAAAATAAAAAATATCCTAAATCACTTCCCTCACACTTAAAACTTATATTGTCCCCAATGTAAAGTAAAATGCAAAGAAAAAGACACAAATGACTAAAATATAAATGCCAAAAAAAATAAAAATTATACTCCATTTGTGTTGTCTCCCAAGCAACGCCTTTATTTATTTTCATTAGCTTGACTCAATGCTTAAATATCTCGTCACTCCAATTTTATGAATTTTTAGAATCTCATCAATATTCATTACATTCATCATGGACATGTTCAATCCCCATTGCAATTGACATGAAAGTTTTATTCTCTCTTCAAGGAATAGGTATTTGAGATGATTCGGAAAAGACTTCAAATCTGGAATATGAGCCTACAAAACAGAAGATAAAGACTTCTTGTTAGAAACTAATAATTCAATACAAGGTTCGATATCTGACTTCTGAGAATCATTCAATAGTTTCTTATAATTCGGTCTTCAAGGCTAATTCCTTATTCTTTTTTACAAGATGCTTACTATAAGCAACTTCTAATCCATCCTTTCCATCAAGTTCAAAAACTTTTGATTTATAATTAGAGAGATGTGAAAATTTACGCTTAGGTGTACCCTCATTACAAAGAACACTGCTGTCTTCATTGTCCTTCTTGTATTCCTCTTGCGACGTAGGTACTGTCTTCTCTGGAATTTTGACCTCTTTACCACTTCTCAACACAATTGCACTTGCATTCTCCTTTGGATTCACCACCGTTTGAGAGGATAATTTTTCAAAACCTTGCACCTCCAATCGACTGATTGCGGTTGTCATTTGTCCCATATATGTACTTAGATTTTGAATATTTGCCCATGTTTCCTTAATACTTGCCATTGTTTCTTGAATACTTGTTCTCATTTCTTGTTGAAATTGCAAAGTGTTAGTGGCAAGTGATTTAATAATATCATCTAAAGACATTAAAATTAGATGATTGGCCATGTTTGTATTGTTTGGGATATGACTGCTTGTATTGTTGATAATTTGAAAAGTTCTGATTTGTGGGCTAATTCGTTTGTGGATTTCTATAGCTGACATTAAGATGATCCCTCCATCCCTAGTTGTATGTGTTCGAATAGGGATCATACTTTCTTTGCAGTTGGCCAAAAAAATCACATGTTGCATTCATTTGTTCATTAGACTCTTCTTGAAGAGTGGGACACATATCAATTGGATGTCCTATTATAACAAATCCCACAAGTTTTCACTGGTTACTCATTACCTATAGCCATTTGACGAACAAGTAAAGTTAGACTAGCAATTTGTTGTTCAATTGAATCCTCCACCATTGCCATCGAATTTTCTTTTCTTCTCAAACTCGTTGAGTACTGTGGAAATGCGAAGAATTCAGCAAACGTTGAAGATGAACTGGTATGATGATGGCGTTCTAAATCTTGGTTCAAAGGATTCTGGCCACTAAGCAAGTGTAGCTGTTGCTCAAGCTCTTTGACATAATTTATGGCATCACCAACAATTGATGCTTGATCAACCTAGTACAATAACAGTAAAAAATAAATAAAATAAGGATATATCAGCAAGCAAACAATTGCTAGTAGGACTTATTTGCATATTTTTCTCCTTACAGAAAGAAGGTACAGTTATGGCACACGAGGTACACCGTGTGGGTAAATTATACGGAGTAAAATATAAAATTTGAAAGTCTAAATAAAAAAAAAATAATATAAAAAAGAAAAAAATATTAATATTTGGAACAAAATTAAAATCATTTTAATTGGAACCAAGGAAGTATATTTGTATAGTGTAGAGGTAGAGAGAGAAGAGAGGAGAGAGAGAAAGAGAGAAAGAGAGTACTTTTTGGACATAAGAGTCCGGCATGAGTGACCGGAGGACAGAGAGGTACTCGTTCATCCGTTTCCGGCGATTTCGCTCCACTGTAATGTGTGCAATTCTTTGGTTCTCAATGTCTTCCATCTTCTTTTTGCTTTTGAAACGCCGTCTCTTACATTTACTAGTAATGACCGTTGAGGTTTCCGATAGCCGGAATTCTTGGGGATTGACCATTTCAGGCTCTATTCCTGAATGGCAAATCCAGTGCTCCAAATGTGGCAACTCTTCTTGAGAAAAAGGACTATTGCAGAGACAATTTTCAGCTTGGTTCTCAACAATATCAAGAGAGCCTAATTTCTCTTGTGTTTCTTCTAGATCCAAGTCATGATGAGAGCTCCAATTACCTCGTGACAAATTGTAAAGATCTTTGTTACAACTATAACTAAGTCTCTTTTGAAACACAATAGCCTCTAGTTCCATTCTCTCTCTCTATATATATCCCTCACTCTCTTTCTCTATATATCTCGTACACAAACAAAAAATTTCCTTTAAGCCAAAACATAACAAATAAGTCTTATATATAAAGAACCTACACAAGTATGTACGTACCCTTTTGTTTTTCTTTACTGCAATAAATAGCTAATAGTGTCATTACAATATTGCACATGAAATATTAGTAAATCATCTAAAATACAAAACTCTTCCACGTGTGTGTCTATGTGATGTTTTCACCTTTAAGTTTGACTAATTAACAAATTTCTATCTCAAAATTCAATTGCTAGTGTAAAAAATATATAATTAAACGTGCAAAACTCACACTTGGGTTATAATTTTTTGTACTACTAATTGTACCATGACGCAACACTTTGCTAGTGTAAAATCAAATGCCATATCTTCATAAATTGATACATTTAAATTTTAGTCTAGTAAATTTAAATAAGAAGCAAAAAAAAAATTTGGGATTCATGATTTTCTATTGGAGAAAAGATAAGATTGTATTTGTTTGTAATTTTATTAAATGAGACTGGACTATTTTAAATTATTTATACTGGATAATTAGTATCTTTAAACACTTTCTTTATTCTTGGATTAATTCGAAAATGACAACCTCATATATTATCTTTCTTAATCTATATCATTTGTTACTTCAAAATGGGTACTATTTGATATCACTTTTGTTCTTGACTCATAGTCTCTCATAAATGACATTAAAAACGAGGGAAAAAATCCATTAGTTCTCATTTTCAGACTAATGGAAGAATAAATAAGTGGTTAAATGTAATAAACTAGTATAAATAAGTTACAATAATGAATCACATCCAACATAATTATAATAACAAACATAGGCTTAGGATTATGGGCTCATAAAATTAATTCATTATTATTTATAATAAATTAACTCATGATCCCGTGCAAAACACGAGTTTTGTTATAAAATTATTTTATTTTTTTGTTTTTTTAATATTATATTATAATAATATTATTGTTATCAAGAATATGAATTTTAAAGAAAAAAATAACTAAATTAAAAAAAAATGTATAGGGATAAGAGAGAGTAATAGGTATATAATTATATGATAGTAGAATATAGATAAAAAGATTTTGAAATGAAATAAATGATGAAAAAATAATTTCTATTTTAGGTTTCTATTCCTAAATTTTAGTATTGAATGATCATTCCTAAATTTTAGAGTTGAGAGACAATTTTGTGCTATTATATGTATATATATATATAATTGTGAGTGTAGACTGCAAAGGTATGAATGAAAACTAACACCATATACCATATATTTTCTATGTTCCAAATTATATGATTATTATTGATTTTTGAAAGTTAGTTTGAAATATTTTTAAATTCAAAATTAAGATGACTTATTAAAAATTAATAAACAAAAAAACTTATAATAAGTAGTATTTTTTAGATAATTTACAATATTTATTATTATATTGATTAAAATTAAAATAATTTATATGAATTTTTTTTATTAAAATTTTTCTTAAATTAACTTTAAAAATTCAATAATGATCAAATAATATGAAATAAATATAATATTATTTTTCTTTCTATCGATCCCTCTACATGATCATACTCACTAGCAATTGGCTGGCAAACCTTTCGGTGTGGTTGCGTAATTAAAGTAATGCCCATGCCTTGGATATAAGCTAATAAATAGTTTTACACATGTGAAAGGGCGACTAATTGCACGCCTTAGTAGGTTTAATGCGTAGATCCATTGGTGTTGGATTAGAAATAAATTTGCAAAATTAATATATACTTCCAAAATCTGACTTTTCTCTTTCATTTTTATTTGTTGACGTGGTAAAAAATTATCCAAGCCGCGTATAATAATTTGGAGTTGCTCTGATTCATTGAATAACAATTTGTTTCAGCCAACACAAACTGTTCGTGGCTGTAGTTTTTTTTTTTAAGTTCTATTTTAATAGTACAATATAATCTGGATATTATTACCATTATAATATTACTTAACAATCAATTTTACAGAGCAAGAATAAATAAACCTACAAACAAGTCTCAATAAAGAAAAAATAAACTTTCATAAAGAAGAAAATAAATTCACCTAAATGATAATTGAACTTGAGATATAAAAGTCATAGTATCACAATCTTAATTACTAAAATAAGACCTCATTGGTTGTGGCTATAATTTGTATATATTACAATTGTTTACACATGGAGAATGCAACCCAGAGAACAATATGAGTACAAATATTACTTGTGACTCCCCTAAATTTGAGTCCCTTAAACCTTGGATTCGGTACTTATAATCTAACTCATTATTGACATTCAAATACATAATATTCATTAACTAGCGAAATAATACGGAATTGTTCATTACAAAAGTAATACAAATCTCAAGGTCTTCTAACATTTACATAATCAATTAATACATATCTTTAAGGTTCACAAAAGATTTATAAAAATTAAAACATAACACTTAAACATGCAATTATTTTATTTGGCATTTCCTTTACAATTGTCCCTTTAGAGCACTCGGGCTTAGCTAAAAAATATTTCATGATACAGCAAGGTTGAGCAACTACTTTGCTCAATAAATTTAAATAAACAAATTATATAAGAGATGATGATATGCCATGACTGAAAATATAAGAGATTTCAACAATGTACAAATAAGTTTGATACTCAAGGGGATTATACCCTATGTATTTGTATAACATTTAGACATATTGTATTTTATCGGTTACCCGATATAATATTACCCCTTTATAAGAGTTGTTCGTTCTCAATTTTACAATATGAGTCCGCATCAACTATTGGTTTGGATAAGTTTCAACAATATTCAAGTGAATAAATTTATACATGCAATGTTTAGCTGAACAATTAGCATAGACTATTTCTTAAACAATTCATAAATAAAGAAACTTTAAAGCTTAAATATAGAATAAATTTTTAATTGCACCAAGTGTGAATATTAAATTATCAATATCGATGTAGAATAACTTTCAATAATTATCTTACTCAGAATACTTAAAAAATTAATACAAGTTAATTTAGAAAATTTGTCTGTTCTGCTGATTACTGCTAATCAATTTAAATTACTTCATTTGAAAAGACCTAACATTAATAAAATTGATCTTTCAATTAGTATATCATATATTGGTTCATATTAATAACCTTTATATACCTTACATTAAATTATTTAACATTTAATCCCATAATTAAACATTTAATAATACATTAAACACTTAGCAATATTATCAACCTTTGATAATATCGTAATTACTTGCTAATATTATTAATTATTTAATAATATTTTAATTATTTTCTAATATTATTAATTATTTAATAATATTTTAATTATATAATAATATTTTAATTATTTTCTAATATTGTTTATTATTTAATAATATTTAAATTATTTAAATTGAGTCCCATAATAATATTAATTAATTTTTATATTTTCTGACCCGTAATGACTTGACCCGACCCGACACAGATTCATTAAAAAAAAAATTGAATTTTTCTAAACCAGTGCCCCAGCGCTGTGTTTGTATAGCAAACCAGCACCCTGACTTTGTCCCTTTATTCCAGAACATAATGGTGCGTAGCTGTGCCAGGCTAAAACCAAAAACCCTAAAAAATTTCAACTTTGCTCTTTTGATTCAATATTCCATAAAACATTTAATACACATCCAAATAACTTCAAATTTGATTTGTTATCTTCTTAACTTATTATTCTTCAATATTTCATAAATCAATCGCATTTTCAAAAATATTTTGGACACCAAAATCATGATCGAATCAATTAAACCAACTAGAGTTTTGAAAAATGACATAGTTTGTTAGAAAAATCATAACTCATTAATTCCACCATATTTTTCCATGATACAAGCTAGGTTATCTTTGTAACTTATAGATATACCATACAAGTCACATAGACCATGAAAACAACTAACACACTTAGAATCATACAACTTCAAAATACACTTAACCTAGGTTTTTCATTATTAGTTTTCAAACCACATACCCTAGTATACATGGATCAACCTAACATGCCATGACACATAGTTAGATCATCTCAACATACATATTAACATGCTTCTTAACATTTTTCATAGAATGAACTACTTAGTTTAGAAAATAGATATAAAGCTAGATTTTCAAAACATATGAAATACATATCATGAACCAAATGAACCTTTTAAACCCTAAAACACATATAACATGAATAGATCACATATTCTCCTTTACACATTCATCCTTATATCTTCGAAACTCACCATAGTTACTATTCACAAAGTTTCTCCCACAACAACATGGTATAAAACATACTACAACCACTAAGCTACAACTTATGAACTAGAGTTTTGGGATGAGAAAATTTTTAAACCTTTTGATTCTGATTGCTCTCTTCCTTTTGGGAATGAAATGGATAAAACTCTCCACCTTGGCTTCTTGATCTACCCTAATCTTCCCTCTCTAACTCTCTAGAACTTTTGTTCTCACAACTCTCAAACTTTAACACTTAGAGTATTTTCTTACTATTTTATCTCAAGAACTCTCTTTTCCTTAAACTTGGTGAATGCAAGCAAATGAAGTAAAATCCTTTAAGGATTGATAAGGGAGTCTATTTATAGAATTATCCTAATCCTCATTATCCATCCTTAATCATCTAACATAGGTTAATTTAAGCTAAACTAAGATTACTATTAGATTGATCGACCCTTTGATTGACATCTTGATTTACTAGGTTTGGTGAGAATTTAGTGGAGTTGTTGAACAGCTAAAGCAAAGTTTGTCTTAGAGGCAATATTGGAGCAACACTCCACTCCAAAGAGGTCCCACAATGTGCTGGCCAATTGTCCCTTTTTCCTCCATTTTTTATTTTTCTTTTTATTTCCTAAATGATTTTATATATATATATATATATATATATATATATATATATATATATATATATATATATATATATATATATATATATATATATATATATATATATATATATTTATTTATTTATCAAATTGAGTCACAAATTTGGGCTACTAGTTTATTTCAATTTGGGCTCCAACAATTAAACCAATTGAGCTCACCATACTAACTTACAAGACTTGAATATATGACAAGTGTTGGGCTAAAATTTAATTAAATCATGGACTCGTCATTAAATCTTTATGGACTAATATATAATCCAATTAGACTTGCCTTATTAAAATTATTTAGACTACTTGATTGGGGCTGGCTTACAAAAATACTAACACACAATTCATACAATTTACTTGGGCTTGATTAATTAAAGCCTTAGCTTAGTACACTAGTAATTAATTTAATTACTTGGACTCTTATTTAATTAATTCATAAGTTCATAAACTCCCTTACCTTGTTACATTTAATAGATGAATAAATATACACACATACCTATATATTCATTCAATCATATAAGTGCACAATTAATTCTCACAAAAATTCAATTAATTGATAAATAAATTCTTAATTATATTTACAATGTAACATAATATTCATGGTTATTATGCTACTTTCTCAACTAAGCAAAAGAGTCTCATTTTGTCATTTTTTTTCCAACACAAAAAAGTCTTTTTCTTTTTGTATAAAATTATAAAATGATTATTATCATAATTTTATTATCATATCATCACCATTAAAATAAGAACTTACTAATTTTATGATTAAACATAAACAATAAAAAGAAAGAGATGAATTATAAATCTGTCTCTCCAAATAGTCGATCAATTTCAAAGTAGCCCCTCAATTACCTAAGTAAAATTTATAATTCTTTAGCAGGATAGAATTGTATATCACTTGGTCTAGGCCAATCTAAGAAGTTAAAAATCGAAGTGAGATTTTTTGTCCCCAAGTTAAATCTGATTAAAATTGCACTTTATCTACATACCTTTGCTAGGATTTGACTTAGTCAAACGATATACTAGATTTATGCAAGTAGGAAACGTGCCGCCCTTTATTAGTGATAATTTTTATCTAAGTAAGTGGGGTGAATAGCATATTTGACCCATGTGACCGAGTTGCCATTTTAACTGTTTTTTTTGGTCAAAATTTATTTCACAATCGAAATTGGTTACTTATAGGTACTTGGGGGTGGGACCGAGAGGATTAAAATTTAGTAATCCTAATTATAATGAGTATACGTTTCATATATAATCGGATATATATACTATTAACCTAAATAACTTATATGCTAATATCAACATAGAAAACAAACAGTTGAAATAATATAAACTATACAGTTAAATTGGTTGGATTCAAGTTAGTCGTTAGATGGCCGCAGAGGCATGAGATCGAGGACACAGATATATATTGTCAGTCTATCTTTAATTAAATGGAACACTCTTTTTTTTCTTCATTACAGCTATAATGATTAGGATGGAATGCTAAAACCTTAATTCACATTATTGTAGTATATATTTTTTTGTCATACAATTTGTTTGATCATAAGTATAGGTGCAATGACTCTGGGCGTAATGTAGCTGGATAGACGTGCAGGCTAAGAGATCCACCATTGGCAAGCTGGCTAACTTTCACATGCTTAATTAGAGTAAATAGGGTTATGTAAATTTAACTTTGTATTAGGCCGGCTGGAATATTTTAATTTGAATGGTTCAAGAAATATAGACGAACCAGGTCAATTTATGGATAAGTGTAAATATTGTACTCTCTCTCTCTCTCTCTCTCTCTCTCTCTCTCTCTCTCTCTATATATATATATATATATATATATATATATATATATATATATATACACACACACACGCACGCGTATTTATGATAAAAGTGCAATTGTGATTATTACAATAAATTAATTATAACAATTAATCTAAAATGACATAATTTTAATTAATAAAATAATAAAACGATGCACAATCATTACTAAAATTTGTTGAATGATATAACTATCCATATTAATCTACTTGGATCGTTATAAGGCGACTACAGTTATTCTAACCTTAGGAATGAAAAAGGACTTTGTCTTTTACCGCGACTTGTCATTGATCATTCCGATCATTAATTATTTAACGTGTCTGCATGCATGTGAACAAGCTTAAGAAAGAAATTATAGATAGACATTACACGAATGCTATGATATTATTTTGTTGCGACGTGTGCTTAAAAAACTAATTAATATACGAGAGTTCTTTTCTTCTTCTTCTTCTTCTTATTTTGCGGTGTTTTTTTTTTCCTCCTCACTATTATTTTTGACGTAATGAGGCTGATTCAATAATTAATATCATATTTAAGTAGCACCCTATTTACCCGCAGTAATACCTCTACAATGCAATTGATATCCGTACATGTAATTGACCATGGTGCTAGCTTCATAAATTCATCTTTTTTAAAAAAAATTTAAAAAAACTCAGGATAGGACAGTTTTAACACTATAAGGTACTACTTCCGTCGCATATAAAATGGTTTAGATCGATCTTTTTTGATCAATTTTAAAATTAGAAATATTTATTTATATTTTTAAAACTATGAAAATTGGATGTAGTAGTAAATTCGATATATTTTCTAATATTTATAGTTTCTCCACCTATATTTATAAGAAATAATATAAATTTGGATTACAAAAATGATAAATTTGATTGAAAAAGCCAAATTAAGACAGTTTTTAGAGGACGGGAAGAATATATAAGTTAATCTGTGACTCTGGATGCCGAAGACGTCCTTGGGGTAATTTTGTAGTTTCTACAGGGTAGAGATAATGAGGTCGGTCATGAATTTTTCTTCTTTTTTTCGCATTTCACTCAAAGAATTGATGGGAGATAGTGTATCAAGCTAATCGCAAGATCAACTTGATCTTCTTTCCCATAAATTCCAGCCGAGAGAACTCTAGAGGAGCCGCCGACTCCAACTACTATGATATTATTTTGTTGTTGTAATGTTTGCTTAAAAAACTAATTAAGATAGGAGAGTTCTTTTTTTGTTCTTTTCCTTTTTTTTTCGGTATTTTCTTTTTCTTTCTCCTCACTATTATTTTTGACAAAATGAAGCTGATTCAATCATTAATATCATATTTAAGTAACGCCCTATTTAAGCCCAGTAATCTCTCTACAATGCAAAACAGTTTTAACACTATAAGGTACTACTTCCGTCCCTTATAAAATAAATTCGTTTGATTTTTTAGTTAAATCGATCAATTTTAGAATTAAAAATATTTATTTATACTTTTAAAACTATAAAAATTGAATTTGGTAGTAAATTATATATATTTTCTTATGTTTATAATTTCTCTACCAATATTTTAAAAAAATAGTATAAATTTTAATTACAAAAATGATAAATTTGATCGAAAAAATTAAATTAAGCTAGTTTTTACAAGATGGGGAGAGTATATAAGTTAGATACTAACCAGGGTATTTTCTTTTTACACTTTATTTAATTTTTCTAGCATTTTTTTCTTGCCAATTTTAAGAATGAGTGTTTGCCCTTCTTTGACCTTTACTGTCCAACCTGAGAGCCGACAGCTAAAGCATTCCATTTATTAAACAGGATTCTATGCCCGGTCTGTGACCCCTGGATGCCAAATGAGTCCTTGAGGTAATCACATAGTTCCTATTGGATGGCAGAGATGATGGTGTCGGTTCTTGGATTTTCCTTCATTTTTCTACATTTCGCTCAAAGGGTTGAAGGGAGATAGTGCATCAAATTATTCATAAGGTCAACTTGATCCTCTTCCCCAGAGATCCCAAATGAGGGAACCCTAGGAAAACCGCCGACTCCAATTAGTCCAACCTGAGAGCGGACAGCTAATGCATTCCACTTATTAAACATGATTCTATGGTCGATCTGTAACCCCTGGATGCCAAAGGAGTCATTGGGGTAATCTCGTAGTTCCTACGTGGTGGAGATGATGGTGTCGGTTCATGAATTTTCCTTCCTTTTTTTTGGCATTTCGTTCAAAGGGAAGGGAGATAGTGCATCAATTTGTTTGTAAGGTTAACTTGATCATTTTCTCCAGAAATCCCAGACGAGAGAACTCTAGGAGAATTATTGACTCCAACAACTATGATATTATTTTGTTGTGATGTGTGCTTAAAAAACTAATTAAGATAAGAGAGTTCTTTTTTTGTTGTTCATTTTTTTTCGGCGTCTTTTTTTCCTCCTCACTATTCCTTTTGACGAAATGAAGCTGATTCAGTACTTAATATCATATTTATGTAACACCCTATTTAAGCGCAGTAATATCTCTACAATGCAATTGATATCCGTACATATAAATTACAATGGTGCTAGCTTCATAAATTTATCTTTAAAGAAAAAAACTCCATATAGGACACTTTTAACACTATAAGATACTACTTACGTATAAAGTGGCTTAGTTTGATATTTTTGGTGAAATTGATCAATTTTAAAGTTAAGAATATATATTTATATTTTTAAGACTACAAAAATTGGATATGACAGTAATTAAATTTGATATATTTTCTTATGGTTATAGTTTCTTCACTTATATTTATAAGTAATAGTATAAATTTTGATTATAAAAATAATAAATTTGGCTTAAAAGATTAAATTAAACTAGTTTTTACAGAACAGATGGAGTATATAAGTTAGATACTAACTAGGGTATTTTGTTTTTTCACTTTATTTAATTTTTTCAGCAAGTTTTTTCTTGCTTTGGTCCGCTTTTGTTTTTTGCATTAGAACATCGCACACCAATAGTTTGGATAATTTCAAAACTAGTCATATATTAGCTCAAATAGCGCCTCCTAATAAAAGATAAGAATAAGAAGTTTTGAGAAAATTAGTGGTTTTGAATTATATTAATCTGATATAAAAACAGCGAATTCATGGGAATTTCAACCCTAATATTCAGAAAAAATTAAACCATAATATTTGATAGGCTAGCGAGATTCTTGTAAGCAACATGTTATAATAAGAAAGTCTTATTTCTTTAAATTAATTTATATGTCAACTAATACATGAACGTTATTGCGGTCATTATGCACTTGTTAGGCAACAATCCTTTAGAGGAAGAGCGTTCTGGAAGAAAGCTGTAGTTGTCAATTTCCCCCCCTCCCCATAAAAAGAAGCATTTTTTTATTAATAATAATATAAAATAACCTTATTAGTCCACTCAAGTTTGAAATTATAATTTTATTATTATTAATTTAACAACTTATTATTTTTTAAAACAGATAAAGAATAAATTGCACTTTTAATATTTATAATTTTTATAAATTAGACTATTTTTTTTTGAAATAAAGTGACTTAAGTGAGTACATAACAAACGCCAGAGAATTAATCTTTGCAACTTATATAAGTATCTTATTTATTCGCATGGCATGCACTTGAATATGAACGCGTGAGAATGAAGAATAATTTACTAGTAGACAGGCGGCTAAATTTTGTATTAAAGTGAACTTTCTTGACCATATCGGTACAACTACTAAAGCGAATTTGATTCCTAACCTACCTGAAATGATGAGACTTTTGGAGCCCATTCGTTTCTGCTGCCATGATATGATGTCTGATCAAATTGCCCAAGATGCTATTGATCAATTTTACCTTTATTTTTATTTTAAAATAAAATAAAATTCATTCATTAATAGTATTGTAATAAAATATTGAAGTACCTAGGTACGTACTTAGTGGCAGAATACACATTTCTAAACGCTTCAAACATAAATAAAAAAAGGATTAAATTATAATTTGCACCTTAAACTTTTTCTCAAAAATTGATTTGTACCCTAATTTTTTTTTCAATTAAATGCATCCTAAACTTAATCTCAGAAAATTATTTGCATCCTCCAATTAATTTTTTTGGCTAAATCTTCACCAGAAGTTTGATGACATTAAAAGACAAAGGTAAAAGAGTCATATCACCTCAATTTTGAACGATTATTTTATTTTCACACTTTTAGAATAAAAAGTGTCCTAACAAGCCCTAATTTCCTATTCACCCGCACAAAACTTTCAATGTGATGAAATTTGAGAGCTAAGTGCGATTATTCTTTCTTCCTTCTTCATCATCTCCACAAATTGATCGATTTCTTCCAACAAGATAAGTCGATCATCTCAATTTCTTAGAGATAGAGCTGATCATGTTGCATATGCATCAATGGAGGGCCCTAATTATGGTAAGTTTTGTATTTTGATTGTTAATGAGTTTGAAGTAAAGAAATATGAGTTTCTCTGTGAGGTTTTCAAATATGGTTGCCTCTTAATTGTATATGTGGGGTCTTCTTTTTTGGTATTTTTTTATTAACTGGGATAATAGTAATCCTATATTCGAACCAATGTTGAGGGAGACAATGCTAAGCCTAGCAATGCTGAAGGAACCAATGAGCCACAAGTTTCTCAAACACAAACTAGTTCACATCTCCCAAATTGCCAACCCACCAAAACTACTCCTAAGCCAAAGCTATCTCGAGTGAATTAACTAAAATTTTAGTATCTTTAATTGACTTGTAATCCCCTTACTTTGCACTATATTGTTGTGTAGAAAAAAAAGGATCAGTACTCATCAAAATACAGCAGTTGTAGCAACACAAAAAATGTACTCTCCTACAATGCCAAACAACCCAGTGGGACAGAGGGAATGGTAAGGTGGAGTTCACATAGTATTATTTCCTAGAGGTACAAAAGTAATCTAGAAGGGGGTTAAATAGATTTGTATACATTACTGTATACTTTTTCATTTAAGCACATTTACCAAATATTTATGCAATTGATTGCGCATCGGAAGTAGTTATTTAGTAAAACCCATTTTTGTTCATCGAAAGATAAACACTAAGTCTGTTTTAAGTTTACTAAAGGAAAGACATCTTGAGCACTTATGACAATTATAGTAAATATAATAAAGACGATGGAAGCAGTAAAGAGAAATTGAGACACAAGGATTTTTTGTAAGACCCTACCTTTTATTAAATAAAATCTAATTTTTCTTTATATTATTATGAAAAAGTAAGGTGTTATCTTGATAAAAGTTAAGGTTAAGGATGTTATGTGAAAATTATAATTTGTTTGGGAATATTCGATTCGTACAACGGCGCTGAAACAACTAATCATTGGTTGACTCCACAACAAAATATTTGTTGGATATAAAAAATGATAGTAATAATGTAACGCCCTGTGAATCCCCGTACTGGCTGCAGGCGACCTCGTGCGTTAATGTACAACCTTCTTCTTACTAACCACGACATTATATAATAATATGTTGCTAAAAACTCAATAAATTTAAACTTTTATAATATTTTCTTAAACTTTACCTCAAAATCGAAATCTTTACACTGATTTTACAAACTCAGATCATTTATAAATCATGACTTAGTGTATTATAATTATTGTGAGTATACAAAAGCTCACACTTCAACAATAAGTTACTATGACTATTTGCCGACTCCTCTTAACTAACCGAGTTTATAATTACTAGCACTCGTCTTAATGTATAACTTCATTTTACTACTTTTACAAGGTCTTAATTCAAGAATAATACAAAGCTGTAATTATCCCAACATATTACATCAAGAGATATAAACAATTGTAACAACAATATTTTATAACCCAAAATAACTTTAATTATTTCCTTTACGTTTATCGGGATCTTCAAATTCCTCGTACCTCGCTGAAAATATTTGATTATAACAAGAGTGAGCACGACGGCTCAACAAGTCTAACAGTTATCACATAACACGTAGTTCATATTTAAATCATGTTTCATGCTCCATGCTTCGCATTTTATATAGGCATTATGCTTCGTATGCTTTGCATTTATTCAATTACTTTAAGCTTACGATGCACCTCATTATTAACAAGTTATATAATTCATATAACATAGTAAATTTCATAGTATCAATTATATATCAACTATTTACATCATATGACTGTTCGAAGGCATATCTAAAATCAATTCGCACATACAATAAGTGCACACATAACAATTTGTATATATAGCAACAGGTTTGTAAGAACATCACATAGCACTAAAAAACTTGTCTGATAACTTATTGATAGACACATAATTATACATTTTAATAATTTCATTTTTATTATTTTATATGTTTATTTTATTTAATTAATACATTTTATTTTATTTTGCAAGAAATAGATAAATAATTGAAGTTGAGTTGGAAAATGAGTTCTAGAAGCTTTCAAGTTGATTTTTATTTGGATTCCAATAAAGAGTTGAAAGATTATCATGTAGAAGTTGAATTTAAAAAGGAAAGAAGAGTCCAAGTTATTTCAAATTAGATTAGGGTTCAACTTATTTTCTCTATAAATAGGAGTCTTGTTTTAGAGAAGAGTCATATTTTATGTTCTTATTATTTCTTCTTTATTTTCGGTAGGAGTCAGTAGCTTTGGTGATATGATTTTCGTTGATCGGTAAAAGTAGAAGTAGTCAGAGTGTTTTTCTTTTCTTCCATTCATGCACGGATTACAAGGAAGGAGTATTAGTATTGTTAATTTATTGCAACCTTTCATTATTAATAAAGTTCTTCTTAATTAATTATTGTTTTATTATTTTAATTCATGCAATTCTTTAGCCATAAATTTTTATTATATTAATTGTCGATCACTTTTCCTTTTTATTCTAGTACTATAACGTATTCTATCATCCAAGCATTCATGTTTTATTAGTTGTTTTATTTCTTTTAGTTAAATTAGTTTCAATTAGTAGTAGTAATAATCTTATTTGTTTTTATTAATTCTATAGCTAGCTAAAATTTTAATATCTTATTTGTTTTCTTCATTTGTTCTGATTTTTTTTGAAGTCGTTAGCATCCCAATGAGTACACATGACCTCCCATGCTGTATCTGAGATAATATCGAGTTGATGGTCTCGAATAGTAGTCCCGGGTTGGTCTACAACTGCCCGGACAGCCCTATGTCTCATCTCGTACAACCAGCCGGCGTAGTTCTTCGTGACATGTGCAATAATAACACCATCGTCGGCTGCCTGAGAGATGCCCTCCTCATATCTAAAATAAATCTAAGAAAAAAAACTAACTTATTAGAAAAAAAGAGGAATGTGTAAGTAATATATACGTATACAGTTTAAATTATTTAAAATAACTTACGTGAAATTCACGTAACACGGTATCCATGAAGAAAGCATCATGCTGCGCGTACTGCGTAAATTGCATGCAGCCAATGGGGAGGTGTGTTAGACATATGGCGTGTAAAGTGGCCTTAGCCACGGGATCCATAATACTACAATACAAAACAAAGAACACAAAGTTATAACATGTGTTTTATAAAATAAATTAATTCAATTTAACATAATGCTATTTTACACTTACTGCGCAGAGTCGACATCTACGCGGACAATATGCGCAACGGCTAACGGACGGCCAAATAACCCGAGGTTCGTCCCTCGGGGACGTCAGCGAGCAGTATCTGTAAGTGAAATTGAATAATTAAAGTTAATAAATCAATTCCCAAAACATAACTTACAAATAGTAAGCAAAATAAATTAATATTTAAGAAAACCTACTACCTGACGATGATGACCCGCCCTGGGTACTGTCAGAGGATCTTGCACGACCACCACTGCAATGACCTCTACAAGTATTCCTAGCCATAAATATACTACTGAAATGCAAAAATAATATGCAATTAATACGCAGTTAATTAATTTAATTACATAAAATATACTTCTTAAGTTTATATTTAATACGTCGTCAAACCCATCAGAATCAATTTCATAGTTATCCTCGGATTCTGGCATGACTTCTTCATTATCAATTTCGTCATCGTTATTATCGTCATCGTCAACCACGTCTTCCTCGACTTCGTCATTATCGGGTACGTCAATGACATCTACCAACACATCGTCGTTATGTAGGACTACCTGACTGGATTTGCTAACATCATCCTGCAATGGATCATTTGTCCCAGACATATTAGTATCATCAAATGAACGAGTCTTTGTTGTGACAACTGTATACCAGGGGCTTTTACAATTTACGACATTAGATGCGTAATACACTTGAGTCGCTTGACTGACTAATACGAATACGTCAGCAGAATGTAACTTTGACTTTATATTTACTATGACGATTCTGTTACGATCAACTTTAACACCCTTCTCAGGATCAAACCAGCGACATTTAAATGTAACTATCTTTTTACCCCTGGGATAATTGAGCGTAATTACTTCATTTAAACGTCCATAATAACTGGACTCCGAATCTTGGTAACAATTGCCCAACACGACAATACCAAAATTTACTGAAGTCGGTTCATTTATGTCATCTACCTTAAATCTATACCCATTAACGATACAGTCGGGAAATGAACTAATCAATTTGTAAGGTCCTTCGATGACATCTTTAAAATGCTCATTATTGTTGTCTTCTGCAACCCTTCTCTTAAACCACTGTTGAAAATTTGTAGCCGTGAATGATTCTAACTGTACTGCATTTAAGCCTGGGTTTAAAGCACATGTTTCGTCTTCGAATGCACTGAAACCGTTATAACACGATTTAAGTGTAGACACGATTTAAGTGTAGGCTAAGCTTTTAAAAATTAAATTTTTATAAATACTATGTACATACGTTATGTATGACGATATTTCGGGCATATTTAGAAGCATATATGTAGATACAAGTTTCAAATCTTTTTCGCTTAAGTACTTCATCGTCTTATGGCCAAATGGTTTAGCTGGATATGAAAATACAGCTAACTCATCAACACATGATTGGACTCCGACGACCTCATTTCGACTTAAACGATTGTGTTTCGTTGTGACAACATCCTCAAAATAGAATGAGCTGAAGTTGACAAGCTCTTCCTCCGCGTACCGTTCAACAGTAGAGCCCTCTACACGAGCTTTATTTTTTACTTTCTGCTTTAAGCGACGCATGTACCTAAAATACAATAATTAAGTTCACAAACATTACTAATATGAGTTATGAATATCATAAAAAAAGAAATGTAGACTATAATACCTCTCAAACGGATACTTTCATCAATATTGCACAGGTCCTCCATGCTTAAGTTCATATAGCAGATGAATAGACAAATGCTCCATCGAGTCAAAAACCCCCAGAGGAAATATCATTTCTAACTTGCAAATTGTCAGCACTATATTTTTCTCCATCTGCTCCACATCAGTATACCTTATAACCGTTGAACATAGATCCCGAAAGAAATTTGAAAGTTCGGTTAAGGCGTCTACAATTTTTCTGGGTAACATCTAGCGAAATGCAATTGGCATCAACTTCTGCATGAATACATGACAATTATGACTTTTGAACCCAGTAATTTTCAACTATTCAACCTTACTACAACGACATATATTAGAAGCATATCCATCTGGGAGCTTCAACGCACTTATCCATTTGTAGATGTCTTCACCTTATTGCTTGGTTAAACAGAATGGAACTTTAGGTTTTGAGTTGTTAGGTCGAAACCACAAATCTGGCCATATGTTAAGTGCCTCAAGATCTTTCCGTGCATTATCGTTGTCTTTTGTTTTACCACTCGTATCTAGCACGGTGTAAAACAAATTCTCAAATACATTCTTTTCTGTATGCATTACATCTATACAGTGACGGACTGAAAACGTCTTCCAGTACGGCAACTCGAAGAACATGGGCGAATGCGTCCAGTTATGAGCCTTGTCGTAACCTAGTGCTCTATATTTACTGTGCTCCTTCCCTGGTGGTGGAAATTTCAGATCGGTCAGCCAACCGAAAACCGCGCTACCTGATATTCGACCGACAACCCCCTTTTTCTCTGTTTTTCTATTAAACTGTGTAGACATCTTTCTGTAACTGTGATCAACAGGCAAGAATCTACGAGCTGTACCAAAGAAACTAATTTTTCGCCCATATTTTAGATGTGTGCCTTGCACATCCCCCACACAAACTGGACATGACAACTTCCCACGAGTCGACCATCCACTGATCATCTCAAGTGCCAGAAAATCAGTGATAGTCCACAACAATGCTGCCTTCATCAGAAAATTTTGCTTTTCCGATTTGTCATAAGTCTGCACCCCCGTCTCCCACATCATCTTAAGTTCATCGATTAACGGTCAGAGATACACGTTTATGTCCTTTGCGGGACTTTTATTTCCTGGTATGAGTAAAGTCAAGAACAGATATGGATCCTTCATGAACATTGACGGTGAAAGATTGTAAGCTACCATGATCACTGCCCACACAGAGTATGGTTGACTAAAATTATTAAATGGATAAAACTCATCCGTAACCATGCCAAGCCTGACATTCCTACTTTCCTAAGCAAATTGAGGAAAATTTTCATCAAACTTCTTCCACTCATCTCCATCTGCGGGGTGAGACAACTGACCAGGCACGACGTCCCTTATTTTATGCCAAGTCATATGCGCAGCAGTGTGGGTCGACATGAATAGACGCTGAAGTCTCGACGCAAGAGGAAAGTACCTTAAGATTTTTTTAGGCACACACTTAGTTTTCCCCCCACGTTTAGTTGTCTTGTAACGAGACAGGTTGCAAATGTCACATTGCAGTTTATCTATGTCAGCCCTATAATATAACATGCAATCCTACTCACAAGCATTAATCTTTGTATACCCCAAATTCAGACCATTTACCATCTTTTTCACTTCATAATAATTTGAGGACAGAGTGTGACCCTTTGGTAAGAACTCGCTGATAAGCCTAAGCAATTCATTGAAACCTCTCTCATTACAGCCATGCTCATTCTTGAAGTGTAAGAACGTCGTCACTGCAGATAGCCTGATGTGCTTATCATTTCCATCATACAATGGGACAGCAGATTCAGATAGCATATTGTAAAAGGCTGCTGCTGTGTCCTTTGGCTCTTGATGACCAGTTATTGACGACTGCTCATTTGCACCCCAATCAATATTGATAGGGCCATACGCATCAACCAACATCTCCACGACATCATAACTATCATCGTATCGATCCCCGTGAATTGGTTGGCCTACACTGTCACTTATTTCACTGAACTCAGTTGACTCTTTGTGATGAATCCATAGAGAATACCCATCTGCAAACCCACGCGAATACAAGTCATACTTAATGTTGTCGGCTTTCTTCCAAATTAGGTTTTTACATTTGAAACACGGGCATCTCATATTTCCGTTTGAATTATCAGCATGTTCATTGGCAAAATTCAAAAATTTGGACACCCCATCACGGTACTCAAGCAGTAATCCTCTACCATCAACCGGTATTCTTTGGTACATCCAGCTCCGGTCGTCTGACATATTTAACTGAACAATACGATGTATCATATTAACCAGGGTGCTTAGCGTATATGTGTGTATTCATGATTCATGCATGACTTCAACTTCTAAGTATACGGATCAGGCTTCTATCCCGTTCCTAGATGCGTCTCCTCACTTGTGCCAACACCTTGAGCACGTTTTTTCTGTTTCAAAAACATTTCAACAGCACCTCCCCACAGTCTCTAAGTACACGAAATAGACCACGTCAACGTAGGCTTAGTATGCACTCAGAGAACATGTAGAGATATCAGCGAAAAATCCCCAAAACAAATAAAACGTACTCAAATTGTTGGCACAAACCTAAGTGAGAGACATAACATCTAGCAACAGTCCCAAACAGGGGACTATTCAACATTCACTCCTAGTGAGTGATGTTAAACGGGTTTCTAAGCTCCTAACCAAAACAAATAAAACGTACTCAAATTGTTGGCACAAACCTAAGTGAGAGACATAACATCTAGCAACAGTCACAAACAGGGGACTATTCGACATTCACTCCTAGTGAGTGAATGTTAAACGGGTTTCTAAGCTCCTAACCAAAGTACATGCACAAGTGATTAGAAGGAATTAAATTTATTAGACGATTTTTTTGCGTACAGTGCAATTGAATTTTTAAAATCCTAACCAAATTGCATGTACAATTGATTTGATTAAATTGAGAGTAATCGATATTCACCCATTACGAGTGAATGTCAAACGAGTAACGTTAAATTAATTTTATTTTATTTTATTTTACTTAATTTACTTAATTTTAATTATATTTAATTTAACTTAGTTTTATTTAATTTAAGTTAATTATATTACATTTATTTTATTTTAATTATGTTTAATTTAACTTAATTTAATTTAATTTAAGTATATTAAATTAATTTTATTATATTTTAATTTATTTTACTTAATTTAATTTAATTTATTTTTTTTGAATTATATTTAACTTCACTTAATTTTATTTTATTTAATTATATTAAATTAATTTTATTTTATTTTATTTTAAAGAATTTAATTTATTTAAGTATATTTAATTTAACTTAATTTTATTTAATTATATTTTATTTTGCTTAATTTATTTTAATTATATTTAAATTAACTTACTTTATTTTAATTAAATTATATTACTTTTATTTTATTTGACTTAATTTAATTTATTTTAATTATATTTAATTTAAATTAAATTAATTTAATTTAATTTAATTATATCAATTTAATTTTATTTTACTTAATTTAATTTATTTTTTATTATATTTAATGCAACTTAATTTCATTTCATTATCTTATATTTAATTTAATTTTATGTAATTATATTTAATTAATGTTATTTATTTTTATTTTATTATATTAATAAATAGATAATTTGCATTATAGTATATTATACTATATTATTTAATGTAATTTAATTTTTTTACTTTACTATAATTATTTTATTTAATGTAATTTATTTTTATCTTTTTTTTTTATGTTAGTTCATTTCATTTTATGTTATTAGTACAAAACTAAGTAAATATTGCAATTGAAGAATTCCGTCGAAAATTCCGCCGAAAATTCCGTCGGAAATAGCTAATGTACCAACTACACAAAATAAGCATAAAAGAAATAGCTATAATTGCATAAATTAAATCCACGTACAAATATTAATTTTCAGAATACAAATTAAATTCACAATATATATACACCTTACGAACGGTGAGGTGTGGTCGGAGATGGCAACGGACGGTGGCGGCGACGACGGAGGTCCAAACGGACGGCGGCAAAGGCTATGGCAACGGACGGAGAAACGGACGGAGAAGTGGGTCGGAGGTGACGTGAGGTCAAAGGGAAGGGGAGAGAGAGAGAGCCGGGAAATGAGAGGTGAGAGAGAGAGAGAGCGACAGTGAGGTGAGAGAGAGAGAGAAATAACCGGAGGCGGCTGGGGGAAAAAGACGCTGAAATAGGATTTTTAATTAATTTTCAACGGAACTTCCGTCGAAAATATATTATTCCCGACGGAATTTTCGTCGACCATATAGATTTGTTCCGTCGATATTATATTCCCAAGCGCGGGAACTTTGGCACCAACGGAGTGCTGTATTTTCGACGGAATTCCGTCGAAATTATGTTATTTTCGAGAAAATTAAACTCGACAGAATATTCCGTCGATATAATACTAATTACGACATAATTATTTTCGTCAGAATTAATTCTGTCGGAACTAATCGCTTTTCTTGTAGTGACCAACACACACATGTTTAGGCTAGTGTTTGGGCATCTAGTAAATAAAGCCTTAGTCTATTCCAATTAATTTGTTTGGGCTCCCATTTTACATCCAAATGGCTACTAAATTAATTCCTATAGGGCTCCTAACAATTAAATCCATTAGACTCAAGGTTGGGCTAACATAATTAATTCATTTGACTAGGGTTTGGGCCTTGATAATTAAATCATTGGGCTTGAAATTTTTTATTATTGGACTTCTCCAAATTTACATTGGACCTCTAATTAATTTAAGTTGGGCCAACTAACACAAACGACACAAATTTGGCCATAAACAAAATGTGAATTAGGGTTTGGGCCAATTAAATCCAATTTCATCCAATTTCTCCCTCAAGGGCAAACTTATAATTAATCTTCACCAACCAAGGGTAAAAATGATTTTTAGGTGATTATTAGGACATCAAAGTCATTACAAAATATTCTAGGGCAAAATGGTCATCTCATGTTAATTCTAAACTTTCTATTAATGGAAACTTTCCATTTATGGAAAGTTCCTAATCTTTCCATTTACAGAAAGTTTCTTCCTCAAATCTATTCTGTATTCATAAATACCGATTTTTGCTAAATTTTTTGGGAAAATATTTTATTTGAAAATACACTTCGCCATGTCATATAAGCGTTATTTGAGAATGTGAAATTTCGAAAAATGTAAAGACGTTTTTTGCGGGAATAGTGTTTTTTTTCATTTATTTTTTGAGATTTCCCCCCTTTAATTAAGCCTTAACACGTATTCTTAGTCACATAACAATTAGTTTAGGTTATAATTTCAACCTTCAATCATCTACAATCACTCTTATGAGTTGTTTTTAGGTCTTTAAGGTATACCCGAAAAATTATGTTCCTTAGGTATTCTACTCTACAATTCGCACACTAATTTGATCACAAGAGTTAATCTTCATTGATCTCTTCTAATCACTGTATAGGTATTACCGAATATCAGATCCTTTATTTCTTTTGTATTGTGTTCATCTTTGTGAACGGTTTATTTTACCTTCGTATTCTTCCTGTCTTCTCACTACATTTGTGAATAGAGTTTTCCGTACCTATACGCTGTATAGATACCTAACTATGTGTATACCTTATTGTATACACCATCAACCAATTCTAGGTTTTAAACTTCTAACATATGTTTTCCTTTTAACCCTAATATTCGTATTAAGTTAAATGCTTCGTCATTCCTACGCATTCATCTTTTCCTCATATTAAGTTTTAGGCTTATCCTTAAAAATGATTTAATCCTCAAAATTACTACTACCATCATTTTGTTAAAGTTTAGTTCATTTCCAAACCTTGACAACATCTGCTCATCCGAACAATCTCAAAGGTTACCTTATTATAGGCATTGCATTACCTCTTGTTTTATCTATACTGTTTTATCTCCTCCGTGGCAGGACTCTTTCTTAGTCCAAGTCTTATTTAACTTGCCATGGCTCATTACTACTTGATTATATTCAGGTATTAATCATCTACGTCTTCATTTCACAATAGAACTCTTATTTTTTTTATTCATTGTCTATCGATTTATCAGTGCTAGGTATTTATAACTTAACCTTTAATCATGTTCGAGTTATCAAAAGCCTAAATTTTTTACTAAATGGCTATCTTCTACTTCATTTTCCAAGGATTTTTGTAGTCTCAAATCACATCAATCACTTAAGATCATATTTATCAGTCTTCTGAATTTCTAGGTCATCACAAATAACCTTTTTAATAAAATAATTATCAGGAGAACTGTTACCTTTAACTGTTAAAATACTCGATAATAAAGGAATAGTAGCACACGGTATGCCATAGTAGCAAACAATGTATTACATAGTAATATACGGTATTGCACAGTATTTGACTTTATTAAACCAATAATTGTTACAGTAACATATGCTCAATAATTCATATTATTGAACTGATAATTATTACAACAGTAAATGCATAGTAATTCATATTATTGAACTGATAATTGTCATAGTAACGTGTTCTTTCTTGTTCTTTATTTATTCTTTGCATTATTGTTATCACTGTTGTAACATTAATTTAATTATTATATTTCATTATTATTTAGTATTTTGGTATATCTTTGTTAATGATTAACATTACTGACAATGTCTATAAAGTTCTAACAAAGAGGTTATTTAATTGTGCACTGTATTACCGAAAGGCCCCCTCTTTCTTAGTAATAACCTGATTGCTAATATTGTGACTCTTTAACTTAGAAAACCAACTACTTGCTTACACTATATTCACAACAATTGGTTATAATAATGAATAATTCAAATGGTGTAAATAATTGATGAATAATTAAAAAGGTGTGAATAATTAACGAATAATTGAAAATGTGTGAATAATTAATGAATAATTGAAAAGGTGTGAATAATTTAGATTAAAGAACATCTAAATGAATGGTATAGATTAAAATTTTTTTTGAAAGGTGTGGTATGGATTAAAGAAAATCTTAAAAGGTGAAATGTGTGGTATGGATTAAACATAATCTTAAAATGTACGGTATAGATTAAATTAAAAAATGTTGATGTATGATAAGGTTTTTGGCTATAAATAGAAGCTTTAACTTAAGGAGTTTTCATAACTTCCTTACTTATTCTTTCTTTCGCTCTCAAAATATTATTTTGTGTAAGTGTCTCTCTGAGTGTGCTAAGCCTATTTTAAGTGATGGTGAATATTAGTAAAAGTGCAAGTATTGTTTAAGTAAGTTTTTCTATAAAAGTTGGTCAAGCACCCACACACATCACACAGTGTTTATAACTCTTCCTTTATAAGATTCATTTTTTAAAACTTTCTCTTGAAAATTCTTTTGAAATATTATTTCAAAACTATTTTAAAATTTATTATACCTTATTTGTACACTACACAAATTTATACTATCAAGTTACTTTTGATGATTTCATAATTTATGAGTTAGTATTCACCATAAAAATTATATGTGATAGTTACTAATTAAATTATAAATATACATATAGGTTGATCAACTTCATAGAAAACAGTATCCAGTCACGTGTTAAGGTAAATGATATCATTTTGTTTCATACTCCTAAATTTAATCTTACTATGGTAAGTACATATTACTCGTTTATACAATTCTTAACGTTAAATGGTAATTTTTTTTGGAAATGATTATCTGTTTCTTAATAGTTTATGCTTCATCTAATATCATTTCACCTGAACATTCCTATTGAATTTTAATTGTTATTTGTGAAGTATGAACTTTGAATATTATTCTTGAACTTGAATTGATTTTTTGGAGATTGTGTTGACAATTTAGATATTATTGGACAAATTAAATTTTAAATATTGAATATTTATTCTCTTATCTTATTATTTTTATTATTTTCATCCATCCTTTATATCACTGTTATTTTTACTAATCATCAAGAATCAAGTTGTTGTGAATATCTTTGGCCTGGGTGCAAAGATGATATTATTGTTTAGTGTCTTTGGCCTATATGGCAAGGACACGTGGTGAAAGTTCTCTTTGGTTTAGGTGCAAAGAAGAACTATTGAGTAACATGATCATGACCGTTGGTGTTGCATATATATATATATATATATATATATATATATTATGGTCTACATGACTCTCCTAATAGATTGCTCATTCCGCTGCAGATATTTGTTGAAAATTAATTGTCTATTATATTCTATCTTTGATTTATCACTATTGAAGGCTAAAGATAATTTACTTATCGTTATCTTAATCATGATATTCTTTACTTGGATATTTAAGCTCACATTTTCTTTTTATTCCATTATTCTTTTCAGGAAATGAAAGTGTAGTTGGGACTAGCAGGGACGTGGAATGACGGTCCGAGTTAGTAGTTCATAAACTTCACCATGTTGTAAAATAGTGTAGCAATAATAATGGAAATTTAGTTATGTATTATTGAGTACTATAATAATAATAATAATTTGTTTTTAGTCTTTTGACGACTCAAATTAGGCTGTGTAGACCCTGATTTGGGGGCGTCACATTTTTAAGACTTTCAAAGCCTAAAATACTCCTAGTTCTCTCTTCCACTTAACTAAATAGGATATTCCACTAAGGATCTGATTCCAGTTAATCAAACGAATCACATAGACTTATCTTTCATATAAGCTTTGAAGACCTCGATCTTCCAAGTTACCTATGACCTTCCTACATAAGGATTGATTCCTCTAAATCAGGCGAGCCTTCTGTACTCATCTTACATGAGATTTTAAAGCCCTCTGTCTTCTGGATCCTCAAACCTACCCCTCTGGGTCTGATTCTACTGAATCTGGCGAGCCATTTAAAACTCGTCTTTTAGATAGACTTTGAAAACCTCTGTCTTTCAGGTTACCTATAACCTTCCCCACATGGACTAATTACTTAGAATTAGGCAAGCCATCTAAACTCGACTTTGCTATTGTTGTTGTTGATGATGTTGTTTGAAGGGTGCTGTAATGGTATGCAAATTGCCAACATGGTAAATTAATAAGTTGTTAATAGAATTTAAACATTTTAAAGTGTGACAAGTGTTTTGGGATAAGTAAATTATGGATTATTTGATATTAGAATAAAATTCAAGCCTAATGAAATAACTTTGGATTGAAAAGGTCTAAAATTAGATGGGAAATGAGCAACTATGATTTAAATGGGAATTTAATTGTCTAGATTTTATGATAAAAGACCAAAGTGCCCTTGTCAATTTAAAGAATGACCATGGTATCCTTTTTATGGGAATTGTCCATTATGTCATTCCTAATTAATAGGAAATGTCTTAAATAACCCCAACTAGGCATGGTTAAACTAACCAAAGCTTGGTTAGTCGTTGGAGATTGTATATGCAACTTATATATGTATATATGTTTCATGTATCAAGCCAAGTATTCTCATTTTATAGCTCCAAGTTGCTAGCTACGAGAGGAAGAGAGAAAAAGCTAGGGTTTGATAAAACCTTGTGAGATTTGCAAGAAAAGTGATCAAAGGAAGAAGAAGTAGCCATCAAAGTGGAGAATCTAGCCTTAACAAACTTTGTAGCTAGGAGGAAAAGAGCTCAAAGAAGGTATAAAGAGTTCCAACCTTGATAACTTATCAATTATGTGATTAAATTCAAGAACAAGGGAAACCATGCATGAATCTTTAGCTACATATGTTGATTATGTGGCTTATGTGCTTCTTGTTTGATATTTGATGAAACCCTAAGCTCCAAGTTGGCTAGAACAAAGGTGGTGCACTATTTATGTCTATATTCAAAGTTAGAAAGCATGATTCATGGTTGATCATGTGTTATATGTTCATGAAAGTGATGAAAATATAGTTGAAGGGTTGAACATGTTGGATTTATGCATATTATTTTGCTAGATAAAAAGTTAAATACCTAGATGGTTTAGAAGTATGCATTGTGAAAGAAGAATTGCAATATTAGGCTATATGTTGCATGTAAACCAAATCATATTCTGTAAAGTATTTTGGAATATGCATATAGAAGTTACACAAGCATACAAAGTTGCTAAATGTATATGTGATAAGGTATATGTACATAGTGTACGAGAATTCAAATGGTGTTCAAGTGTTGAGTTTTGCAAAGTTGGCAAAAATATACCAATGTATGATTTTTGGCCATTTCATACAAATGAAGGTGAAATCAAACCAAATGGCTAAGTTTGATGTAAATACACGTGTTAGAATCGAATTGGAAGTTAGTTGGCGTCTATGACGATAAATGTCCATTTTAAACGCTTTAAAACGTTCATTGACATCCAAACGAAATCTTTAGAAAAATAAGGTCAAATTAAAATTTTTAAATGTTTTGAAGGCCCGTACAAGTCAAATACATGTTATATGTACTAGGTGAAGTGTTGGAACTTAGAAAATCGAATGGGGGACAAAGATACTTGGGATTTTGGAGAGAATTTTTTTTTTTGAAAATCCAGCACTGCGTCGGGCGCCCTTTTTTGCACTAGAGATTGCGCTGAGGTGCAGTGCTGCTGTAAAGAGCTCGCCGAGGTGAATTCAGTGCGAGACGGGGCGCAGTTTGGTCGAGCCAATCTCGCGGCCAGCAAAGTTTCAAGAAGGAAAGATGGCGCGGGGCGTCGTGTACTAAATTTTGAAAAATAAATTTATTTTGCCAAAAATAAAATGTTTTGATATTAAATGATAGAAACATGTATGTGAACCATAATTTGATAAAAATAATCAATTTGATAGATATTAAAGCTTAAGTGAATAATGTGTTATATGTTACGGGTTATGTAAATTTAAATGGCAGCTTGTATAGCAAGTATTGCATGCATATGTATTTAACTAATGCATGAACCCATATTATGGTTATATAAGACTCAATCAGGATAAGATTTTTCCAATTAAGATAGACGAGGACAAATGCAAGTCTTCTAACTGAACTTCCATTTATAGTTCATTGAATAATCATTCATATTATACACTCATATGATCATGTAAAGTTCATTCACTATTGAACTACTTTGAAAAGGTCGATGCCAATCTTGATTCTGGCTAGACACGTATGATGATACATGTTGAAATCAAATGGTTATTGTTATTTGCCCTAATCCACATTGCTGTGGTGCAGATTATATGATATGCTGTAATAGAACAACCCTGATAAAGGGGAGTAAAGTATAAAGCATTATAATTTGATGGCATGGTTGCGTCGCTAGATGTTTATATTGTGCACAATATAAAAGTACGATGGGCTGATCACCCAGAGTACACATCTAATTTGAACAGCAGTCTTATGACTACCTTGGGCAATATCAATCTTTATGATTGGTATTATTCTTAACGAGTTCTTTGTCTTATGACCATACAACAAGCAAATTCCATGCTCTCAGTCCCTCATGTAAAGTTCATGTATAATTTTCATGTTCATATATTGAACCGATGTTGATATCAATCAGCCTATTGATACTAATCCAGTTTATTAAACATGATTCAGTCTATTGATATTAACCCAGCTTATTGAAAATATTTCAGGTAATTGATATTGATTCAGTTGTCATGCATGATTTAGTTAAATCGTATATAATTTTTTATTCACTATTTCAAAATATCATGTCATCATTTACTTATATACTTGCTGAGCTATTTTATGCTCATTCTTGCTTTTAAACATGATATTTCAGCTAAACCTGAGCAGACCGAGGGATCAGGATTAGACAAAGGAAAAGGAAAAGTTAATCAACAGTGAAGGTTTAGATAGAGAATAAATGTATTGTAAATATTATCTTTTATAATATGTTAGGTACAAATGTTTATGTATAAAGGTATGTAGAACCTGTGATAGCTATGTATGAATGTAAATTAAGTTTTATTATTTTATTCAAAAATGGATGAATGTGATGACAAGGTAGAATACTAACGTGAGCACCGAACTCGTGATTCAAGGGACCCAAATTTAGGGGCGTCACAGGTTGGTATCAGAGCTGTTAGGTTATAAATCTTAGGTGGGGAAACCTTTGGAATATGACCTTAAGAAAAATAGTAAAACTCATTTAGAGTTCTAAGATGTGAATGGTGGAAGTTGTCAAGGTTATAATTTCCACAATATGTGCTATGTGTTACGTGTTATGTGCTTTATGAATAAGAAAAATTGCGTTGAACTGAAACAACTGCTCTTGTGATTTTATAGTATGCCAGAGATTGGAGAATCCAGTCGTGCAATAAAAGAAGCACTCCGAGACATTCAAATTGATGTAATGACTATTGTACCAGTTATAGCAGTAGTACCAGCTAATGACAGTGAATAGGAGGAAGATCCAGAGGAACTAGAGGGAGACTCAAATAGGGCATTGCCGGATAAAGCAACATCTGAACAGAGAGAGAGGTAGACCAAGAGTGGGTAACTGGTCTCATACAATAGAATAGTGAATATGTAGATAGAATATTAGAATGGGAGACTCGAGCAGCTGAACGGCAAACAACTGTGGAGCAGAATGAAAATGCAGTTCAAGTGTTGGTTGGTAGGAATATGGAACTAGGAGACAAACTAAGACAAGAGGAACAGAAGGTCCAAGAACTAAAGAACGACAAGGAAGCCTTAGAGGCTAAATTGAGGGAAGCAAATGCTGAGATAACCAGGTATAAACATGTCGGGGCTAAGGCAGTGAGAAGAATAAACATATTGGAAGAAGAAGTTAGGGCCAAAAAGGCAAGGATTGATAGCATAGAAGTGACAATGGATGATATGGGTTACGTATTTTGCACGACATTTGGAAGAGTGTTGGATATAGTGTACCATTACCCGGTGGAGTATGATTAGACAAGTAATACCTTGAGCTGGTGGAGAATGATAACAATCATGCATGAAGAATACGAAGATGCTGTTAGGCATGGGATGCTTCCATAGGAAGAATGTAATAAATATATATGGTTATGTATGTGTAGTTATGTGTGTATGTCATGTAAATCCCTAGTTTTATTATAGAAGGGATAGAAATTTTTATGTAACCTCTTTTGAAAGGAGGGAAGGTCTAAGTTTGTTGTATAAAGTTATATGTGAATCCCGTCTTATATGATCCAAAGGGATGAAAGTTAATAGCAATGTGCTACATGTAATGTAATGTGCTAAACACTAGTCAAGTTGATTATGAATACAAATCCAGTTATTAATGTGTGTTGACAAGGCCATGTATTTAAAGTTCATAAGAATATGATATGAAATTGTTACATATTAATCATAATGAAAATTCTTAAACAAAAATGCCGCCTAGACGCAGACCAAGTGTTCAACCTCCACTAGAGGAATCAGTAAATGCTCCATAGGAGCCAGTTAATCCCATGCAGCAGTTTGTAGATTTGTTGATGGGAGCTTTTCAGAATAGAAATGTAAACCCTGTGGTTGATCAACCAGTAGCTGCCAAAATTGCTACCTTCAAAGATTTTAAAGTCGTAGGACCCCTAGAGTTCAAAGCCACGATGAATCTGATAGAGGCCCAAAATTGGGTGATTGAGATGGAAAAGGTGTTTGATGTAGCAAATATTACAGAGGAATAGAAAACCTCTTTTGCCACATTTATGTTGAAAGGAGAAGCAAATTATTGGTGGACTACTAATAAAAAAAGATTGGGAACAGGAGCTGCACCCTGGGAGAGATTTAAAGAGATTTTCTTCGAGGCCTATTTTCCTCCAGTAACACAAAATATGATAGAGGTTCAATTCCTGGAATTAAAATAGGGGAATACGATGGTGGCCGAGTATGCGGCTAAGTTTAATGAGTTGGCAAGGTTTGCTCCACACCAAGTGGACACAGAACAGAGAAAAGCAAGACGATTTGAACGCGGATTAAAATTGTGGATATACAGCAAGGTCTCAATGTTTCAGATCGAAACCTTTGCTAGAATAATGGACAAGGCTATTATAGTAGAAGGAGACAGCGATGCCTTAGCAAAGTACAAGCAAGAGTAGCATGACAAGAAAAAGGATGGAGCCAATAAGGAAGGGAGCAGTGGAGGAAGCAACTCTAACAAACAGAAGTGAAACAACAGTGGTAACACTGTCGACAATAAACAAGGGGAAACAAAGAAGAAGATAGAGCTATGTCCCAATTGTGGAAAGGGGCACTCAGGAATATGCTTGAAAGAGAAAAATGTTTGTTTTAGATGCGGCTGAAAGGGACACATTGCAACAAACTATCCGATTCTAAAGATGAATAAAGGATGCTTCTATTGTGGAGAAGTGGGGCATCAGATTAAAGATTACCCTAAGAAGAAAATAAACGGGGGAAGTGGAATTAAGGGTATTGGTGGTGGCAAGCTGGCTATTGGTGGACCTACTCGGCCGGGGAGACCGACCGCACGAACATTTAACATGACAGTACAAGATGTGGTGGCATCGAAGGATGTGGTATCCGGTATCATCTCTATCAATGATACAAATGCCTATGTGTTATTTGATTCGGGTGCTACCTACTCCTTTATATCTGAGGAATTTGCTAAGAAATTGAATTTACCTTAAGTAAAGTTAAAAAATGTGTTGATCATAGAAGTAGCGAATAAGGAAGTAATCCAGGTAGAGAATTTTCATCGGGATTGTTGTCTGACAATAAGAGGGCACAAGTTGTTAGTTGATTTAATCCTTATTCGGTTAGGAGAATTTGATGTGATATTGGGAATAGATTTGTTGTATAGCCATGGGGTGGTGATTGACTGCCAAAAAAAATGTGTAAACCTTCAGACTCCTACCAAGTCTAAGGTAGTATTTTATGGTAGCAAATCGCCACGACAATCTTGTTGTCTGACGATGTTGCAGGCCAAAAAACTGTTGAGGAACGGATGTATGGCATATTTATCATATGTGGTGGATACACGAGTAGTGGGATCAGAAATGGGTCAGATACCCGTGGTAAGAGAGTATGCGGATGTATTTCTGGATGAATTGTCGGGTCTTCCGCCAGGGAGGGAAATTGAATTTGTTATAGACCTTGTACCAGGAATAACGCCAATTTCAAAGGCACCGTACAAAATGGCTCTAGTAGAGTTGAAAGAGTTAATGATTCAGTTACAAGAGTTTTGGACAAGAAGTATATCTAACCGAGTGTGTCTCCTTGGGGAGCACCAGTTTTATTTGTAAAGAACAAAGACGGATCGCTAAGGCTTTGTATTGACTACAGAGAATTGAACAAAGTGACAATTAAGAACAAGTACCCGTTACCAAGAATCGATGATTTGTTTGATCAGTTACGAGAGGCAAAGTATTTAAATAATAATTTTTGTGCCTCCACAATAATTTTTAAATATAAAAAAATTTAACAATTTAATTATATAATTACATGAAATTTCTCTTATTCTTCATAAATTGTTTTTAAACAATTTATTTATCCTCCAATTATGTTAATTCAGCACAATTTTATTACCATCTCTGTACAGATTTAATTTACCAATAAAATCTCATCACGCACTTTAAATCACATAAAATATATCAATCATAAGTAATTTAAATAAGCGTAATAATTTTGTTATTTAAATTCTCATTCAATATTATTAAAGTGATCCCTAAATTTTGAGTCCTCACATTCTTCCCCCTTTAACAGGATTCCGTCCTCGGAATCGCAATTTCCGTAATACCCTTACGTACTTCGGTTATAGCACTTTGCTATACTTTTATCCTGATAATTAACAATTAAACACAATAATAACCATATCTTACCTTTTAAGGAGATCTGTAACTCACATCTTAAATGAATATCACCATAATGCTCGTAACAGTCAGAATATTCAATTCTTAATTCAATTTATAATTTCTTTGTAATATTACATTTCACTATTCTCCAAAAATTTTATTAATAAAATTTTAACCCTTTTCTTGATGCACTTATCAAGATAGTTTCTCATTCTCTGAAAAATTTCCTTTCTTTAATCGCATTTTCAATCCACTTATTTCATACTCTCTATTGCACATCATTTATACTCTGCACATTCAACCTTCTTTTCTTAATTCATACTCATAAATCTTCTTCACATTCCATTTCTCTTTGTAATATACCCAACATATTCAGTCAATCACATAGGTCATTTCGCACATTGCTTACATCATAAATCATTCCTTAATACATTTATCAGTCAACACTAGGTTTTAAATTCTAACCTTTACTTAATTCATCATAATCCTTATTTGGAATTACTCTAAAAATCCTGGGTGTCACATTCACCCCTCCCTCAAAAATTTCGTCCACAAAATTGTTGTGTACTCTTAACTCATTCATTTGCAACATACATATTTCTTTTGCATTCATTCAACATATCTTTCTTTCCTTCCTTTCTCATGGTCATTGCACATTGCAAATTTTCTAATTTATCACATTTCATAATTTCTTTACTTCAAAATTTGTACTTTCATTATTGCTCACAATTAGAAAATACTACCCCATCCTACCATCCAATCATCATAAGAGTAGAGGAATTTAAAATTTTTATTTTGAAAAAACTTTCATAATATGCTGAATGAACACATATCCCGGTTTAACAGTACTTCACTCCTAGAGTACCTCATACTACAAACCACTAAAGTGATAGATTTTCATAATATGCTGAACATGATCCTGGTTTAATAGTACTTCGCTCCCAGAGTACCTCATACTGCAAACCACTGATAGTGGATCAATTTGTCATTAAAGTGATGGATATCTCATCCATATATTGGCACGCCAGATGATTAGTCTGCAATGCCTGTGTCTTACTATGCCAGGTGACCATTTGATTAACTTGCAATACTCGTAATCTCTATATGTCCCCTTTTTATAGGGTTGTTCATTTCAGCATTAGAATTCATACAAAAGTAATTTGATTGGGTATAACTTTCAAAGAATATGAATTAAATAAATATATTTCAAAATTTGTCTAGCTAAATCAAATAGCTTAGACTGTATTTCTTCAACGCTTGTCTAGCCAGATCAATTAGCATAGACTTTCTTTTAACAATATGTAATCCGCAAAAATTTTAAAATATTCATAATGTCAAAACTTTTCAAAACGTCTAGCCGAAACAAGTAGCATAGATACTTTTTAAATTGCTTAAAATTCATTGGTATTTTTAAAAACACATTCGTGCAAAATTAGCTTGAGGCCAAAAATTTCGAAGTCTAGCAAAGCTAGAAGAGTGGGAATACCCTAAATTCCAAAATATCTTCCCCTTTATGCTCTTTCACTTAATTACAATATTTATTGTTAGGACTATTACTACATATCATACTAAAGATTCCTGGCTACTCCAACTTTTCTATACCCCCGTATAGTTCATCAAACTTACCACACATTATGAGTCTAGGAACTTACCACAAGAATATGAGTTTAGGAGCTTGTCCTAGGAATACATAGTCTAAGAACACATCAAAGACTATCCATATGTTTAGGGGCTCAAAACATATCATACAATTATGAGTCATGGACCTACCATATGTATGAGTTTTAAGAACTCGTGCCTAAACTTAATATTATCTATCTATCAAATATACCTACGAGATAAGAATCAAGTCCTCAACATCTGTGTACCAATAGCGCGACTCAAACATTTCAATGATTATCACTATGGCAGCTAAGTGAACACAAGTCCCCTACCCATACAAAGACTTGTGCAACTCAGTCACCACGTGAGTCCTCAGTTGAAATTTCGTACCCAAGCTTTCTGCCCCCTTATCACAACATTTCTGTAATTCATGCATCATCATTCTCTGAGTTCATCTCGTACCATTTCATGGTACCATTTCTCTTTATAACATCAAGCTATACCTTTTGGATCATTAACGTATCTCTCTGTTATTTCATAGTCTCATTGGATCATATCGTGATATTACTTTTATGAGGACCCAAATTTTCAGGATTATTTTAATAATATTAAATGAAAATTTAATTAGCAGAATTATCAAAGTTGTTTAAATTATTTATGATGTAAGTGATTTGAAGTATATGAAGAGATTTAATCGATAAATGAAATTAGTACGGAGGTGGTGTTAGATTATGTTGTTTAAAAACAATTATATAAATTGTATAATATTGTATTGTATAATTTATATAAAGTGTAATGAAAAAAAAATAGAAGATAAATGAGAGAATTGATTATTTTGGAATTATTAAGTTATGAACTATGTAAAATGGAATTATTCCATTTTATGGGAAACAATATTTTAAAAAGTAAAATGGGTTTATTAATTAAATTTTAATACATAATATATGTATATAATAGTGTATATATATATATATATATATATATATATATATATATATGATGTAGTTAATTGATACGTTTATGAAATATTCTTGTAACGAAGTGAAAAAAAAAATTATTTTTATAAGTTGTATGTGCTATTTAACTAATTTTGGAAGTATAGAATGTTTCATGTAACTACATGCATGTAATTATGCATGTACAAAATTATTCAAATATGACACATTAAAATATGCAAATAATGTTTATAAATTATGTTATGAATTTTGGTTACTTGAAATAAATATTTTACATACATTATGTAAGTTATTTATTACACAAAATAACTATATAATGTATTAAAATATTATTTGTGGTTAATTTTGGCTAACCCGAAAACATGTATAAGGCGGTGGAATTAGTCAAAGTCGGTGGACTTGAAAAAAATAAAAATTGTCCAACTTGATTAGTTTTCTAATTTAATAAAGAAGGAAAAAGAATAAGGGACAAACATACACACATACGCATACAAACATACACATAACATATTCTCTCTCTTTTTCACACCACCATATCCGAAACGCTTCACACTTGTGAAGATTAAAATTCTTACAAAATGTTGGTGCTATCAAAGGAAGTATCAAGGTTCAAGAAGTAAATCTCACGCACTAAGGAGGTATAACGTATAATTAATTGGTCATTTTTTTGTATTTATGGAGTTAAATTATTTTTGTGAAAAATTAGAGATAATTAGAATAATTATTATTGATAATTTTTAGAATATTTTATGAGTAGATCTAACCATTTTGGATAGTGAAAAGCTTAAACAATAAAAAAAAAAAAAAAACTGTTTTGGCCAGTTTAGTCCATGGACATTTTCGTCCACTTTACTTCCTCTAAAAATTCCACAATTTTCGGTTGTTTTGGACCATTTTAAAAATAGTAAACGAAATTGGAAAAATGCAAGAAAAATATATGTGTATGAGGATATCATATATTGATGATTCACAGAAAAGAAAATTTTCTGAGTGGTGTTGGTATTTTTCATGTAAATGTTTGAGTTATGAATAAATGAGTATATTAAGTTAAATGAAGATTAAAAATTATGTAAATATGATTTTATTGACAAATGGCCTTTAATATGATATGTTCAGATTTTATAAGGGTATTTAGGTCATTTTTAGTAAAATTTTATATGTATGACATTTTATGTTTGTTAAAGATGAAAGAAATAGTAATGAACAAACAATTAAATTAAATTAAATTGTTTATGAGCTTAATCAATGATTAAAATATTATTAAATAATTAATAATATTAATAAGAGATTAAAATATTGATGGTGGTTGCAAGATATAAAAGTATGTTGAATTATTATTTCTATTTTAAATCTATTAAATGATAGTTTTTATAAATAAAAAAAATAATTACAGAAAATTGTCGGATAATTCGAAAAATATGAAAATTGGTTGAAAATTTTAGAATAATATTCTAGAGACTTTAGAAGGTTTATTAGACTCGTGAGATGTTAGGATGTTATGGATCGTGTGTTGACTGACTAGTGAATGTAAACGGTTATGTAACGAAAAAGTTACGATAAAGGCAACGTTATTAAAATTTAGTACAATAATTTAGAAGAATATTATTTTTGGAACGAGATTATTAATTGTGTAATAACCTGAGTTATGATATATAGGTTATTTGACGAATGATAAAGATCAAAGAAATGTTAATTGACTAACAAGACTATACGCCGGATGTTTGTAAGCGTTAGATGCAAGTTCTTCAATACTTTGTTTTTAAATGTTTATCTGATATGATATGTTAATTCCTGTTCAAATGCATATAAATTACGTGTTACGTGATCTGTGGATAATATGACAATGATGTGTACTTTGTGCAATAATATGAATGTATGTGAGATATAATGCTTAAGTAGAAGCACAACACATAATGTATGACACACACAGAGCATGTTATGCTATGTGTTATGTGAAGCATGAAATGTAATACCCCAGGAATTTTAGAATAATTCCAAATAAGGATTATGATGAATCAAGTAAAGGTTAGTATTTAAAACCTAGTGTTGAATGATAGATGTATTAAGGAATGATTTATGGAATGTGAAGAAGATTTATTTATATGAATTAAGAAAAGAAGGTTGAATGTGCAAAGTATAAATAATGTGCGATAGAAGGTATGAAATAAGTAGATTGAGAAAGAGTAAATGCAATTAAAGAAAAGAAATTTTCAGAGAATGAGAAAGTTTCTTGATAAGTGTATCAAGAATTGAGTTAAAGTTTTATGAATAATTTTTTTAGAGAATTATGAAATATAATGTTGAGTTAAGAATTGAATATTCTGACAGTTATGATTTTTATTGGAATTATCCATGTAAGTTAATGATTTAAAGAAGTAAAATATGATTATTATGGATATAGTTGTGATTTATCAAGATAAAGGTATAGCAAAGTGCTATAAATAAAATAAGTATGAATATTACGACAATTATGATTCCGATGACGGAATCCTGTTAAGGGTGGAAGAATGTGAGGACCCGAATTTGCGGGATTTCTTTAATAATATCAAATGAGAATTTAATTGATAAAATTATCAAGGTTGTTACATAAATTATTATTTTATGTGATTTAAGGTATGAGATGAGATTTAATTGGTAGATTAAATCTATACAGAGATGGTAATGAATTTTGTTGAATTAAAATAATTAAAAAGTAAATAAATTGTTTAAAAACAATTTATGGGGAATAAAAGAAATTTCAGGTAAAAGTACAATAAATTGTACAATTAAATTATTGTGGAAATATAGAAATTATTATAGTGTGATATGGTATTGTGAGATATGGAAATTAGATATGTATATATATACATTTGTATATATATATATATATATATATATATATATATATATGTGTGTGTGTGTGTGTGTGTGTGTGTGTGTGTGTGTGTGTTATGTTTAATTGATTATTATAAATTTCATTAATTATGAAAATAAAGGGATTAATAATTATATTAATCCAATTTTTTTTAAATGAAAAGCTAATGAGGAAGTTAGTAAAATTGTAATTATTTAATTTAGATTTAATCAATAATTATGGTGAAGGTTTAGAAATTATTTAAGAGGAGGAAGGAATTTTATAAATTATATACTAATAAAGTATATAATTTATATAAGGAAATTTATGTAAAATGTTAATGGAAGAATAATTATATAAATTATATAAGAATTATTATATAATTTACATAAGATGATTAATTTAATGAGAGGGTTAATAATTGATAGTTATGGAGGAATTTAAGAAAGGAGAATGTAAATATATAAATTATATAATATTAAATTATATAATTCATATAAAGAAGTTAATGTAAATTGTAAATAAATGAAAATAAATGAGAAAAAAGAAAGGTTTTAAGTTATTAAAAATTATATTTATGTATAATGGAATTATTATGACTTTTATGAAGAATAATATTTTTGAAACGTGAACATGTTAGTGTAACATGTTGTCCAAATAATGAAGTGAAAAATTATGAAAAAATAATTTTTATAAGTTATATGAATTATTTTATGATTTTTGGAGGTATAAATTACCTCATATAATTACATGTGTGGCATTATACGTGTACAAAATTGGTCAAATAAAGTACCCAAAAGAGGTATTAATATTACTTATAAATCATATTATGATTTTTAGTAAATTAAAATAAATATTTTATATATATTATATAAAATATTTATTACACGAAACAATTACATAACGTACAAAAATACTTCATTTTAGCATTGATTTTGGAAAAGTCGGAAGTTTCAAGATGGTTCAAAGGCGGTGGAAATTTTGTGGCCAACGTGGGTGATTAAATTTTTGGTTATAAAAGAAAAGAAAGAAAACAAGCAAACAAAGGGAAACAAAAACAAATAAAAACAAAGGCAAACTTCCTTCTCCATATTTCTTGCTCCACCGAAACCGCCACCCTCCACCACCCGACCACCATGGCTACTACCAAGAGGGAGAAGAGAGGAATTATTTGGTGTCATCAAGGAAAGATTTCAAGCATTGGAAGGTATAAATACTAATTTATATGATTTATTATGTATTTTTAGTAATAAATTAATTTTGTGAAAAAATTGTCAATAATTAGAATAATTATTCCAAATAATTTTTGGATGTATATGTATAGATTATATGATTTTTGGAACAATTTTGTTGGAATTTTTGGTATAAAAATGTATTAAAATTGAGAAGTTAGCGCACTGTTGCCAGCTGAAGTGAATAACTGTTAAGGGTTGTCCGCGCATTGCGTGACATCAAATTTTTCTTCAGAAACGCGAGATGAAACGGCGCCGTTTTGGGCGAGAGTTTCGGTCGGCCGCGCAATGCGCGGCTTAGTCGCCAAACAACGTTGTTCGTTGGAACAGGCAAGGGACTGCCGCGCCATGCGCGGCCGCGGTTTTTGGGGGTGAACTTACGAACGTGACCTCGAACCTTTAGGATAATACCAAGCGTGTCCCTTGGCCCCAGAAATTTCGGTTTTGCCCCTGTGCTTTTCGAAAAATACCAAACATGTCCCTAACGTTTCTGAAAGTAGGAAAATGCCCCTGGACTTTTTGAAAAATTTCGGTTATGTCCCCAGAGTTGCAGAAATGACCAAAATACCCCTAGAAATTAGTTTTTAATGAAATAAATGTTTAAAAATTGTTTAAAAATTATAGAGAATTATAGAAAAATACTAAAAATATAGAAATGATGTTTGGGCATTAAATTTAATATTTTTGTAAAAATATTAAATATTGGGGATTAATATTTAAATATTTAAATATTAATCCATTAAGTTTAAAAGCTAGAAAATGCTTAAATAAAGTTTTTGGACAACCAGATATGCTAAAATTTATCCGATAAGCCGGGTTATCCGTAGTGAATGTATTTGATATTAAGTTAAATTAATATTTTAAGGAATGAGGTTAATATAATTAACCATATTAATTAATAATTAACCCGGTACCCTAAAATAAATCGTCGGGTAGGGTTAATTACATTATAGATGATATTAATTAAATAAATTAATATCATGAGAGGATAAATAATTATTATTTGATTATTTTATGATCATAGGTTGATCGAGTAAAGGATTTGAATTATCAATTTATTTAATTCCACAATCCAGACAAGTTATTCAGTCTTTAAATGTTAAATGTTGAATGTTATGATATGTAATTCTTGTTTTAAGTGTATACAAATTATGTGTTATGTGATACGTGATTAATGTGGCAACTATATGTATTCTGTGAAATGATATAAACATATTTGAGATATCAAGGATTTGTATGTGTTTTATAACATGCTCTATGTGTTTTATACATCATGTGTGGTGCTTCTAGTAAAGCAATGTATCTCATGTGCATCATATTTACTTCATATTAGCAATTACGTCAAGAAAACATTAAATTATTTCACATATAGTAACATCATTGCACTGAATACACATTACGATCATGTTAACCACATATCACATAACACATAATTTCTATATGCATTTGAACGTATAACATCATATAACAATTAATATTAAGTACTAGAGATGTAATGACCAAGAAAATTACGAACCAAATTTTTTTTTTATTTAATTATATCCATAAGAAAATATGAGGTATGAAGTATGTGTGTATGTGTTAAGTTGTATGATGATAGGTATTAAGTTAGTTAATTAAATTAATTAACTAAAGAAGGAAAAATATTGCAAGAGAAGCTTATGTGATAAAATCACAAATTTTGAATGTTGGCCTTGTATGGCAAATAAAAAGTTTTATAATGAACAAGTTAATTACTTGTAGGAATGATGAGAAAGAAGTAGCAAGTGAATTATTAAAGATAACCCCATTGTGAAAATAATTGTATATGTATGTGTAACGATATTATAAACCCAATTTGATGATAAGGGTTAGTGAATGACTTAATTTAATCAAGTCAAGGTACTTGTATTAACATGTGTTAGGGTTTTATTAAAACAAACCCAAGAATTTGTAAGTGATAGTGTTATGTAAGCTAATTTAATTGAGGAGTCCAATGGACTTATAGATATCAAGTCTAAATGGATTATATAATAAGTCCAAATAATATATTAAACTAGGTCCAATAAACCAACCTAGTAGCCTATATAATTTAATTAAATAATGATCCATGTAATAGTTAAAACTAGCCCAATGCTTAATTTAATTAATTTTAGCATGTATTAGTTAATGTTAGCCTAATGTAATAAATAAATTGAGCCCAAACAAATTAAATAAATGAGCCCAATAAGCTTGTATAGGTGAATATGTATACATATATTGGTGTGTGTGTGTGTGTATATATATATATATATATATATATATATATATATATATATATATATATATATATATATATATGGATACTTATATAATTATATATGACTTAAAAATAAACTCAAATTGGAGAAATAAAATGGTCAATCCCGAATTTTGGGGCCCACATGGATGGAAAGCTAGTTTGTTGGTTGATTTTTGAGTATAAAATGGTTCAAGCAACCCCCAACCACCCTAGTCATTCATATGGTCATTCAAAATGTCCATCAAGTGGTCATTCCATGCATAGTAAGCAAGCTTAGAGCCTTAATCAACTAATGTTAGTTGATTAGGAGAGGTAATGGTGAAATCCTAGAGTTCTATAAATAGAAATGTCCAACACTTGTGCAAATGTTGGTTCATTTGCTCCATTCACTAAAATTTAGAGAGAGAAAGTTGTAGAAAGAAGCTAAAGCATTTGTGAGAGTTATAGAGAGCAAACACTTTGAGTGTTATCAAGTGTGGGTGATTTTTGATCCATACAAAAAGATCAAAGAAGAGCTCTAACCATTTCCAAGAAGATATCCATTAAAGGTTTAAAAGTTTATTTGAACCTTAGCTTGTTAATTAGTTTGTTATGTGAGAAAGAAAAACTCATGTGGTGTTAGATCTTGAATATATATGAAGATATATGGTTAAACATGTTAGATGTGTGTTCTAACATGTTTAGTATGAAAGATGATGAAAGAAATGGTAGTATGAGCAAGGATTTGTGAAGTTAGTTTTCACTTTGTCCTTGTGAGCGATTTTAACCTTAGATCCGTTCAGAATATGGATTTGTGATCTAAAGAGAAGTTGTAGAGGGGAAAATTCTGATGAGAATTGACTCAAGAATCACTGCAAAATATTTTGAAATAAAGAAGTTATGACAGTTTTAGTAAAAGAGGTCCGGACAGCCAAAACGAGTGCCGCCAGCGCTCGGACCTTCTGCTTTGAGTGTCGCCGGCTCTATAATAATACTATGGCTAGCCCAGTTTTAAAAAGTCAAAAATTTGATATTTTAAAGTTTTACCAAGTTAGAACTCCGGTTTAACTTGTCGGTTAATGAAAAGTCTAAACGAAACACCGTTAGGGACTCAAAACCTAAGATAAACATGTAAAATGAATGTGTTTGAATATTAAACCAATATATATATATATATATATATAAAGTTTATTAGTAACTAATTGGTAGCTAGATGTTTAAAATAAAGAATACGGTTAACACAATTAAAAAGTTAACTATTGGTAGTGTTAGAAGATTATTAAAGTATTATGAAATGATCAATAATATTAGTATATGATTAAAATATTATTAAATAATTAATAATATTAATAAATAATTAAAATATTATTAAATGGTTGATAATATTAGTATAAGAATAAAATATTATTAAATAGTTAATAATATTAGATAATGAATAAAATATTATTAAATGGTTAATAATATTAGTAAGTTAATAAAATATTATTAAATGATTAATAATATTAATAAAGGATTAAAATATTATTAAATGGTTAATAATATTAGGATATGAATAAAATATTATTAAATAGTTAATAATATTAGATTATGAGTAAAATATTATTAAATGGTTAATAATATTAATGAATGATTAAAATATTATTAAATGATTAATAATATTAGTAAGTTAATAGAATATTATTAAATGATTAATAATATTAGTAAGTTAGTAGAATATTATTAAATGATTAATAATATTATTAAAGGATTAAAATATTATTAAATGATTAATAATATTAGTATGAGAATAGAATATTATTAAATGATTATTAATATTAATGAGAGAAGAAAATAGTATTAAATGATATTACTTTGAGTGTAAAATATTATTAAATGGATAATAATATTTATAAAACATTGAAGATATTATTTGATGAATAATATTATTTAAAGAGTAAGACATTATTAATAATGTTAACATATGAATGAAATATTATTAAATGAGTAATAATATTAACTAAAGATAAGGTTATTATTAAAGGATTAATAATATTATTGAGAGGATAAAATATTATTTATGGTTAATAATATTTATAAATGATTAAGATATTATTTGATAATTAATATTATTAGGGATAGTGTAAAGCATTATTTAATTATTAACAATGTTAATAAGTGTTTGAGATAATAAAGAGATTAAAAGGATTATTAGATGGTTAATAATATTGAGGAGCTAAGTGATTTATTATTGAAATAATAAATGGTTAAAATATTATTATACGATTAATAATATTATATGTAGTATTTATATATTATTAAAAGAGATAATATTATAAAGCAATGAAATGATGATTATGTGAGTTAAAATATTATCAATGAATTGATAATATTATTAAGAGTTTTAAGGTTATAATTAAGTGATAGATGATTTAAGACATATATGTTAAGGTTATTAATGTTAAATAAACTTATATGTGTTATGTTAATTGAATGATCAATGTTATTGAATATTAGGTCACCCAAAGGAAGTATTTTTAAGTTGAATAGCGGTAATCAGCGGAACGGACAAGTTCTTCTTAACCCTAAGTTGTATTTATTGTTGTAAGTTTCTTTCAACTTTATTTACATTGAGCTATTCAAAATATTATTGAGCAAATTCTACACTCGTAGTTATTTGACAGAACTTAAAGTGGATTAATTATCTAAAATTATTCCACCTCATTATTTGTTATTGTATTCGCACATAGTGCTTTTGCAACTGTTATAGTTCATAAATTCACGAACTGTTTAAGGATGTCTAAGCTAATTGTTTCGGCTAGACAAATGCATGTTTAAATTCATCTAAATGAATATTATGAAAGCTTATCCAAACTATTGGCTGGTGCGGATTCTTAGAATAAGACTGAGAAAGAACAACTCTAGTTAAAGGGAATTTTTATATTGTCGGGTAACCGAATTTGCGTAAGAAAACTAAATGTTATGCATATACATAGGACATGAGATGACTGATCCCCTTGAGTGTCCCGTTATTTTTAACAAGGTGTCAGACATTGTATATCCGTTCTACCTTAGTAGCAGTTCATGGTCCTTTGAGACCACTCAGCAGTAAAGAGTCAATCCATTCTTTTATTGAACATTGATTCGTGTTATTTCACATTTGTTATCAATTGTTGAAACTCTCGAAGATAAATCTTTTTCATTCATGATATATCATTTCTTATTTATTTAAACTTGTTGGGCAAAGTAATTGCTCACCCTTGCTATATCATGAACTATTTTCAGTTAAGCCGAGTGATCTAAGGAGTACCACGACAAAGGAAAGATGAACGAATAGACGTAATTAGTTCGTACTATATGTGTAAACCTTTTTTTTGTATAAGGTAATGATGATGTATTAAGGTTAGTGGAACTTGGGATTGAAGGTACGTTTTGTAATGAAATTATGTATGTTTTTCGCGAGTTATTGAAGTTTTAATTTATGAATGTTTTTCAAGTGATGAATAGTGAGCACCGAACCCGAGGTTCAAGGGACCCGAATTTGGGGGCGTCACAAGAGAACTTGCCTTGATGTCTAATTATTAAATTGGTAGCTCAAAACCCCTTTTTTGAACAACTTATGATCATAAAATAATTAATTAATAACTATTTATCTCCTCATGATATTAATTTACTTAATTAATATCATTTATAATGTAATTAACCCTACCCGACGGTTTATTTTAGTGTATCGGGCCAATTATAAAATAATATGGTTAATTATATTAACGTCGTCCTTTAATACATTAATTTAACTAATATAAAACACATTCAATACGGACAACCCGGCTCGTCGGATAAAATTTAGCGTATTCGGTTGTCCGAATTTTATTTAATAATTTTCTAAATTTTTAAACTTACTAGATTAATATTTAAAATATTTAAATATAAATCCCTAATATTTAATATTTTTTGCAAAAAAAATATTAAATTTAATGCCCAAATATCATTTCTATATTTTTAGTAATTTTCTATAATTTTTAAACAAATTTTAAACCTTTATTTAATTAAAAACTATTTTCTGAGGGCAGTTTCGTAATTTTCACAACTATAGGGACACGTTCAGAATTTCTAGAAAAGCTCAGGGGCAAGATCGTAATTTGTTGAGCTAAGGACACGCTCGATATTCGCTGAAAAGGATAAGGACACGCTGGTAATTTCTCGGCGTTGCCAACCGCCGCGCATTGCACGTGGCCTTCAACTGCCGACGCCAAACGACGTCGTTTGGCCGCCCAAGGTCTCCGCGGATGGCACAACCTCCTTCCTCCGCGTGCCCGAAACATCGACGTTTCTGTCCGTATTTTTGAGAAATATGGCTGTCGCGCAATGCGCGGGCGGCCTATTCTCCTTCTTCCTTTCTTCTTCCAGTAACAGTAGCCAACCCAATAAAAATATACCATTTTTGTTCACAATTTATACAACATAATTACTCTAAACATCATAAAATTCATAGATATACATCTAAAAATTATTAAGAATAATTATTCTAATTATTTACTAATTTTTCATAAAAATATTTTATCAACAAAAATACACAAAATAAATTAAATAAAAGGATTTATACCTTCCAAGGCTTAAAATTTCTTCCTTTAAAGTGTACTCCTCACATGGATGGCACCAATATTTCTCTCTCTCTTGGTGGCTATGTAGTTTTCCGGTGGTGGTGTTCGGGTGGAATAAGAGAAAGAAAATGTTTTCTTTTCTTTTTCTTTTTATTTCGTTAATACTTTTCCTCCTTCCTTTATAAAGATTGAAAAGTGAATCACTTTTAATTCTCCCACCAATTCCACCATCTTACCACCGAATTAGCCCAAATCATGCATAATTAATTATTTTAATACATTACGTATTTATTTCGTGTAATAAATATTTTATATAATGTATATAAAATATTTATTTTAATTCACTAAAATTCATAACATGATTTATAAATAATATTTATACATTTTTTAGGTACTTTATTTAACAAATTTTGTACACGCATAATGACATGCATGTAATTATATGAGGTAATTTATACCTCCAAAATTAATAAAATAATTCATACAACATATAAAAAATTATTTTTCATACTATTTCACTTCATTACTTGGACAACATGTTACATTAACATGTTTACATTATTGAAATATTATCCTCCATAAAAATCATAAAAATTCCATTATACAATAAACATAATTTTAATAATTTAAAAACATTCATTCTCCTCATTTATTTTTCATTTCTTTACTATTTGGTACACTTTAAATATTCACCATATAATAAAATATTGTACCATCTGTACAATTTTATTTTACATTTCTTAATTAATGTACTCTTCTTATATAAATTATATAGTCATTTTTATATAATTTATATAATTTTTATTTTCTTACTATTTACTTTTACTTTCTTATTTAAATTATATAATTTATATAATTACATTATCCTTCTTAAATAATTTCAAAAATTCTTCCATAATTATTGATTAATTATATAATCAATAACTATATATTTATTAACTCTTTCATTAATTTAATCCTCTTATATAAATTATATAATCATTCTTATATAATTTATATAATATTTCTTTCATTAATATTTTACTTTAATTTCCTTATATAAATTATATACTTATTAGTATATAATTCATAAAATTACTTCCTTCTCTTAAACAATTTCTAAACCTTCACCATAATTATTGATTAATTATATAATCAATATTTTTAATTTTACTAATTTTCTCATTCACTTTTTATTTAACTTTGGATCAATTTAATTATTAATCCCTTTTTATTTTCATAATCAATGAAATTTAAAATTATAACTATTGAACAAGCATATATATATATATATATATATATGCATATCTATTTCATAAATCTCACATTACCACATAACACCATTTAAATAATAATTTATGTACCTCCACAACAATTTTTAAATATCAAACAATTGAACAATTTAATTATATAATTACATGAAATTTCTCTTATTCTTCATAAATTATTTTTAAACAATTTATTTATCCTCCAATTATGTTAATTCAACACAATTTTATTACCATCTCTGTACAGATTTAATTTACCAATAAAATCTTATCACGCACTTTAAATCACATAAAATATATCAATCATAAGTAATTTAAATAATCTTAATAATTTTGTTATTTAAATTCTTATTCAATATTATTAAAGTGATCACGAAATTTCGGGTCCTCACAAATAACTTGAAGAGGCTAGCGCTATGCGTATAAGGATTTTAAAGGCTACGCCTGCTGGAGCGACGACGTCGTAGTTTGGGCAGTGAAAGCAGGAAGGCCCGCGCGCAATGCGCGGGAGGCTATGTGTTAAAGGTTCAAGGCGCTACATGACGTCGTTTGGAGGACAGGAGCAGGATGCGCGCCATGCGCGTGGTAGCGTAGTTTGACCGGCTAGTTGAGCGAGTGTCGTGTTTGGCTTATGCGTTAATTGCCAAAAATAGTATTATTCGCAGAGTTTGCTTTAATTTGATTATAAATTGAATTTTAATTCCACATTGCTTTAATAGTATTATTCGCAGAGTTTGCTTTAAATACATTATAATAGCACATTAACAGAGGTTAGCAGATTATTAGATACATTAGATACAATTAGGAACTCTCTCAAGTTTCTCCTATCTCTTTCAATTCTCTTGTACATTATTTTTATTATGTTTGGCTAATTTTCTTATTCAGTTATAAGGGAATGTTGAACCATATTTTCAGTTAATGGTTTAATTGAGTTATTATTATTTATTCCTTCTTATATGAGATTTATTCTAGATAATCTATTTTAATTATTTGAATGATATTTGATTTGATTGATTTAGTATGGCCAGTTAAATTGATTGAGTTTTTATTATCTGCTAGATTAAGGTATAGTATTAAGCAAACGATATTGTATCTGATCATAAGTAGTAATTAGTAATATTTGATCGTGGTCAAGCTTTTGAGTATTATTATGGTTATAAGAAGGCAAGTTAAATAATATGCGATTGTTTCATTGTTGCTTGGAATAATCTAATTTCCTAATTCTTAATGCTACTATTATATTAAATCTAGACTGATAGTTCTAGTTTGTATGATAGTTAGGGTCTAGTGGGGGCGATTGTCTCATTAGATTTAAAACCTAAGGAGAATTTCAGATAATTAAACGATTGTGGTTACCTAGGGCTATTAATTTCATTGAAAGGATGAATATTGGCTAACTTGATTACATTATTACTGTGAAAAGGAGATACTAAATTAAAAAACTGAAATATCTAATTTATTAGTTAACTTTATTAGTTTACTTTTGTTTATTTAGTTAATTATAATTACTTCAAAACCCCTCATTCTAGTTTACATTGCACAAAAATAAATTAATCATTCTCTGTGGGATCGACCTTTACTTATACAACTGCATTAATATTTTTCAAAGTAAGAATTTATTTTTGGGTGCTTGTGACAGCTTCCCAATTTTGGCGCCGTTGTCGGGGATTGATTCTAATTTATTTTTGTGTTTTTGTAAACTTTATTTTAATTTAGTCATTTTTTTAGAATTTTTTTTTTATTTTATAGTTTTTCATAGTTTAATTGAGTTTTGCAGGTGAAGGATGGAAGTTATGCATGATTATGTCAATGAGGTAAATATTTCTTCTCTTAAACAACAAATTGATAATCTAATTTCTCTTGTTTATCAAATGGTTGTACGTAATGCGCAGCCGATGAAAGCTTGTAGGACTTGTGCTGTAATAGGACACCTAACGGAAATGTGTCAAATGCTTCGAGAGGATTTTTATGAACATGTCAATGTAGATGGTGGTTTTCTTGGTCAATCAGAAAGAAGATATGATTCCTATTCAAACACGTATAATTCAAGATGGAAGGATCATCATAATTTCAGCTATGAGAATCTACCAGTTAATTGACACGCAAACCAAAACTTTCCAAATAATCCACAGTACATGCAACTATATCCCCAACAACAACATGATCAATCTTTTCATTCTGATATGTCTTTATAAGATACATTTAAAGCTTTAATGACTCAAGCACAACAATTCCAACAAGAGACAAAAATTTTCATATATAATTTGGAAACTCAAATGAGTCAGCTTGCTACTACAGTTGCTCAATTAGATTCTCAATGATCATTTCTTTCATCGCCGATGCAAGAGGAATCAGACAACATTAGTGCATCAGTAGACAATATCAATGTAGACAATGATGTTTTTTGTGGTGATGACATGCATAAGGTGGAGGAAATTTTTGGGGAAATAGATAAGGACAATTTAGATAATGCAAGTACAAATGATTTGGCGTTAAGGGGGGAAGAAGAAATTGACCTGAAACAACATTTGAAGGAGGTTGAAGCTACATTAAATTCTTTGTCAATGATTTTAGATAATAATGCAATTATTTTCATTCCATTGCCTATTACTCATTACAAATTTTATCTTTTGTTTTACAGGATCCTATTCTAGATTTGAAACCTCTCCATAATTATCTCAAATACTTGTTTGTGGAAGAGGGAGTCGAGCATTCATATCAATTTCAAGAGAGATTAAATCTACTGATGAAGGATAACGTGATGGATGAGTACTAAAAATTCATGAAGTTGGAGTGACGTAGTAATTTAGTATGTTGTCGAGCCAATGACAATAAACAAAGGCGCTGCTTGGGAGGCAACCCAAGAAATCAGATTTGATTTTTTCCCCCTTTTTCTTTATATTTATTTGTGCCTATTTCTTGTATTTTATTTTACATTAGGGATAATGTAAATTTTAAGTGTGGGGGATGAGATTTAGGATATTCGTTTTATATTTATTTTAATTTTAGGGAATTTTAAAAATTTTAAAATTTTGAATTTTGTGAGTATATTCACTGCAAATCCTTACAAGATAAAACTTGTCCACTTGGGTAACCTTGGGGTTTAAAGGTTTGTTGCACATACTAAGTGTAACCGTGTTTTCCTACGAAAATAGGTAGTTAGTTAGTTTTATTTTTAGAATGTGTCACTTGAGCAATAAGTTAATTGAATTTTAATTTTTAGCCAATGATAAAAATTTTGATTTTAACTTAATAACTCTTTTGGAAAAGGAATAAATTTTTGCTTAGTTTGAATTTTAGTTATTTGTTTGTTATTACTCTGTTTGAGATCCTTTATTTTATGCACTTATATCTATTTGTTTGAGCTAGTTTTAATTTAAGGGAATTTATGGTTAAATGCTTATGAAAGATATTTTTGAGCTCTATATATTATTTGAACATTATTTAAAGTGAAATATAAAACAAAATATAATTTTTGAAGAGATAATTTAGGTAATTTTTTTAGGATTGTTAAATTGAAAAAAGAAGAATTCTTGTGGTGAGTTGAGATGGAGCGTAAAATACACTCACTTATAAACACATGAAAAAGTGAGATAGAGCATAAAATGCACTCACCAAGGCAAAAAGAGAAAGAAAAAAATGAATAGGTTGGAGCATAAAATGCACTCATTTAAAAGAAGAAAAAAAGGGGAAAAAGTACTTAAGAAAAATTAATATTAATAATCATAATGTATTTAATTGTTTCTAAATTTTTTGATCTTTTAGTTATATTTTACTATATTAGTGGAGATAGTGATGTGAAAAATAAGTATATAGAATTTTATTGTATATCTTTTATGAGGTAATTAATAACCTAAACTTATCTGAGCTTTAACTAGTTTAATACATTTGGATTCATACACACACAAAGGTCTTGGATGAAATAAGATTAATAAATATGTTGAAATTTTTGATTTTGCATATTTTGAAATTTTCTTTGAGTTATTGTTTTTAAAATCTGTGAGGCTAATGTTTACATTCATGTTTATTTGTTTCTCGAGTAAGTTATTTGGTTATTAGTTTTATTTTTATAATTTTTATTCTTGTTTTGCTTGAAGACAAGTAAAGATTTAAGTGTGATGATATTTGATAAGTGAATTTTATTCCTATTTATTAGATTTTTTTAGACTTAATTAGTTGTGAGTTTAAAGTATTTTTAGTATTTTAGATAATTTATTTAATGTTATGCATTTTTATTATTTTTATGAATTTTTAGTATTTTTTGTATTTTTATATTATTTTTATCATTTTTATTTTATTTTGTAGGAATTAATTTAAGCTCAAATGGCAAAATGGTAATTAAACAAGACAGGATGCAATTTCTATAAATAACTTAAAGAGGCTAGCGCCATGCGCTTAAGGATTTTAAAAGTTGCGCCAGCTGGAGCGATGTCGTCATCGTTTGGCCAGCAAAAGCAGTAAGGCCCCCGCATAATACGCGGGAGGCTATGGGTGAAAGGTTCAAGGCGCTACGTGGCGTCGTTTGGAGGACAGGAGCAGGACGCGCGCCATGCGCGCGGTAGCGAGGTTTAACCGGTCAGCTGAGCGAGTACCGTGTTTGGCTTGCGCGTTAATTGCCAGAAACAACATTATTCACGGATTTTGCTTTAATTTGATTCTAAATTGAATTTTAATTTCACATTAGCTTAGGATTATTATTTTATTCCTATAAATACATTATGAGAGCACATTAACAGAGGTTAGCAGATTATTAGATACAATTAGGAGCTCTCTCAGGTTTCTCCTATCTCTTTCAATTCTCTTGTACATTATTTTTATTATGTTTGGCTAATTTTCTTATTCAGTTCTAAGGGGATGTTGAACCTTATTGTCAGTTAATGGTTTTGTTAGTTCCCAATGACACGATAGTAATCTAGAAGGGGGGGGGGGGGGGTTGAATAGATTCTTTTAAAATTTCTTCTCTTTGAAATTATCTTACTTGATTAATTCTTAACCAGAAGTTTAACACAACGGAATATGATTTAGTTAATCTTTTCTTGAAATGTTAAATTAATAAATCAACAAACAATTATATGACAGATATAGCAAATGAAAGACACAAAGAGAGAGACTCTGGGTTTTAAGTGGTTCAGAGCACACAATACTCCTACTCCACTGTTCTGCTCTCTCAGCAGCAAATCCACTAAGGATACTTTTACAATAGCTGAATCACTAAGATTCCTTCAAGACCCGCAGTCTTGGAATTTTAGTTCACAAAGAACTTCACAAGTCTAACAGACTTGCTTACACTAGTTCACAAAGAACTCTCAAAGTCTAACAGACTTGCTTATATCAGTTCACAGAGAACTCTTCTGGATTGATGTATATTTGGATGTGCTACTAAGTTGCTTATCAGCTTGAATGTTTGAAGGGCTTAGTAGCAATGCAGGCTTTCTTATCAGTTTAATCTTTTTCACTTCTTGCGTTTTTCTTTCTTTGTGCAGTGCTGCTTCTTTTCTTCTGCTGATCTTCGTATTTAAGAGGTAAGGGCTTCAGATTTCTTCCCGTTGGATCATCGTGTATTTCTTCCCGTTACCTCACAGAGGAGAGCTGCTGAATATTGTATTAATAAAGCTCATTAAATCTCTGATGAGACATTTATTTGATCTGACCTGTTGGTCCATGCAAGGTTGTTTTCCTTTTTCCTCTGTGACAGAAATGTCAAACGTAGGTTCCCACTAACTTTTATAGAGTCGTTTGGTCTTCCCAAACTATAGGTCTGATAGGACACAGTCCTCTGACTCTTCTGCCTAGAAAGTCTTCTTTCTGTTTCCATAGTGCGCTTGGTCAGACTCCTGACTTTTCTGACTTGATCGATTTGCAGAGGCTTCCTTTTTGGTTACTTTGATGAAGATTAAAATACTTGAATAGAATGGCTCCTGATCTGAAAAACGTGATGTCTCTTGCCTTTTTGCTCAACGATCTTATATGATCAACTCTACGAATACCCTTACTTACGTGATTGATCTGTAAAGGATCATCTCTTACTGATCATCGTAGAGTTTACTCAACTGTTAGAATGTTGATCGTAGAGTCCAATTTAAGGTTTCTCGGAAAGAACAGTCTGGTTGGTCGTAGAGTCTTCTGGACCACAATCGTAGAGTCCATTCTACGATTGGTTGTCTTGATCGTAGAGTCTTCGGAAGCACAGTCGTAGAGTCCATTCTACGATTGGTTGCCTTAATCGTAGAGTCTGTTCGAATCGTAGAGTTTCCTTGACACAAATCGTAGAGTTCTTTCTACGACTTTATTACATCAACAGATCAACCTAACAGTTTTGATCTATCTAAGTCTTAGTACAACACACAAGATTTTTATACAATTAATAATAGATCAACCTAACAGCTTTGATCTTATCTAATACAGCCCTTGTACATTATTTCTAATCATCAAATTTAATCATTCAATGTTCAACAATCTCCCCCAATTTGATGATGACAACATTATTAACAGATAGTGATTTTGAGCATATTAATATAGGCAAAATGCAAGAGTAATTGAATGCATAATCATACAGTGAGCAGCTGTATTTTCTAGAGAAAAATATGAATTTTATTGATGTTTTTGTCAGATGATACAATTGAGAAAACAACAGAAAAAGAAATAAAAAAATAACTTATCTCCTTCAGCTAGGAGGTCTCCTGCCTTCTTCTTCCCTCTGCCTGAAGAATGCTCTCCTTTCTTCTTCAGCTTTTCTTAGTTCTTCTTCCCTCAACACAGCTTCTTCTTCTTTAATTTGAAACCATTCCTGTGAGCTAGAAGGTCTTATTGATGAGGAAGAAGGTCTTGCTGTCACCGCCTCCTGTTGTGAGCCAGAAGTCCTCATAGTTGAGGAAGAAGGTCTTGCTGTCACCTCCTGTCTGGGACGAGATGGTACTGCTTCGAATCTAGGAGGATATATTGAAGTTTGAACCATCCTCATCCCTTGAGGTGCTCTTCCTCTTCTGCTGTGATCTGAGCTAGTTCTTGTTTGCTCTACTGTGCTCAGTTTCTTCTCCCCCTTGTTGGCATCATTAAGTGTTGCTACCTGTTCTGAAATCTGCTGGATGCCCTGAATAATTTCTTGAAGTTGGGTCTTAGTGGCAGCTACATCATCTTGGTGAGCTTGGAGTCTTTCGTTAGCCATGATTTGTTTTTGCTCCACCAATGACAAAGTGTCATTCGATTGATGTTTTTGTTCTTTGAGAGAGTCCTTCAAGGCAATGATTTCATTACTGAGGAGGGTGATAGATTTATCATTTGTTTCTTGAAGAATAACAATGGCCTGCTGATGTGAGTTCAAGGCTTGCAGAATAATTCTATCCCTTTCCTTGAGATTTTCAGAGACTGCTGCCGTTAGCTGCTTCAGTCTTGTGGAAAATTGGTTGTTCAGACTGGTAGAGAGACCATTGGCAGCATCAATGATGTCGTCCATTCTACGTTGAAGGTTATGGGATTTCGAAGCCAGGTCGTTTTGTATCTCTGTATGGATATGGCTTGTCAAGTCAGTTAAGCCCTCAGATGTAGGAAGCCGAGATACCTTGTCTAAAATTTCCTGGAGAAGTTGAGATGATTGTCCCTGGTCAGCCGTAGAGCTTGGAATATGAAAGTACTCGTGACCAGAGGTGGAGGGTATATCCTCGTGTGTTAACAGGAGTCTTGAAGATGGAGCCGGAGGAATTGTTTGCTGAGTAGGCAGAATTTCAGGAGAGTCTGGAGGGCACTCTACGTTTTGATCATGTATGCTTTCTTGACCACCAATCGTAGATGGTGGGGACTCTACGATCGGGGAAGTGTGGGTCGTAGAGCTTGATGCAGGATGAGTACTTGTGGACTCCTCAAATTTATTGAACATATGTGAAGGTGTATGATTTTGAATGAGGGTTTGAGGAATAAAATGTACCTTTTGCCCTAAAGTTTGTGAAAAGGGGCTGCTAGAGATGAGCTTCTGGGCAAAGAACAGATTCTGAGGGTAGCCTTGAGCAATAATCATCACATTGGGATATGCTTTGAAGGTCCAGAAGAGTTGATCCCATGCATTGTGCACCAGAGCTCGATGGAATGGCATTAGTGGCAAGAATTTTATCAGGCAGTTGAAGTTAAGGTGTCTTTGCTCATTTCTTCCAACGGCCACTATTTCAACGTCATCCTCTTCATCATCATTCATTGTGGCTGTAGGGATTGAAATGTCATCTTGAGTCTCCCCCTCAGCCAGAGCATCTGCTGGCTCAGGAATAATTGGAAGCTCCCCCTCAGCTTGAGCATCCATAGGCTCAACTGCTTCAGATGACTCCTTTTCACCTGGAGTAAGGTCAGGTCTTTCAAGTAGCTCCCCCTTAGCTACTGAGCTTTTGTCGGCTAACTTTACTAGCCTTCTTCTCTTTTTCCTTGGCTCCTTTGGAATGACCTCTTCAGCTTCATATTTGCTGCGAGTCTCTCTTCGCAGATCTGAACTCTCATCCCCTGAAGCAGCCTTTTCTTCAGGAGCAGTAACAGGAGCCTCATTTGAAGATCCTTGAGGTTCTTCAAGCTCAAAAGCTCTTTTTCCTTTCCTTCTTCTGACAAGACTCGGAGAATGTCTGCTGACCTCCTGAGATTCTTCTTCAGCAGGAGTGTTCTTCAGAAGTGATGGCCCTGCACCACTCTGTGTACCTTTACTATCCCCTGACCGAGATAGTTTCCTATTTTCAACTGGGTTCCTCCTCCAGTTGTCAAAGGGTTTCTGGGTAATCCTTTTGTTGGTATTGAGGGCTTCTCCTTCATCATGCTCAATTAAATCCCCCAATGATGATCTAAGGAGAATGCTGATGAATCTTCCATAGAACATTTTTCTAGTCCCCTTAGCCTTTTCTGTATTTAGGACCCAATTTCCTATCCATTCCAGCAGCAAGGAGCCATAGTTGATGTTTGTCTTTTTGACTATGGCTGTCATTATTTTCAGCTGTATCTCACTGACTGAGTCATGGGCTGAATCTTTATAGAGGAGACATTTTCCTACAACATCGGCTAAAAACTCGTATTTTTGAGGAAATTCTTTCTTCTTCAACCCTTTCAGTGCTGGATTCTTTTGATGGTGCATTCTTCTCAGCCCTTCTTCGGTGCTCACCATACTTAAAGATGTTAGGCCCCCTTGTTTGAAACCTAGGGCTAGGTTGAATTCTTCAGCGGTGAGGTTGAGCTGAACCCCTTTTACAGTGGTGGTTAGAGTTCCGTTAGCATAGGATCCATTTACGTAGAACTCTCGAACAAGCTTTGATAGAATCCTTGTATTTGTTCCTAACGCTTCTCGCAGTCCAGCTTTATCTAGCAACTGGATTATTCTTTTGAACTGCTTATCTGCTGTATCGAAGGCTTCAAAGTTGAGCTCATTTCCAGAAATAACTTGAGCAGATGCCATTTGATAGTTTTTCTGAAACGAGAAGACCGGTTTTTCTGAGAAATGATAACTTAGGGTTTGGGATTGAGAGAGAAAAGAGAGAGAGAGATATAGATTTTTGAACTTTGAAGAAATGAACGACGTGCAGTTTTCAAAGTATTTAAAACTTTCCTCTATGTTTGCTGAGATACGTGACACGTTCTGATAGGCTCATTTCAGTTGGTTGATGACCATTTTACCCTTAGTTCCTCAGAGCTTTACGATCCTTAGTCACACAACGATTCTTTTGGTTTTCGTAGGGTTGTCTCTACGATTAAGGAATACTCTGCGATCCTTGGATTGAAAGTCGTTGAGTAAGCTCTACGATTCTTGGCTTGATGATCGTCGAGTGAGCTCTATGATTTTGAGCATACTCTACGATTCTTGACAATTGTTGACTTAAGTTGAGCATGTCCATTACTTTTCTTGCACACTTTTGTTCCTGCAGAGTTAGTATCTAAAACATACATTAAGGGTCTAGATTTAGCATTCCTAACTCACTTATTAGTTTATTAAATCTTGATTCATCTAAAGGCTTTGTAAAGACATCTGCTAGTTGATCTTCAGTTGGGATGTAGTGAAGTGATATATTTCCATTTTGTACATGATCCCTGATGAAATGATATCTAATATCTATGTGCTTAGTTCTAGAGTGCATAACAGGATTATGTGTTATAGCAATTGCACTAGTATTATCACAGTATATAGGGATAGATTTTAGCTCAAACCCATAGTCTGCAAGCTGAGTCTTCATCCATAGGATTTGTGCACAGCAACTGCCTGCAACTATATATTCAGCTTCTGCAGTAGATGTCGATACTGAGTTCTGCTTTTTACTAAACCAAGAAACAAGTCTGTTGCCAAGCATCTGACAAGTTCCACTTGTGCTTTTTCTGTCTATTTTGCATCCTGCATAGTCAGCATCTGAGTATCCCACAAGATCAAAGGAGGACTCCTTGGGATACCATAATCCTAAATTTGGAGTTCCTTTAAGATACTTGAAAATTCTTTTCACAGCTAATAGATGTGACTCTTTGGGGTTAGCCTGAAATCTAGCACATATACATGTAGCAAACATTATATCTGGTCGACTCGCAGTAAGATATAATAGTGAACCTATCATACCTCTGTACTGAGTGATTTCAGTGGATTTACCATTTTCATCTTTGTCAAGCTTGGTGGCAGGTGGCATAGGAGTCTTCATGATAGATGCAGATTCCATGCCATATTTCTTTAATAAGTCTTTGATATATTTGGCTTGATTAATGAATATGCCTTCATCTGTCTGCTTCACTTGTAGTCCAAGGAAGAAATTGAGTTCTCCCATCAAGCTCATTTCAAATTTGCTCTGCATAAGCTTCGCAAATCTTTCACATAATTTTTCATCAGAGGAACCAAATATGATATCATCTACATAAATTTGAACTAGCAGTGTCTTATCCTTATGTTTCTTCAAAAATAAGGTAGTATCAATTCTTCCTCTAGTAAATCCCTTTTCAATGAGAAAGTTAGTCAAGGTTTCATACCATGCTCTAGGTGCTTGTTTTAGACCATATAGTGCTTTATCTAATTTATAGACATAATTTGAAAAAGTTGGATTGATGAAACCTGGAGGTTGTTCCACGTAAACTTCTTCTTAGAGTTCCCCATTCAGAAAAGCACTCTTGACATCCATTTGGAAGACTTTGAACTTCATGTGAGCAGCATGGGCAAGAAAAATCCTTATGGCTTCCAATCTGGCAACTGGAGCATATGTTTCATCGTAGTCAATTCCTTCTTCTTGAGAATAACCTTTGGCCACTAGTCTTGCTTTGTTCCTTGTTATCACACCATTTTCATCCATCTTGTTTCTGAAAACCCATTTGGTGCCAATGACAGGTTTATGCTGAGGCCTGGCCACTAATCTCCAGACCTTGCTTCTTTCAAATTGATTTAGCTCCTCTTGCATGGCCTCTATTCAACTTGAATCTTCTAAGGCCTCTTCAATCTTCTTGGGTTCCTCTTGAGAGAGAAAGCTTAGGTAAAAGCATTCATTAGAGGTTGCAGCTCTAGTCTTGATTCCGGTGTTTGGATCTCCAATAATAAGATCTTGAGTGTGATCTTTGGTCCATTTTATTCTGCTAGGAACGTCTGTTCTGGTGCCCTCTTGTCTGAGTTCCTCTAAATCAGCTTCTGGTTCTGATCGTAGAGTTCCAGTGTCTGATGTGGTGTGCTCTACGATTTCCTCTCCTAGCTCAACGATTTATGTCGCTGGTTCCATGGTCGTAGAGTCGGACTCTACGATTTTGAGTTCTTCGATCGTTGAGCTTGTGTCTGCCGACTCGTTGAAAGGTGATCTTTTCTTTTCAGGATCTGATTCATCGAATGTGACGTGGATGGAGATTTCAACAGTTAGTGATTCCTTGTTGAACACTCTAAATGCACTGCTATCTGTTGCATAACCAAGAAAGATTCCTTCATCTGATTTTGGCTGGAATTTGGTTAGATGCTTCTTGCCATTGTTGAGTATGTAACACAGGCAACCAAAGGCATGAAAATAACTTATATTTGGATTTCTTCCTTTCCATAATTCGTACGGAGTTTTCTTCAATGTTGAGTGTATGAGTGACCTGTTTTGAGTATAACATGCAGTACTGATGGCTTCAGCCCAGAAATATTCAGGGAGAGAAGCTGCTGCTAAGAGGGTTCTTCCTGCTTCAATAAGAGTTCTATTCTTCCTTTCTGCTACTCCATTTTGCTGAGGCGTTCTTGGGGCTGAGAAGTTGTGATTTATTCCATTTTCTTCACAAAACAAGTCCATTTATGAGAAATCAAATTCTCGTCCATGATCACTTCTGATGGCCTTTATCTTTTCTCCCTTTTCATTCATGATCAGTCTGAAGAGCTTGATGAGATGTGAAATGGTTTCATCTTTAGAGATTAGAAAGAATACCCATGTATATCTGGTGTAGTCATCAACTACAACTAGAGAGTATCTCTTTCCTCCGAGGCTGGTCGTAGATACTGGACCGAATAAATCCATGTGAAGTAGTTGAAGTGCTCTATCATTTAAGTTTGCTGATTTGCTTTGGAATGACGTCTTTGTTTGCTTTCCAAACTGACAAGCTTTGCAGGGCTTTTCTTTAATGAAGTTTAACTTTGGCAATCCTTTTACTAGATCTTTGGAGGCAAGCTTTGAAATGCTTTTGAAGTTATGCCAGAGCCAGCACATATCTTCAGAGGCTTTAGCAAGAAAACAGACAGTTTATTCTGAACTTAATTTAGCAAGATTGACCACATAGACATTTCCTTCTCGAACTCCTTCTAGCTTTAGAGAATTAGTTTTCAAGTCTCTAAGATGTCCTTTGTCACAGAGTTGACTTATACTTAGCAAGTTGTGCTTTAGTCCCTCAACATATGCTACTTTACTGAAAGATATTGCACCATTCCCAGTTGAGCCATAACCCCTGGTTTTCCCTGAGTTGTTGTCTCCAAAAATAACAGTAGGTCCATCTTTTTCTTTAAACTCTGCTAGAAGAGCCTTATCTCCTGTCATGTGTCGTGAGCATCCACTGTCAAGATACCAGATGGATCTCTTTACCTGCATAACAAATCAATCTTCATTTTGGTACCCATATCTGTTTGGGTCCTGCTTTGTTAGTACCTTTTGGGACCCAAATCTGTTTGATTTTAGATCCTTGCCTTCTATGATATCTTAACAAATATTTATCATTTTTATGAGGGTGCCTATGATTAATATGATATTGATAATGATATGTGTGTATTTGTGACTTTTTGTTCGTCCAGGACTTGTATGGATTATGACTTCTCATAGTCTTTTGCTGATCTACATTCTGCTTCCATACAACTCTACGATTCTCATGATTCGTAGAGTGAGTTTTGCTTGATTTATTTTTCAATTTTCTGAATCCAAGACCTGTGTGAGTTTTGTTAAAACTGATTGTAGGTTTAGCAGAATGTGGATGGGTGGTAGAATCTGAGGATTTGATGAACACAATTCCTTTATTAAAATTAAAGGATTTGCCTTCATTTATTTCCTTTGACTTCTCCATATTGGGTTCTGAGAATAAATTCTCAAATCCCAATCCTGATCTATCAGTCACATATCTTTGACTTGAGATCAGGGTGTCCATAGACAAACTAGACTTGTTCCACATAGAAATAGTATTTTCTAGTTCCTGAATCTTGGAGACTAGTGAGGATTCTTTATGTGTGCTCAACTCATTTATCTCTTTTAGTCTTTTATTCTCAGTTTCAAGATTAGAGTAAAGTTTTGCAGTTTGAACTGAAGCTTCTAATTCCATGCTTATTTTTTCTTTATCCTCTTTTAGATGAGAGTAATCTTTAGATAACCTTCTAAACAATTTTATATATTTGTGCAATTCTGTCATTAAGTCATGCATGCCTTCTCTAAGATCATCAATGCTTAAATCAGGAGAATAGAAATCAAATACCTCATCTATGATGAATTCCTTTTTGCTGCTTCCTTCTTCATTTGCCATTAAGCACAGATTGGCCTTCTGTGGCTCTTCATCATCACTTGACTCAGAGCTTAGTTCTTCTTCTGAGTCACTCCAGGAGCCTTCAGCTATGAAGCTTTTGCCCTTCTTCTTTTGTTTGTGGAAGCTTTTGAATTCTCTTTTTGGATTTGCTTTTGATTTGTCCCTCTTCACCTCTTCTCTCAATGGTTTTGGACATTTAGCAATGAAATGACCTGGCTTCTTGCAATTGTAGCAAAGATCATTTGCTTGTTCTTTGCTGCTGTTGTTTCTGAACTTCTGAGATCTATTTCTGTTGATGAATCTTTTAAAATGTCTGACTAACATGGCAGCTCCTTCATCATCATTTGATTCATCTTTGTCAGAGTCAGAGATATCCTTGTGATTGCTTCTGTGAGTTGAGGTTGAGGCTTTAAGAGCAATGTTTTTCTCCTTCTTTCTTTCACCAGATAGATTTTCTGCTCTTTGATTTAGCTCCAGCTCATAGGTGAGAAGATTTCCATATAACTGTTGTACAGTTATCTCGTGCAAGTTCTTTGACTCTCGGATGACTGTGGTTTTGGCATCCCATTTGCTTGGCAGAGATCTCATGAATTTAATTATAAGATCTCTGTTTGGATAGATTTTACCATAAGATCTGAGAGAGTTTAGTAGCAAATTAAATCTCTCGTAGGTGGTTGTAATGTTTTCACCAGAGATGTGAGTGAACATCTCATACTGTTGAACAAGCAGTGATTGCTTATTTTCTCTGACTTCTTCTATTCCTTCATGCTTGATCAACAGAGTTTTCCATACTTCTTGAGCTGTCTTGCAGTTGACAACGTTCTCAAATAGATCATCATCCAGAGATTGAAACAAGATGTTCTTAGCCCTTTTGTCTCTTTGAACATCCTTCTTTTCATTGTCTGTCCATTCGTCTCTTTTCTTTGCTACTAGCTTGCTTGGATCTTCAGTTGATAGTGCAAGCTTCATTGGTATGAATGGCCCATTCATCACTGTCTCGAACAGTTCATCATCTATAGCATCCATGTAAGCCTGCATACGAACTTTCCAGTTAGCAAATTTTTCTTTATTACACATAGGTGGTCGGTTACCTCCACCGAGTTCCGATCCATTCTTGTTGAGTGCCATTTGATCTACTCAAGCTTGTAAGGCTTTAGATGTGAGAACCTGCTCTGATACCAATTGTTAGTTCCCAATGACACGATAGTAATCTAGAAGGGGGGGTTGAATAGATTCTTTTAAAATTTCTTCTCTTTGAAATTATCTTACTTGATTAATTCTTAACCAGAAGTTTAACACAACGGAATATGATTTAGTTAATCTTTTCTTGAAATGTTAAATTAATAAATCAATAAACAATTATATGACAGATATAGCAAATGAAAGACACAAAGAGAGAGACTCTGGGTTTTAAGTGGTTCAGAGCACACAATACTCCTACTCCACTGTTCTGCTCTCTCAGTAGCAAATCCACTAAGGATACTTTTACAATAGCTGAATCACTAAGATTCCTTCAAGACCCGTAGTCTTGGAATTTTAGTTCACAAAGAACTTCACAAGTCTAACAGACTTGCTTACACTAGTTCACAAAGAACTCTCAAAGTCTAACAGACTTGCTTATATCAGTTCACAGAGAACTCTTCTGGATTGATGTATATTTGGATGTGCTACTAAGTTGCTTATCAGCTTGAATGTTTGAAGGGCTTAGTAGCAATGCAGGCTTTCTTATCAGTTTAATCTTTTTCACTTCTTGCGTTTTTCTTTCTTTGTGCAGTGCTGCTTCTTTTCTTCTGCTGATCTTCGTATTTAAGAGGTAAGGGCTTCAGATTTCTTCCCGTTGGATCATCGTGTATTTCTTCCCGTTACCTCACAGAGGAGAGCTGCTGAATATTGTATTAATAAAGCTCATTAAATCTCTGATGAGACATTTATTTGATCTGACCTGTTGGTCCATGCAAGGTTGTTTTCCTTTTTTCTCTGTGACAGAAATGTCAGACGTAGGTTCCCACTAACTTTTATAGAGTCGTTTGGTCTTCCCAAACTATAGGTCTGATAGGACACAGTCCTCTGACTCTTCTGCCTAGAAAGTCTTCTTTCTGTTTCCATAGTGCGCTTGGGTCAGACTCCTGACTTTTCTGACTTGATCGATTTGCAGAGGCTTCCTTTTTGGTTACTTTGATGAAGATTAAAATACTTGAATAGAATGGCTCCTGATCTGAAAAACGTGATGTCTCTTGCCTTTTTGCTCAACGATCTTATATGATCAACTCTACGAATACCCTTACTTACGTGATTGATCTGTAAAGGATCATCTCTTACTGATCATCGTAGAGTTTACTCAACTGTTAGAATGTTGATCGTAGAGTCCAATTTAAGGTTTCTCGGAAAGAACAGTCTGGTTGGTCGTAGAGTCTTCTGGACCACAATCGTATAGTCCATTCTACGATTGGTTGTCTTGATCGTAGAGTCTTCGGAAGCACAGTCGTAGAGTCCATTCTACGATTGGTTGCCTTAATCGTAGAGTCTGTTCGAATCGTAGAGTTTCCTTGACACAAATCGTAGAGTTCTTTCTACGACTTTATTACATCAACAGATCAACCTAACAGTTTTGATCTATCTAATTCTTAGTACAACACACAAGACTTTTATACAATTAATAATAGATCAACCTAACAGCTTTGATCCTATCTAATACAGCCCTTGTACATTATTTCTAATCATCAAATTTAATCATTCAATGTTCAACAGGTTTAATTGAGTTATTATTATTTATTCCTTCTTATATGAGATTTATTTTGGATAATCTATTTTAACTGTTTGAATGATATTTGAATTGATTGATTTAACATGGCCAGTTAAATTGATTGAGTTTTTATTATCTACTAGAGTAAGGTATAGTATTAAGCAAAATGATATTGTATTTGACCATAAGTAGTGATTAGTAATATTTGATTGTGGTTAAGCTTTTGAATATTATTATGGTTATAAGAAGGCAAGTTAATTAATCTGTGATTGTGTGATTGTTGCTTGGAATAATCTAATTTCCTAATTCTTAATGCTACTTTATTTTAAATCTAGACTGATAGTTCTAGGTTGTATGATACATAGGGTCTAATGGGGGCGATTGTCATAATAAATTTAAAACCTAAGGGAAATTTTGGGTAATTGGACGATTGTGGTTACTTAGAGTTATTAATTTCATTGAAAGGATGAATATTAGCTAACTTGATTATATTATTACTGTAAAAAGGGAATACTGAACTAAAGAACTGAAATATTTAATTTATTAGTTAACTTCATTAGTTTACTTTTGTTTATTTAGTTAATTATAATTAATTCTAAACCCCTCATTTTAGTTTACATTACATAAAAATAAATTAATCATTCTCTGTGGGATCGACTCTTACTTACACTACTGCATTAATATTTTCCAAAGTAAGAATTTATTTTTGGGTGCTTGCGACGACTTTGAATATTCTTCTTTGATGGCTTAATGATCAACACATAATCTTTTCTCATCTTTTTCTCTTCGTTCTACGTCTCTGTTCTCATCGTCGGTCTTCCCTGCTCTATTCTATTTTACAATCTTCTCTTTTTTGCACTTGACAATTCTACACTCTACCATTCTGGGAGTTAGAGATTATAGAGTTAAGCTTCAGGTCTCTCACTCAACGATCCTGGTTTACTACAATTTTAGTTGTTCTTCTCTTCACTCTACGAACTCTCAATTTTGCTGTGCTGTTTGCAGTCTTTTTCTTCCTGCTCTGCTTTAATTTTGCGGTACTACTTTACTGATTCTTTGTTAATCTTCCTAGTCTATTTCATTTGCTTACTCTAAACTTTTGTATTAACCTAACAAATTTGATCCCTAGGTCCTTAATAGATTACAACATTTTTAATCGTCAAGACTGTTTAGAGTTTTATCATTTCAGTTTAGATCAACCTAACAAATTTGATCCCTAACTAGTCAATCTGGATTAACGTAAATTTTTTGATCTCTAAGTCCTTTTACAATGATTATTCTTTTAAGGACTTTACAATATTAATCAAGTGTTTATACTCTTACATTTGTTCTTTCATGTGTCATCATTATTAAAAACAATAAAATGCATAAACAAACAATGATTGTTTTTCTTTTGTTCTTAATATGAATATATATTAATCAGATATTATAGTTTTGTTTTGTCATCATTAAATCCAAGATTATTAACACATAAATGTATTAACAATCCCCCTTATTTGATGATGACAAAACAATAGCAAAATAATGCCTAAAATTATTAATTTTAAATCTACTTTGAAATAAGCTTATACAGTCTATATAACAGAGTATTAAATTCTAGAACACAATAATAAAAAAAAAAAACATATTCTAGGTACACTAAGAGAAGATGAAATTAATAATTTAGTAATACAATGATTTTTCACACTTGTTTACAAATTCTGTTCACAATCTCTCCCCCTCAATTATATATCTCCCCCTTTTTCTTTTCTATTTCTCTTTTTCCCCTTTTTTGATAGCATTACACTACTGACAATAGATAACATTGAGTGACTGAAGGGTTTTAGTGGTGATAAAGCTTATATGATGCATTTTCTTTAGCATTTGTCCTTACTATCCACTCCCCCTTAGTATTAGAACTATCTGGCAGTTACATAGTTCTTCCTCCTCCTCAGCGACTGAATCGGGTAGAGATTCCAGTCAACTAAGAGGGATGATAAGCTCTGTATAATAGCTTAATCTGGATGACGAAGCGATATCTGAACTTAGTTTCATTCTAATTTGCTTGTTGATCTTATCATAGATTAATAATACATAGCCCAATCTTAGGAGTTGAGAAAGAATTTTGAAAATGAAGGTCAAAAGGTATTTGGAGATAATTAGAGTTGAAGACATATTGTTGGACAAGTTTATGAAAGTGTCACTGCTTCTTTATTGCAAAAAAAATTGAAATGTCAGACAAAGATAAACTACTGAATCAAAAATTTGGTAAGTATAATAGTCAAAAAAATAAAATTGACTAGATGCATTAACTTTGGCAGATGAAATTGAGGATTTGTGAACAAAAAACTTTACTCTTTCAGCGGCTGAGCGGGACACGAATCAAATTCTTATTAGTTAGTCAGACAACTAATGTAATATCCCGGATATTTAAATGAATTAGAAATAAAATATCAAATATTTAATAAAGGTTGGAGTTTGATAACCTAGTAGTAGTAGATAAATAGAGGTCCAAATTAAATTTAATGGACTAACTTAGATTTGGTGATATCAATTATTTTTTTTTTGATAAGTTAGCAAGTAAAGTGATAATTCAATAAGCTTGACTAATAGCAAGTCTAATTAGATTAAGAGAATTAATTAGTGGAGTTATGTAATTATGCGACGTGGTTGCGTGTAAATTAAATATGTATTTATATGAATATATATATATATATATATATATATATATATATATGTGTGTGTGTGTGTGTGTGTGTGTGTGTGTGTGTGTGTGTGTGTGTGTGTGTGTGCATATTTAGTAACATAATTTAATGGTTAAATAAATTATGATAAATAAAGGGATTAATATTGAATTAATTCGATTTGAATTAAAAGGTTTATTGTGGAACTAATTTAGTTAATATATTGATTATATTCATTAATCAATATTTTTGCTGATTATTGATAAATTATTTGTGAGGAATAATTATGTAATTTATATAATTATAAATTATATAAAGTAGTTAAATTAATTAAGGGAGAATAGTAATTATACATATTGTACAATATTTAATTTCATATGTATATATATAAAGGGATTAAATTAATTTAGTAATTTTAAATAGTAATATATTAAATGAATATATTCTATAATTAAATAAATCATTGTAAATGATTTATGGGAGTGAGTAATTTAATTATACAATTATTTGTGTAATATTATTTAAATAATTTAATAAATTATTTAAATAAGAAATTTAGTAAATATATTATTACTTTAATGTATTTTCGGGTAAATAGATTTATTTCCATAATTGATGAGAAATGAATTATTTAATGTAAATGTTTTAAATAATTTAATTTATGGCCTAAATAATATATATTAAATTATATATTGTATTTAGTTTAATTTCATAATTTATTGTGAAATAGTTTTTGAAGGAAAGTAATGTGTATATATATATATATATATATATATATATATATATATATATATATATATTATTAGCGAACAAACTCTAAAGTTTTAATATCAAAATAATTGATAAGTTGTCATTAATTTAATATTAAATTAAATTAAATATAATGAGTTAATTAAATATAATAAATTAATCAATATGATTATTAATTAATGTAAATAATGTGAAATATTAATAATAATAATAATAGTCTATTTAGTAATTTAATACTAATGGGTTAGAATATTTAATTATTTATTTAATCTAATTATTTATTTAATCATTGATTGAATAATTAATGTGTAAATTGTTAAATTAGCCCAACATGGATCAATTTGTAGCCCAAGTGAAGAATACTAAAATTTAGCAAACTAGTAGCCCAAACAATTTAATAGAAGCCCAATTGGTATTTTAAATAAAGCCCAAAGCTTTATCCCACTTGGAATTTAATTGTTTAAACTATTATTTATTTAAAAAGTAAAATGCAAAGTGACAATCATTATGGGACAAAAGTCCATCAACCGACATGCTTGGAAAAAGAGAGAGAACAAAATGATTTTTTTGTTTTATTTTTCATTTATTTAATAAATGGATTGCTTGTTTTATTTTTAAGTACATAGACACCATTCTTCTTTTCACTAACTTAGTCCTTAGCTAAATTTCTTGCACAAGTCTCCAACTACCCTTATGATGACAATTTTAATAGATATAGATTTTATATTTATCCAAATTGTAAGTATACTTACAATTTAGGAGTTTATGTTAGTCATTTCATCTTCTTCCACTTTTCAAGCTAGAGAGCATTTGAGAGTGTAGAAAAAATATATTTGAGAGCAAAATTATCAATAGAATGAGTTCTTGGTTCATGTCATCTTCTTTCACCACTTATTTTAGAAGAAAAAGAAAGATAGTCATTAAATCAAGGTAATGGTTATTCTAAATCTAATTTTTGTTTTAAAATAAATAAACCAACATGTGAGTATAAACATGTTAATGTAGTTAATAATATGTAGTAGTAATATTTATGTCATGCTTTAGTTTAATATGCTTGGTTTGTATTTTGGTATAAATTATATGCTAAAAACATGTGTTTGATGGTGTTAAATCAAGTCTCAAAATAATGATCAAAAATAAATTTTATAATATTTAGATTTAATGTTCTAATATTATATAACATTAAATCATGAGAAAAACAAAGTTTGGATCACTCAAAATGGAGTTATACACAAAAAGTTATGATTTATAGTAGTTTATTTGGTATAATAATTTTTATGAAAAAAAAATGGAATTAAATCATGAAAAAAATTAAATTTTCATGTTATAAATTGTTATTAAGTTATTGGTATTTTTTTCTGGATTTTATTGAGAGATTAAGAGTTTACTTGAAGGTATAAATTTTATTAAGATGTGTATTAAAAATTACTGTTCACGTTCTGTGAGAGGAAAAGAAAAAGGACTGGCCGCGCAATCCGCGCCAGCCAATTAATCTGCCAGACCGCGGTACAAAACGACGTCGTTTGGCGCATAAAAAAATAACCCGCGCGTAATGCGCGGAGATTGATTCTGGTTTCCAAAAACGGTACCGTTTTGGGGCCTGGGTTATGTATGTGCGCGCAATGCGGGGAGACAATTCCTGCGAAATTACAGTTTTGCCCCTCCGTTCATTTTTTCGACTTAATTACAGAATTGTCATTCTGGTAAATTTTAATTAATTTAAATATTAATTTAAAATTATAACAAAAATAATAATAATACAAAAATGATATTTTTCATTAAGTTTAATATTTAAATATTTTAAATATTAATCTAGTTAGCTAAATCATGGTTAAGTTAAATAAATTTATTATTTATTTATTATTTAAAATGTTAATAATAAATAAAGGTGATAAATTTGCAATTATTATTTAATTCCTATTAAATAATAATTAAAGAGAGATAAAAATTGATAAATTAATTATTTATTATATTATTAAATAATAAATAAGGATAATTAGGTAATTAATTATTATTTAATTAGCATTAAATAATGATTAATGGAAATTAAGTTATTAGATTAATAATTATTATTTAATTTAAATAATAAATAAGGATGAATAAATTGATTATTATTTAACCTTAAATAATAATTATAAAATTAATTATTATTTAATTGACATTAAATAATAATTAAAGAGGATTAAAATTAGTAAACTATTATTTAATTTCCTTAAATTAAATAATAAGTGAGGTTAATTATTGGTTGATTAATATTAAATTTAAAGAAGGTTAAAATTAAATCAATAATTATTTCTTATTTAATTATTATTGAATATTAGGTAAGTACAATTAGTTATTATTTATTCTAAGTAATAACTAAAGTTAATTAATTAATTTCTATTTAATCAAGATTAAATAGTAATTAAATAGAGATTGAGTTAATAAAAAAAATTTGAATTTAATTATGCTTTAATTAAACAATTGTAATAAGTTGTTTAAGGGTTTAATAAGTGTCTAACACTTAAGAAAAATATTTTCTAATTTATTAAATTATTAACCTAATTGATTGAGAGTCTATAAGGTTAATAATATTATTTTGACTGATGTGAATTATGTGTTAGTACTTATGTGTGGTAGATAAGTTCCTTAGTGAGCGTATAGTTGTACAAATATGCTGTACTAATTATTAGACCAACTTTGTTAATGTTAGGTCTTTCAAAGTCAGTTAGTTAAAGCTAGACATTAATTGTAGCTGAGCAGACAGGCAGGTTTCCTAAACCCTACTCAATTTATATTCGAGCAGGATATATTATTTTATTGTTCAAGTTCCTAACTCAAACTCAAGTTATTATGTTTTAAGCATGCTATGATTTAATTCTGTATAAGTATTCCACCTCTTTAAATTGTTGATTCGCACATTGTGCTTGTTGCATGTGTTCATCAGGTATAAAAGGCTGATCACCTTCATTACCATAAGGTTCAGTTAAATTTGTTCATGATCATTATTGGCACTCAACATTAATTGATTCAGTCATTCAATTATTGAAATTATGATTCGTACTCTTTCACAATTATTATATTGTTGAGAATCCAAAAGCTTATTCTTTCTTTCAATCATAATATATCGTTATTGTATTTAAACTTGCTGAGCAAAGTCGTTGCTCACTCTTGCTATATCATGATAACAAATTTCAGAATAATACGAATGTCCGAGGAGAGACGGTGACAGAAGAAAAAGACAAGATTATAGTGTTATGCATGATAACTAAATTGTTATGTGATGTAAGTAATTTTGTAAACCTTTTTATGAATCTAAAGGTATATATGTAAGTTAAGGTTAGAAACCTTGGGAAATGTTGTAGAATAAACAATTTATGTTTATATATTCCGCATTAGTTATAGAACATGTATGAAGATGATGTATCGTGACGTACCAAATCTAAGGTACAAGGTACCCGGATTTGGGGATGTTACAACTAAGTCGGCTATAACAATTTAAGTGTGATAGTAAACTTCTGCAATATAGCTAGGTATAGCTGTTATTCCTGACTATTCGTCTGACCCTTGGATCATCCTTCAACTCGCTAATATGACATTGGACTATCTTATTAGGAGATTTCCATATGAACTGTAAAGAGTCTATTAGCCTTTAATTTTTGTTGACTGCTTCTTTAAACGTGTGTTCACTCAACGATTTAGTGATCACTCTACAATCCTTCTCAAAGTACATACACTCTACGTTTTTCTCTTTTATGGATAGATAGACAAGGTGGATTAAGTGTATTTAACTTTTAAGTTCATGTATACCTAACACTGGTTAACTCATTAAATGTAGATTCATTTTGCAGTTTAATAAACACATCACCAACTTGAACACCTGTTAAGATATTATGTAAAGCAATATTATCATTTAGCACATAATCTCAGTATAAGTAGATACCTTTTAAATGTTTCAATTCAAGAATGTTAGATAGTAGTGTGACATATGGATAACAAATTGAAAGGAGACTCCTTAAGTTCAAAGCAGACATTTAATATTTTTACTGTCTATTTTGCACCTACAAAGTCAGTATTTGAATATCTAAACAAATTGAAAGGAGACTCCTTGAGTTACCATAACCTTAGATTTAGAGTGCCATTTAGATGTTAAAGATTCATTTAGCATATGTCAAATGCAATTCCTTAAGATTAGTCTTAAATTTTGAGCACATTTTTATGTTAGAAGCATAATTTTAGAGTTACTAGCAGTTAGATATACGAGAGAGTCAATTATACCTTTGTATTGAGTAATATTAATACTTTTATCATTTTTCATTTTTGTTCTTGCTTAAATATAGAAGTCATAGGTCTTCATGATTGTGGCTATTTCGTAAACCATGTTTCTTTCATAGATATTCAATGTTCTTGGTTTGGTTGATGAATATGTTTTCATTAGATTTCTTTACTTGAGATCCAAAGAAGATGTTCAACTCATTTATCATGCACATTTGAAATGTGCTTTGCATAAGTTTGACAAACCTCTCATATAGCTTTTCGTCAGTAAGATCAAGAATTATATTATCTACATAAATTTGCACTAATAATGTTAACCCCGTGAGTTTTCTAAGAAATAGTGTTATGTTTATTTTATTCATGATAAATCTATTAACAATAAGAAAAACAATTAACGTTTCATTTCATACTCTAGGAACTGGAGTTAATCCATGTAAAGCTCTGTTTAGTCTAAAACATAAAATTAGAGAATTGAATTAGCAAAACTTGGAAGTTCTTTAACATAGTCCTTCTTTTAAAGTATAACAAATACAAAAGCACTCTTGACATCCATGTCACATATCTTAAATTTTGTAAGGGGAGTATAAGCAAGAAACATCAAAATAGCTTTCAGTTGAGTCACTAGTGCAAGGATTTTTTTCACGGTTGATTCCCTTTTGCAACCAAGTTAGTTTTGTTTCTTGTTGTTGCTTTATCTTCAATCAGATTGTGATTGAAGACTTATTTGATGCTTAAGATTGGATATCTTTATAAATATAGGAACCGACTCCTAGATCTTTTAATTCTGCTGAGGCTTCTATCCAGCTGAAATTACGAAGAATCTTGTCGACTATCTCATATTCCATTTGGGACGAGTGTCTCAAATAGAAATATTCATCATTATTAACATCTAATCAAGTACTGAATCTTTATTATGGGATCACCAAAGATTGAGTCTGGTGAGTGATCAGTTGCCCTTATACTTCCTGTAGGAGTGTCTGTCATCGTGCCTTCTTGTTTGCATTTCTTAAAATGGAGTTCTATTGTTGACTTTTTGATTCGTAGAATGCATATATCTAAAAAATTGACTCTACGACTACTTCATTTAGTTCTACGATCGTTGAGTTCAGAATCATAGAGTTCAATTGTTCACCATTTCCATCACTTGACTCTACTATTAGTGAAACATCAATCGTAGGAGGGTTGATGGTCGTTATAACATCTTGTTCTTCATTTAACACTTGTAGTAGCTTTTCTCGGTTTAAGATTGCTAGCTTTACAAAATAAGATTCAATACCAAAAATTAACAATCTTTAACAAAAATAAGTTTTACAATTAACTGAGTATTCAAAGAAACATGCCTCATTTCATCTTTGATTGGAATAGTCAGTTAATTGTTACCGTTTGTTGAAGACTTAACATATACAACCAACGATGCATAGATACTCAAGATTTGGTTTTCTTCCCTTCTAAAGCATGGTGGATATTTCCTTAATAGTTGAGTGAATGAGAAACCTCTTCTAAGTAAAGCAAACAATGTTGACTGATTTAACTTGAAAGTATTCTAACATCCTGGTAGCTAGAAGTGCCCTTCCTGCTTTTAAGGAGTGTTCTGTTATCTCTTTCAACTGCACTATTTTGTAGGGGAGTTCTTGGTGCAGGGATAGAGATTATGATATGTTCTTTTTAATATGCATAACTTGAAATCCTTAGAAGAGTTGAACTCTTTCTCATAGTTATTCTTTACAACTTTTAGTTGTTCAGAAAAACCACTTGATATCTCTTGACGCATAACTGGCTAATGGTCAAATGGTTGTTCACTAATCCTTCAATATATGCTACTTTTTAAACTGTGATGATATCATTCAATTATCTTTTACAAACTTATTATCTCTAAGGATAGAAGTTGGACGCCCTTTTTCTCTTAATAGAAGAGTTTAACTCCTAAGTATAAATGCAATGAGCATCCACTAACTTAGGTGGATCTTTCGAGGAAATCTAGATCTACCTAAGTTTGGTCAAAAATAAAGAAATTCACATACATTACAGGTATAACATATATGATGCATGTTTGTGTGTGTGTGTGTGTGTGTATGCGTGTGTATTGATGTTTATCTCTTATTTAAACATATGGGGAGCAACTTAAGCCTTGTTTATTAGCTTACCTTGCTTCTACCATACTAAACTTAGGTTTTAAGAGTTCATAGAGCAATGATCAATTCTACAATGTTCACCAAGTTAATTCGTTGAATTAGTTTTCACTGATTCAAAGATCTTTTGAGGTTTCAATTAGAGGGTTGACATTAATCTGTGTTTTCTAAACCAAAGATTATTATTTGATCAACAAAAGTGGCTAGCACTTTTTCATTGCTGACATGAGTAGAATCTCCCAGTGCAAGTTGTTCAAAGATATATCTTAAATTGTTATTATCAGCCTCCAGTTCAGATGAAGAGTAAACATTTTAATGAATTGTTTCCAACTTAAATTGTGCTTTTTCTTTATAAAATTGATCTAGATAATGATCTTTTAAGAGTATCTTGAACAGTGTTTTGTGTGTATGCAAATTGGTAGTTATATCAAATAAAGCAATTATTTAAGTTATGGATACAAACACTAAAGGAGTTAAGATATAATATCTCACTGATATCAACTTTTCAGTATCAATGATGACGTTCTTTTGTCTTGTCCATCTTTTGTGCATAGCTAAGCTTTGAGTTGCACTTCAAATCTTCAAAGATCATTCCCTGCATCTATCTTGTATAGCTTCTTAGGATATGTGAAAGCTGTCGTTTTCACTCCAAAATTATTCCTTACTTTCACTCTATCAATATAAAATTGATATAATGGCAAGCAAGAGTCGAACCCACGGGAAGTGTATTTTATAATTTATCCGAATGCTTCTAACAGTAAATAACAAGTAGTAATAAAAAGGGGATTTTTGTAACTATGATTCTACTAGAAAACAAGAAGTATAAATGAAGATTATCCAATGATTTGCAAACTTCAGTTCTTCAGTTCAGTATCATCTTTTCATAAATATGATATAATCAAGTTAATTAATATCTTTCCTTCAATGAAATTAATAACCATAGGTAACAACGGTCCGTGTTACCCGAAATTCCCTACAGATTTTAAATCTAATGTGACAATCGCCCCCACTAGACCCTAATTATCATACAACCTAGAACTATCAGTCTAGATTTAATATAACAATAGCATTAAGAATTAGGGAATTAGATTATTCCAAGTAATAATCGTACAATCGCAGACTATTTAACCTGTCTTCTTGATATCATAGCAATATTCAAAAGCTTGACCACAATCAGACATCACTATTCGCTACTTATGATCAGATATAACATCGTTTGCTTAATATTGTACCTTAATCTAGCATATGATAATAATCAAATCAATTCAATAGGCCCTTATCAAATTAATCAAACCAATTATCATTAAGCAATTCAAATAGATCATCAAGAATAAACTCCACAGATGAAGGAAAAGAAACTAATAACTCAATTAATTCATAGATAATAAATAAGATTCAACATCCCTTAGAACTGAAAATAGAGAACTTAGCCTGACATAGTCAAAAACGCCAATTAATCTTCAATGAAAATCTTTCTCTCTCTAAGTTGTATTAAAATCATCCTAATCCTAACTATTTATATCTCTAATAACTCTACTAAAAAATCCTAACTCGTAGCAACATCACAATCCTTCTTTTGCTCAACTTCTGGAAACGCACGGACACTTGAAATTAATTCCGCCGACCACGGCCCCGGCCACGGATTGCACTATAAAAAGCCGGCCCCGGCCGTGGTTACTGTTCATAATTACAAAATTGCCATTAAGCTCCATTTTTACCGTTTTGACCCTCCAAAGCTATTTTCTGCAATATAAACATAAAAACAAGTAAAATGCAAATAAAAATACTCAATGATAGCAATTTATTAAGCTCAAGAACATCGATTCGTAAGTATAAACTACACTCATCAAATACCCCCAAACTTAAGACTTTGCTTGTCCTCAAGCAAAAATACCAACAAGAAAAACAACTACATTAATTATACTAACTACATGAATGCATATGCAGATCCAACTAATGTCTTGAGCAATAAATCAACACAATGCATGAAAATCCAGCCCCAGAGATCCTTAAGTAATAATTCAGCAAAATCTCAAATTCATGCATAATCAGAAATCCAACGTATCACTAATTTCATTCACTACCAACCCTTGTGTGTGTGTGAATTCAATATATCAATTCAATCAAAATTTTAATACAACTCATGAACCAATGTGACAAATAAAAGATATCAACTCAGAATTTTAATCCCCTCTATATGCTTGTCTTCACATTTTTTCATTTTTTTTTCTTCATTTTACGAGTGCGTTTTACGCTCCATCTCGTGTAATATTAACTTAGCATGTGCAATGTCCATTTTTCTTAGGCTTTTCAAAATTACCCACGTAGCGAACTTTCCACCAGTGACTCCCAAACCAGTTGGCTTTAGGACACTGAGTGTAGAGACACTCCTAAGTGCTTACTTGTTCGAGCAATAGAGGCCACAAAAACAGACTAGCTAAGAATCTGCTCATATCTGTCTACTTTTCTTTATTTATTTTTGTTTTTTTCAGTTAAGACAGACATCGAAGCAATTGTGTATTTCATCCTTTATATCATATGACCCAACACAGTATAGAGGTCACCACTATCTTCAATTAGCACCTAATCCATTAAATTGAACCAAAATTCAACTGACTGAATATATCGAATGTGCAACGAAAAATTAAGGGTCTTGAGTTCAATAAGACTAACAAATAGTTAGAATTTCCAATTTAGCAGTCCTTATCCATCTTACTTAAAATTATTACAAAATTCATCAAAATTTTATCATCGGCCATCATTAAACTTCATGCATCAATTACCGCTCAAGTTATGCAATGAAATATGATCCTAAATACATGCAACAAACTAATTAACACTAAATATAACAAGAAAAATATTTTTATGATTTTAAAATTTTTTTTTTAATTCATTCTAAATGCTAAACCAACTAAACAATATGCAAAAATATGCAAATGCAACATAATATTCCTAAAACTACTATATATATGCAGACTAAATACTTTTCCACCCCTAAACTCAAAGCAGACAATGTCCTCATTGTTAAAGAAATAAAGAACTGAAGAAAGAAGAACAAGAGGACTCCCCTAGCAGGTCAATCGTCGTGATCGACCTCCTCATCATGGTCATCAGGAGGTGGGTACACCGGCAATGGATGTGGCTCAGGAAAAAGAACAGGATCGGCCGTCGGATTCATCCAGGCGAACATCTCAGTCAAAGCCATGTTAAAATTAGTCTGAGAATCAAACATATGAGCTTGACGTGCTGCGAGTCGTGCATTCTGCCTTTCTAATCGATCCATCCGATTATCGACCCACACTTGTAAATTTCGGAGCTGAGAGCTGAATTTGGCCTTACGCTGAACTCCAGAAGTAGACGGTTCACCAGTTTCAGCAACAGGGTCGTTGTGGATGATAAAACCTAAACCACGGGGATGCGATTCACCGCCGTCCCAGACTTTATAGCGCGAAATCAAGCCATGGTCCAACAAAATCAATGGCTGCTGCATAGACTCATCTGACCCCCATCTAACGCCTGCTTGCCTACATAACCCACAAATTAACGAGGGATGGGGCAAACCTCTTTGAGTAGGACCGCGCATATTCTTCCTAATCGACGCCTCGATCACATCCCCCGCATTTATGTGTTTGCCTGTCACGATAGCATATAGCAATACCGTCCGTTCTTTCGTTACATCACTAAGGTGCGTAGATGGCATAAACTTGGCACATATAAATGCATACTAGATTTTTCCATAACGGCTCAAGCAATTAAATGGGAATATCATGGAACCTTGATGGCCTCTAGTGGTCCAAACCGTCCCAGGCTTGCACAATGCGCGTATGATCGTGTCGTAATTCGGATTCTCAAGAACAAACTTCGCGTATTGGCAAAAGACGGGCGGCTCTAAGTTATAAAATTCATTAATCGTAGCGCCACGAAAAGAGACCAGCTTTCCCCGAATCATAACAGTACAACGCGATGTATCCTCAGCATTAGCATAGAATTCCTTGACAATCGATATTACTTCAGGATCCGGTTGATCCGTGAACGAATCCCATCCACGCTCCATTATCATACGAGCCATATCGCCATCAACTAGCTCCTCGGGACGAAGACCGCGCTCGGGAGTTAGAGCTTTACCCAGCAAATAGTGATCAAATTTGTCCGCCGCCTCCGCACTAACAAACTTTTTCTTATCATAAGCACGGGTCGATGGTGTGGAACTTTCGCCTTGTTGACGTTTTAGTGGCATATTGAACAAAATACCAAGTCCTAACTTGCAATATCCCACCGCGAATGTGTAGCACAAACCGAACAATCCAAAGAGTGGAAAACGGACAAGTTGTGTCTATGAGGCAATTCAACAAACATTTGGCGGGCACTATTTTTCTCCCCCAAATTCAGAGCATACACACAAGGGCTAATAACAAGAAGCTCTTCTGTGACACACCACACGAACAGACAACTCCATCCCAAAACTCCTCCAGTTGGCCAACACAAACCAACTGGGAACCAAAAATAGAATGCAAAGAAGAAGCAAAACCAAGCGGAGACCCGAAGGGAAACTGAAGGTAGTACCTGGAATGGGTAGGCAACGAACTGCTCGTGTCCCAAATTGAAGGCCTGCTATGACAGAGTCGACTCCCTTCGTGGCAGAATCTAACTCCGTGTAGTAGATGGAGGGGGTGGGTAGTAGCGTAATCGGTAGGGAGATGTGCAAAAGGAAAAGAAGAAACCGGATGGGAGATGGAGTCTGATGAGAGGGAGAGAGAGAGTCTCGGCTGGAAGGATTTGGGTGGGGAGGTAGTCTCGGTTGGGAGGATGTTGAGGAAGAAGTGAGATGATTGTGGCGAGGAGGGTGTTGTGATTGGGTCTCGGCTGGGAAAAGAATAGGGAGAAAGTTCGTAACTGGGGGTGGGTCTCGGCTGGGAAGGGTTATAATGTGACCCAATGTCGACCGGTCTCTGAGTTTAAAACTTTTTTTTTTCTATTCCGTGCATGGCCGGGGCCGTGGATTTGCTCTATAATTCTGGTCGGGGCCAGAATTGACTGAGAGGAGCCGGCTGGGGCCGTGTTTGTCGAGGCATAAAGCTGGCTGGGGCTGTATTCGGTTGCAAGGTGCTGGCCGGGGCCATGAAGTCGTAGGCTGAAAGCTGGCTGGGGCCAAGTTAGGCTGCGAGGATCCAGCTGGGGCCGTGTGTTCCTAGGTAAAATCCTGGTCGGGGCCGTGTATGGCTGCAAGCTTCCGGCCGGGGCCGGGATTTCTGGGCTTAAAGTCGGCCGGGGCCATGCACTTTGTGACTAAAAAAAAAATTTCTTTTATGCTGTTTAATCTTTGCAATGTAGTTCACCAATACCTACAATGAAACAAAAAATGCCCAAGGATTAGAATGGTTTAACACGGCGTAATATATCCTAAGCTAAATAGCTTTGAAATCCTAAATTAACTAAGTTGAACTAAACGACGTAGAAATTGAAAAACGCATGAAATGACTAATGTAAAGTCGGGTTGCCTCCCGAAAAGCGCGTTTGTTTAATGTCGTTCGCTCGACATGTTGCTACTCAAGTGTGATGAACGGGGTCCAATAATTCCACGAGCTCGACGTCCTCCACTTGATATCCTTCGTAGAACGGTTTAAGCCGATGACCGTTCACTTTAAATATCCTTCCCGTGCGTGGGTCATTAATCTCTATCGCGCCATGAGAGGAAATGTGAACAATCACAAAGGGCCCTTCCCACCGAGAACGCAGCTTTCCTGGAAATAGTTTCAAGCGGGAATTGTACAAAAGGACCTTTTGACCGAGTACAAACATTTTTCGTAAAATTTGCTTATCGTGAAACGCCTTTGTTCTTTCCTTGTACAATCTTGAGCTTTCATAAGCCTCATGGCGTAGTTCTTCTAACTCTTGTAATTGCAATTTCCTATGTTCGCCAGCTTCAGTCATGCTCCAGTTACATCGTTTAATGGCCCAAAAAGCCTTATGTTCTAGCTCGACTGGTAGATGACATGGCTTTCCGAAGATGATCCGATACGGTGACATTCCGATAGGAGTTTTGTATGCTGTGCGATAGGCCCATAATGCATCTTCTAGCTTTAGACTCCAATCTTTTCTGTTAGGCTGAACGACTTTCTCCAAAACGGACTTGACCTCACGGTTTGAGACCTCTACTTGGACATTGCTCTGCGGATGGTAAGCCGTTGAAACTTTGTGCATGACATTGTATTTCTTAAACAGTGCTGTTAATGTCCTATTGCAAAAGTGCGTTCCTTTATCGCTGATGATGGCTCTCGGAGTTCCAAACCTGACAAATATGTTAGATTTGACAAAATCTGCAACAACTTTAGAATCGTCAGTCTTGGTGGCTTTAGCCTCCACCCATTTGGAAACATAGTCAACAGCCAGAAGAATGTAAACATTACCATAAGAGACAAGAAATGGCCCCATGAAATCAATGCCCCAAACATCGAAAATTTCAATAACCAAAATGGGTGTTTGTGGCATTTGATTCCTACTGGATATGTTTCCGGTCTTTTGACAATTAGCACATGATTTACAAAATAGATAGAAGTCTTTAAAAATACTAGGCCAAAAAAAACCACATTCTAAAATTTTATGAGCTGTTCGTTTTGGTCCAAAATGACCCCCACAAGCGTAAGAATGAAAGAAAGTTAAAATGGATGAAAACTCAGAGTTAGGGACACATCTTCTAACTACCTGATCAGCACAGAATTTCCATAAATAGGGGTCATCCCAGACATACCGTTTCACATCGCTCTTAAGCTTCTCTTTCTGCATTTTGGAGAACTCACTAGGAATATAAGCGCTGACTAAATAATTAACAATGTTTGCGTACCAGGGTGCAGCCTTATCAATGGAGAATAGATGCTCATCTGGAAAGGAGTCTCGCAGTGGAAGTGCTTCTTCATCTTTAAGCAACCTGCTCAAGTGATCTGCCACTAAATTGTCTGCTCCTTTCTTGTCCTTTATTTGCAAGTCAAATTCTTGGAGCAGCAGGATCCATCGTATGATCCTTGGTTTGGAATCCTTCTTTGTAAGCAGATACCTGAGAGAAGCATGGTCAGAGTAAACTATGACTTTAGTACCGAGAAGATAAGATCTAAATTTGTCTAAAGCAAAAACAATAGATAATAATTCTTTTTCTGTTGTGGAATAGTTAATCTGAGCAACATTCAATGTCCGAGAAGCATAATAGATGGCATGTGCAGCTTTGTCAACTCGTTGGCCCAAAACAACCCCTACTGCATAGTTGCTGGCGTCACATATGATTTCGAAGGGTAAATTCCAATTCGGTGGTTGTATCACCGGTGTGGAGGTCAATAGGGTCTTTAATTTATCAAACGCCCCTTTTCACTCATCGTCAAACTGGAATTCTACCTCTTTTTGCAGCAACTTACACAACGACATAGCTATTTTGGAGAAGTCCTTGATAAATCTTCGATAAAAACCTGCATGACCAAGAAAAGAACGAATCTCCCGCACGCTTGCGGGGTAAGGTAAAGCAGCAATAATTTCTATCTTAGCTTTATCCACTTCTATTCCCTTAACTGAAACTACATGACCTAGGACGATACCCTGTTCTACCATAAAATGACATTTTTCCCAATTTAGAACAAGATTCGTCTCTAAGCATCTATCCAACACACGAGTTAAATTATCTAAGCATTCATCTAACGAATCACCATGAATTGTGAAATCATCCATAAATACTTCAATGCAATGTTCAAGAAGATCATAAAATATACTTATCATGCATCGTTGAAACGTACTGGGTGCATTACAAAGTACGAAGGACATCCTACGGTATGCAAATGTACCGAATGGGCATGTGAAAGTGGTCTTTTCTTGATCTTCAGGTGCAATCACAATTTGGTTATAACCCGAAAAACCATCTAAAAAGCAATAATAAGTGTGACCTGCTAATCTTTCTAACATTTGGTCAATAAAAGGGAGAGGGAAATGATCTTTTCTAGTTACGGCATTCAACTTCCTATAATCAATACACACTCTCCATCCTGTTTGCAAACGAGTAGGCACTAACTCATTATTATCATTTTTAACGACAGTTATGCCGACTTTCTTAGGAACTACTTGAACTGGACTGACCCATTGACTATCTGAAATAGGGTAGATAATACCTGCATCGAGTAATTTCAGAACTTCTTTTTTCACAACCTCTATCATAGGTGGATTCAGTCTGCGTTGAGCATCTCGCTTTGGGGTGGCTCCTTCTTCCAAAAGAATGCGATGCATACACACAGCTGGGCTAATACCTTTGATATCTGCAATTGTCCAACCAAAGACTTGTACGTGGTCCCTTAAGACTCTAAGCAACTTTTCTTCTTGGACTTTGGTTAGATTATTTGCAATTATCACTGGCAGTGTTTCCTCTTGCCCTAGATATGCATATTTCAAATGGATTGGTAGAGGCTTTAATTCCAACCTCGGAGCCTGCACAACAGAAGGTAACAACCTTTCATGAGTCACCGGTAATTGAATGGACGAAATGGCATACTTATCAGAAATTTTCGGTAACGAGTGTAATGCAGCTATAGTATCCTTTAATTATGCATGTTGTTCAATCTCGTCTTCCTCTTCCAGCTCCAAACTATTCGTGATAGCATCCTCCAAGGTGTCCATGTGTATATGGTCGAAAGATTTCTGCACCAAGGAATCAATGACATTAATAGAAAACACGGAATTGACATCACTAGGGTACCTCATGGCCTCGTAAATGTTGAATTGAATCTTTTCGCCGTCAAATTCCATGGTCAAGGTCCCATTGTGCACATCAATCATCGTTCTTGCTGTTTTCAAGAATGGCCTCCCTAATAAGATATGAGCAGGATTTGGAGATGTATCGTCTTCCATGTCCACAATATAAAAATCTGCGGGAAATATTAATTCGTTCACCTGCACCAATACATCTTCAATTACCCCTTCAGGGTATGTGTTAGTACGATCAGCTAATTGGATAATGACACCAGTGTTTTTCAAGGGACCTAGATGCAAAGAAACATAAATAGATAGTGGCATAACATTAATTGATGCTCCTAGATCTAGCATAGCTCTCTCAAACCTGGTATTACCTATCTTGCAGGGAATGGTAAACATACCCGGATCTTTACATTTTGGAGGCATTTTTCTTTGCAGAACAGCAGATACATTTTCTCCAACGGTTACCTTTTCATTGTCTTGTAATTTCCTTTTATTAGTGCATAATTCCTTCAAAAATTTTGCATACCTTGGAACTTGCTTGATTGCATCTAATAAAGGAATGTTCACCTCTACCTTTCTAAAGGTCTCCAGAATCTCTTTCTCTTGCTCGTCCTTCTTTGAAGTTCTAAGATTCCTAGGAGGAAAAGGTAAAGGGTTAGACTTAAGCTGAATAGGAGATTTAGGGATTACCTTTGAGATCTCTGCCTCCTCCTTAGCTTTATCCTCATCAAATTCAACCATAGCCCTTGGTGTATCCATTTGTTTTCCACTCCTTAAAGTAATTGCACTTGCGTTTTCCCTCGGATTGATCATCGTTTGAGAGGGCAACTTCCCAGAGCCTTGAGAATCCAATCGTCCAACTGTGGTAGCTAATTGGCTCATTTGATTTTCTAAGCTATGAATGGAAGCCTTTGTATCTTGTTGGAACTGTTGGGTCTGATTCATGAACTGTTGGATATGATTCATGAAGGTTTTAAACATATCTTCCAAAGATGTTTTAGATTTTGTAGGTGCTACTTGTCGAGGTGGATACTGCTGTTGAGCTTGTTGAAAACCTTGTTGTCGATTTGGAAAAACATTCAACATTAGTGGCCTGTTTCCTCCGTAGCTCAGATTAAGATGATCCCTCCATCCTGGATTGTAAGTATTAGAGTAAGGATCATATCTTCTCTGAGGTTGTCCTTGAAAATTTCCTGCTACATTGGCTTGCTCTATGGTGCCATCTTCTTGCAATGTAGGACAAGTATCTGTCGAATGATCCGATGACAAGCAGATTCCACAAGTTCTTGTAACTTGCCCGTTCCCCACAGAAAGTTGACGAACCATAGCAACTAACTCCGAGAGTTGTTGTTCAATGTTGCTCGAGCCAACCTCATTAACTCTTTTCGGTGCATGGTCCATCCGAGTTCCGTATTGCTGTGAGTTGGCCGCCATGTTAGCAATTAAGTTCCGTGCGGCGTCTGGAGTTTTATCGACCAATGCTCCTCCACTTGCAGCATCGATCATACTCCTATCCATCGGTAGTAGTCCCTCGTAGAAGTACTGAATTTGGTGTTGATCGTCAATTTGATGTGGACAACACGAACACAGCTTCTTGAACCTTTCCCAATACTCGTGAAGAGTTTCGCCACTAAACTGTCTGATAGCGCATATCTCCTTCCTTATGTTGGCAACCCGTGAAGGAGGGAAATACTTCTCCACGAATAACCTCTTCATATCATCCCACGATTGGATCGAACCGGAGGGAAGATAGTACAACCAATCTTTTGCCAAATCTGCTAAGGAGAATGGAAAAGCCCTAAGCTTTATGTGTTCTTCCGACACTCCATGTGGCCTCATTGTGGAACAAACCACGTGGAATTCCTTCAGATGCTTATATGGATCTTCACCTGTAAGACCACGAAAAGTAGGCAAAAGGTGAATTAAGCCAGATTTCAATTCAAAAGCAGCATCTAGAGCAGGATATTCTATGCATAATGGTTGTTGGCGTAAATTAGGAGTAGCCAACTCCCTCATAGTCCTATTATTTGGTGCAACCATTTCTTCTTCTGAATCGCTGGAAGAAGTCAGTAATGCGAGCGCAACGTTTAAGCCTGGTGATGTAGTAAAATCGTCTTCGAACTCCGAAGTTATGTTTCGTGCTCGACGAGTCTCCTTCCGTATTCTTCTTGCAGTTTTCTCTATCTCTGGATCAAATTTTAAATTAGGAGAGTGAGAGGATCGAGTCATATACTGAAAGAAAACAAAGAAAATTTTATAAAAACAATCACTTCCCCGGCAACGGCGCCAAAATTTGAAAGCTGTCGTTTTCACTCCAAAATTATTCCTTACTTTCACTCTATCAATATAAAATTGGTATAATGGCAAGCAAGAGTCGAACCCATGGGAAGTGTATTTTATAATTTATCTGAATGCTTCTAACAGTAAATAACAAGTAATAATAAAAAGGGAATTTTTGTAACTATGATTCTACTAGAAAATAAAAAGTATAAATGAAGATTATCCAATGATTTGCAAACTTCAGTTCTTCAGTTCAGTATCATCTTTTCATAAATATGATATAATCAAGTTAATTAATATATTTCCTTCAATGAAATTAATAACCCTAGGTAACCACGGTCCGTGTTACCTGAAATTCCCCACAGATTTTAAATCTAATGTGACAATCACCCCCACTAGACCCTAATTATCATACAACCTAGAACTATCAGTCTAGATTTAATATAACAATAGCATTAAGAATTAGGGAATTAGATTATTCCAAGCAATAATCGTACAATCGCAGACTATTTAACCTGTCTTCTTGATATCATAGCAATATTCAAAAGCTTGACCACAATCAAACATCACTATTCGCTACTTATGATCAGATATAACATCGTTTGCTTAATATTGTACCTTAATCTAGCATATGATAATAATCAAATCAATTCAATAGGCCCTTATCAAATTAATCAAACCAATTATCATTAAGCAATTCAAATAGATCATCAAGAATAAACTCCACAGTTGAAGGAAAAGAAACTAATAACTCAATTAATTCATAGATAATAAATAAGATTCAACATCCCTTAGAACTGAAAATAGAGAACTTAGCCTGACATAGTCAAAAACGCCAATTAATCTTCAATGAAAATCTTTCTCTCTCTAAGTTGTATTAAAATCATCCTAATCCTAACTATTTATATCTCTAATAACTCTACTAAAAACTCCTAACTCGTAGCAACATCACAATCCTTCTTTTGCTCAACTTCTGGAAACGCACGGACACTTGAAATTAATTCCGCCGACCACGGCCCCGGCCACGGATTGCACTATAAAAAGCCGGCCCCGGCCGTGGTTACTGTTCATAATTACAAAATTGCCATTAAGCTCCATTTTTACCGTTTTGACCCTCCAAAGCTATTTTCTGCAATATAAACATAAAAACAAGTAAAATGCAAATAAAAATACTCAATGATAGCAATTTATTAAGCTCAAAAATATCGATTCGTAAGTATAAACTACACTCATCAATATGTCATTGCTCCCTTCTTGGCATACACTTTCTTCAATCCTCAAGTAACATTAGATATGATATGTCTAATGACTTCCATCATCAACAACACTCGGCATTAGACTCGCTTGGTAACTAGCTATAATCCTTCAGAGATCAGACTTTTTCCCTTCATATAGGGTTTTCTACAGACAACAAATATGGTGATCTAACTAGATAAGGCATGGATCTTTTAGAGTTGAATGCTCTATTACTATTGTAGTTGGAGTTTGATGAAGTTACTCCTGTCTTTTCAATGATTTTCATTAAACTCATGCCAAGTAGAGAAATCTTCATCTTCCTTCCTGGAATGACATTTGTTGGGAAGATCTTGCATGAATTTGTAGTTGACATTCTTTTGTGAGAATACCTTGACAAAGGTTTATGAAGAGTTGAGAATGATGTTGAGTCTCTTGTTTATAGTAATGTCTTTCACCAGAAGTAAGTGAAGACATTTTGTTATTTTCCAGGGGTACATGAAAATGATTACCAAATAATTAAGCATTTGTATGCACATCGGAATTAGTTTATTTGGTAAAACCCTTTTATGATCCTTAATCTAAAAACATACTTATAAATGGTTTGCTAATAGAAAGACATCACACGAATATATTACATTCATAGCATATATAAGAAAGATAAAGAATGAGGTAGAGAGATATTGAGAACACAAAGATTTTTAAGAGGTTCGGAGCCTGAACTACTCCTATTCCTCTATTTCACTCTATTGGGCAAAGATATTCCACTAAAGATAAATGGATACTAAGTCCTTATAATTAGACACTAAGTCTTCCCAATAAGGATTTGATTCACTAAGAATCATGTAAGCCACTAAGTCTCGTCTTTCTCTTCAGGACATTAATCCTCTTCACATCTTGGGGTTGATTCCTCTGAATTAGGTGGGTCATTAAGTCCCGACTTTATAATGTTGTGATCCAACTTTATATGAATAAATAAAGATTGAATTACACTTTAAATGTGCTATGGAGTTTTCATATATGTTTATTTTTGTGTTTTGTTTCAAGAATCCAAATCAAACAATTATTAGAAAAATAAAAGTTATTTTTTTTAATCTTAAAGTTAAGGTTTGGAGAAAACCTAAAAGGGTTAAAACTTAAACCCTAATCCTAAAACCCTAAAGTGAAAAATAAGTTAAAACCTAAACCCTAATTTAAAAACCTTAATATTCAAACCCTAAACCCTAGAAAGGTACTATTCATAAATATGCATTTAAATACAAAAATGATACGGATAAAATGCGATAATAATACAAAAATTATATGGTATAAATATAAAAAGTCAACTATGAATAGTAAAAGTCAACTATACAAATTAGTATACTTAATTAAGATGAAGGCTAAACTACGTAAGTTTGATTAGTTACATGAATCATTAATCAACCAATCAAATGCTAGCATATAAAAGACTAAACTACCCTTGAACTAAGCTCGGTAAAAGACCATTAATGCTCCTCAAATAATCGATTATTTAAGCAACCAAACAAAGCCTAATAATATTCTTTTAGTAGGCTTAATCTTGGCTATCCAAAGGTGAGATGATGATATCATTTTATTGTGATGATTATATGAAATTAATGCCATTAAATGGCCTAAAGATCCAGCCAAGCAAGGTTGAAAAGTTATGATGAATTGTGATATTTTAGCAAGACTTAACCATAAACTAAATGGCTTAATGACCGTAATGCCCTAGGTTTGATTTTCCTATAAATAGAGAACTATTTTCTTCACATTTACTTGGTTAGTTCAAAGCAATAATTATAGTGCCAAAGCTATACATACATTTAAAAGTGAGTTTTAAGTGGAAATTATAAAGAAATAGTTAAAGCTAGCAAATTAAAAATGTACAATCTCTGGTCATTATAATGTTCGATTTTTCTTTCCTCTTTAATTTTTATAAAGCTCAAGAACGCGAGTCGTAGCCATGTACGATTGTCGTTATTGTCGTTCTCCGTGTTCTTCACGTGTTTTTAAGTATTTCTCTATTTTATAGTACTTATAATGACGAATTTCATTTCATAGTCTAAAACTTAAGAACGTATGTTGTAGCCATGTACAATTGTCATTCTCTGTGTTCTTCGTATATTCTTGAGCAATAATTATAAATAGTTATAATTAATTACACAAGCCGTTATAATGACCAAATTATTTCAAGTATAAATTTCATAATCACATATGTAAATAGTTATAATGCTCAAATTATTTCAAGTATAAAATTCAAAGCTCAAGAACATAAGTCGTAGCCATGTACGATTATTCATTATTCATGTTCTTCGTGTATTCTTGAGTAAAAGTCATGAATATTTCTATGAGAAGGTTTATAATTTTCTTATTTTTATGTTATAAAGTGTTATTGTTTGTTAGAACAGTTTATCTTAGTAAATTAATGCTTAAGGTATCGTGTTTTATCAATTATGTCAAAGAAATAATGAAACAGTTTTGTGCAGTCCCCTTACTATCAAAATATGTGTAAATTAATTAGGAATTTTGAACTTTGGTCTAAATATGAATGATAGATACAGAAGTTATGAACTCGTGAAATTTTGAACGCCTAAAAAATATTTTAAAACAAAGAAGTTATGATTGTTTATCCGAGCTGGAGTATGAAAGCAAACATGTTGTCTACGTTTTAAAAAGTGCCTTAAAAATGATTTTTTAGTTAACAAATTTTTCGAATAAAACCACCTATGGAAATAGTCTAAACAAGTTATAACAACACTTATTAAGAAATAAAATTTTTATAAACTAACATTCGAGTATGCGTAGACAATTATGTAGGCATTTAATACTTTACTGAAAAAATCCTAAATTGCTTCAATGCGAGTTTTCTATCATTAATCTTTGTTTACTTATTTATTTTTTATGTGATTTATACATCTTGAACAAACAACGTGTTATAAATCTTTGATATGAAAGTTATTGGTTCTTGTTTCGGCATAACTTAAGAAATGAAATGTTCTTTCATGATATATTTCCAAACATACTTTATTTTATCAAACCAAGTTATCTTGGGGCGATCATGACATGTGAAGTAAACTGAGATGAACGAATGTGTAGCAGTATTCATAATTAGTCCAGTGTAATGTATGTTATGCATAACGTAGGATGTCATTAGGTTGATCTCCTTCATATGTCCACTGTATGGTTATAAGTTAAAAGACAAACGAACAGTTCAAGGTCTAACCACCACTCAATTTTGCTATGTTAAAATATTTGTGATATCAATTGTTGTGCAATGAATCTTTTCAATATATATCGGTGTGAGTTCACTTATATGCTATGTGTTTAAGACTTGCTGAGCATTTTTAGCTCACCCTCACAAATAAACCCCAATTTGCAAATAGACATGAGAGCTCTGGCTCAAAGAAGAAAGGAAAGAAGAAATGCGTAGACTAGTTTACTGCATTCCTTACTTGTTCTTAAATGTACTCATAATGATATTTTGTAATAAAAATAAGTCTCACACACGTAACCGAATATTATATTAATATTATCATGTTTCATCACATCCTCTTGTTATGTCTTTACTTTTATAAGACTTAGAATTGTTAAACATTAACACATTATTGATATGAACTACTTATCATAATGAGGATGGTAAATAACATTGTGAATACTGTAAGCATTCGAGACAGGTCTAATCGATGTTAAATGGTCAGATTCATCATTAGGTTCCTCAGACCCAAGTACAAGCTTATTATTACTATTTTGAATGCCAGATAAATAAGATTATTGATATGAAAAAATATCATTATAACCAAATGTGTTTCGAGTGAGAGTTTTAACTAGTTGGGTATGTTCTATACGGGAAAAGAATTTTGTACCGGACAAAGATAGAAATATTTGTCACGGATAAAGATGAAAATATTTATCACAAATGAAAATACAAACATTCATCGCGAGATTCTCTATTCCTAAGAACCATCCTAATGATTTAATGTCGTGAATATTAGAATATGTAAAGTTATAGAATATCTGAATCTTAAGGTTAAAACACTAGAGATGAGTATTAAGTCTCTTGCATTGATTACAAGGACTTAGTATGAAATAATAAAAAATCTTAGAGAATTATGATGAGAACTTTGTTTATGAATAAAGGGAATCATCTATAATCCTAGTGACTTAGCATTTATAGTGATAACCAAATCAACTATAGAAAGTATAGTGCTTTGGGAGCATCACAGGTTGGTACCAAAGCTGTATATTATAGCTCTAAGGTAACAAATATCTTAGGATATAATATGATAGAAGTAGGAATAAATGGACTTGTGAAGAAACCATAGACAATTAAAAGCTAATACTTAAATTTTAAAATCCTTTAAACATAAAATGTTATGTGAAAGAAACATACTAATTTAAAGTTAAACTCTTGTGTAGGTTGGCTGCAATTCTAAGTTGGGAAGAGATAATGTAAGCAAACGCACATCCTGTGGTCCTCGAAAGTGATCCCGAGGATGATCCAATTGAAGATCCGATGATAGAACATGCGGGTGACCACCCAATGATCAACTTTGTGGACATGTCTGATGATGATGATTTTGATGAAATTCAACATGACATGGATATCTTAGACGCCGAGGATGGTGATCCAAAATCCGAGTTGGATGACATCATCGAAGAAATGAATGAAAAAAGAAGCGGCGAAAGTAGCATTAATGGACGCCACCACCGAAAGAATTGAGACTCTTGAAATTATATGGTTGGAGGAAGTTGAGAGAAACCACGCACAAGTGGTTCAGTTAGCCATCAAGGAAGCCAAAAGGTTCCAGCTATAAGAAGAACATTCCTATGAAAAGAGTGAACATCGTTTTTCCTATTGAGAACTTCACAAGGAGGTAAAAGATTTTCCTATGACAAGGAATGAATCAGGCTATGAGATCAATCGATCTGTAGTTTCGAGTATGTTAAATAGGGATTTTCAGAAGGTTGAGAACAATTAAGGAAAAGACTTGTAATATTTAAATTATGTTTTATATGTGTAATATTAGCATTCCCATTTTTATAAGGAATGTTAATAATAGTAAAGTGAAATTATTCACTCGGTTAATAGTAGTTTATAATGTGTGAAAGTTTATAAATACAAATTTTGTTATGAAATATGATGTGTAAAATTTCTTTATGCTTGTATATTTATACTTGTCTTTCTTTCATTTTAGAGAAATGGCACCACCAAACATAAGAGCAAGAGTGACGACACATGCTAGTAGTAGTGGTGAAAGTGTTGAACAACCACCTAGTGATAATCAGACTACCGAAAATCTTATGCAACAATTTGTTAATAAGTTAATGAGTGACATAGTAAATCAAACAAATCCACCCCGAGCACACACAGGTACATTTAAAGACTTTAAGAATGTAGGACCTCCCGAATTTCAAGGAACCACTGAACCAATCGATGCCCAAAATTGGGTTACTGAAATTGAAAAGGCTTTTGACATAGCCGAGGTTGGAGAAAACCAAAAGAAGAAATTTACTTCTTATCTGTTAAAAGGCAAAGCGAACTTTTAATGGGAAGCCAACAAATCAAGGGCGAGAGAAGGTATAATCACTTGGGAAAAGTTTAAGGAATTATTTTTCAAGAACTTTTTTCCAATAAGCATGCAGAATCGAATGGAAGTCCGATTTCTAAATTTAACGCAAGGGGACATGATAGTTCCCTAATATGCAACAACGTTTAATGAGCTCGCGCGTTTTCCTCCACATTAAGTGGCGACGAAGGAACGTAAAGTGAAGAGGTTTGAAGATGGGTTGAAACCCTGGATTCATGGCAAAGTTGTCGTATTGCAGATAGAGAATTTCTTGCAACTTCTAGAGAAAGCCATCATTGCCGGAGGTGGCACTGATGCCTTTAATAAATATAAGAAGGAAGAAGAAAATATAAATAATCAACAGGGTAGTAGGGGAAATAACAAAAAAAAATAATGGTGGGGGAAATTTACAGAAAGAGGAAGATAATAAAAAGAAAATAGAACCTTGTAAGACATGTGGCAAGGGCCACATAGGAGTGTATCTTAAGGGGGGAAATGTTTGTTATAACTGTAAACAGGAAGGACACCTAGCCACGACCTGCCCAAACCCAAAGAAAGACATATGTTTTAACTATGGAGTAATGGGACATCAAGCCAATATGTGCCCTAAGAAAGGAGGAGAAATGGAAGGGAGCAAGGCGAGTAATGTCACCCCTACAACTACACCGGGAAACACGGGTCGTCCAACTGCAAGAACCTTTAATATGACTGTGAGAGATGCAGTTGCATCTCAAGATGTAGTCTCAAGTATCATTCCAATAAACTTCATAAATGTTTATGTGTTATTTGATTCAGGTGCTTCTTGTTCATTTATTTCACATGAATTTGCTAAAAAATTGAACATGCCTAGTGAGAACTTAGATTTTTCCTTAAATAAAGAAATTGTTAATAGGAAAATAATACCTGTTAATCACATCCTTAAGAAATGTTGCATAGTGATTAAGGGTCGCGATTTAAAGGTGGATCTTATTCCCATTCAATTAAGGGAATTCGATGTAATTATAGGTATGGATTGGTTGACTAATCACAAAGCGATGATTGATTGCCAAAAGAAATACGTTAACCTTCTAACAATGTCGAAGTCAAAAGTCATTTTCAACAAAATTAAATTAACAAGAAAATTTCGTTGTTCGTCAGCAGTGCAAGCAAAGGGATTACTTAAGAAGGGGCGTCAAGGTTATTTGGCATATATCGTAGATACTCAACGGAAAGAGTTAGATATAGATCAAATATCAGTTGTAAGGGAATTCACGAACGTATTTCCTAATGACTTACCTGGTTTCCCTGTGACAACCCCAAATCTAGGTTCCATAACCTCGGGTTTGGTTCTCACTGTACAATACTTTACTAACAATTAAATATATAATTTACATTTAAACTTTGTGGAATAATATATAAAGGTTCCTTACAAAAAGGTTACAATCCCAGAGTCAATCAACCATAACATAAACAGTTCCTATATTAAGGAATTACAAAAGATTTACCAACAGTAAATACATATTAAACATTTAATTAACATGTATAATTTAATTTAATCTCTGGCTTTCCCTTTTCCCTTATCCTTCTTGGAGCAGTCAGGTCTAGCTGAAAATGGTTCATGATATAGCAAGGGTGAGCAACTAGTTTGCTCAGCAAGTTTAAGAACAATAATAAAGATTTAATATATATCATGAATGAATGGGAACTAACATCAAGTGTTTCAACGATAGATATAACAATTGTGAAATAAACAAGACTCAAATTTCAATGAACGGGAATATTTGAATCTTAATATGCTGAGTGGTCATCAAGGACCCTGAACTAACGAGGGTATAATAGAGTTTCCTCTGACCCTTTTAGTAATTTGGTTTTCAAGGGGATCAGCCTATTCAACCCACTGTATATGCATTACATTTAGTCATCCGGTGCCAAAGTCGATTTCCCAACATAAAATTCCCTTTATCTAGGGTTGTTCAATTCTAAGACTTATTATAATTAAGAATCCGCATCAAACAATGGTTTGGATAAGCTCTTAAAGGTATTCAATTTATTGAATTTATAAACGCAATGTCTAACTGAACAATTAGCTTAGACATTTTTAATACAGTTCATAAAACAAAAACTATTAAGCTTCAAATGCACCAAGTGCGATTTTATAAACAATATGGATGTGGAATAATTTTAAATAATTACACCACTTCAAACTCTGGAAATAAATACATGTATAGAAACTTATTCAACAATAATTAAGTAGGGTTAAAGAACTTGCCACGTGCGTCGTCTACAGCTAACCAACTTAATTTAATAATCCTTGTACGGACCTAATAAGTAAATCAATTTGATCTTAAATTAGTATCATATACCAGTAAGTATAATAACTTTTATAACTCTTACGAGCCACATAATTGAATAATTACGGGTACATAAACACTTAGGAAATATTGTCACTACTTGATAATATTTTAAACATAAAGAACCTATATTAACTATTTAATATAGTTCAAATAATTATCTAATATTATTAATAATTTAATAATATTTTATTAGCCTTGTGGTATTATTCATCATTTAATAATACTTTATAAATGTTCTAAGATTAACTAATATTATTAATCATTTGATAATATTTTATTCATTATCTAATATTATTAACTATTTAATAATATCTTATTAAGTATCTCATATTATTAATATTTAATAATATTTTATTAATTATCTAATATTATTAATTATTTAATAATATTTTACTAATTATTTAATATTATTAATCACTTAATAATATTTTATTAGTTGTCTAATATTATTAATCATTTAATAATATTTTATTCCCTTATTAATATTATTATTCATTTAATAATATTTTATTGACCGTATAATATTATTATACTTTTAATAATATTTTAATAATTTTCTAATATTATTGTTTATTTAATAATATTTTATTAACTTAATTTATATTATTAAATCTTTAATAATATTTATCATCTTTTATTTATTAATTCAACTATCCTTAATTTTAAAAATACTTTGTTGAGTCAAAAAATAATAAAATACTTTTTGGAACATTTTTCATTTTCTGACTCGGACCGACCCGACCCGACCCAACAAACTGGGAATCCAGCCCAACCCTACCGGCGCTCGGAATGCACTGATTCCAGTGTTGTCGACGCTAGAAACAGAATGCGTAAGCGCTGCCGGCGCTCGGGTATTTCGTGTCCAGAATTTGGTAAATTCCAACTTGAGTTATTTTGATTAAAACTTGTACTAAATGAAATCTACACATCCAAAGGACACAAAATCAGTGTTGATGTGTTCATAACTTCTTGTTTTACAATATTCCATGGTTCGATTGTCTTTTTTAAAACGTTTTACACGAAATTTACGAATCGAACCACCTAGGATTTAAAAACGACATCTTTTGCGGTAAAAGCTATAACTTCTTTGTTATTCAATATTTTTGAAAGCTTCAAGTTGGATTTTCTTTAAAACTCATATATCTAACTTTCTAGCCATACAAATCTATTTTCCAACTTTTACATTTCAAAATACAATATTAAACACAACATGCTTAGCTAGGTTTTATCGGTAAAGTTTGATATAAACATTTCCTACATTTTTATGCAATCCACACATACCAAAACATGATAAATCCGCATCAAACTATGAATATACATATATTACATAATTAAAGACTTCTAGATCATCAAAATAAGTTTTGATCGGTTAAAAATAGATTTTAATCGTTCAAAAGCTATCTAGCCTATAAAATTAAATTTAAGAAGGTTAGAGCACTTTTAAACATTTGAGACTTGTGTGCTCTTCTTCTCCTCCAACCAAAATATGTAGTGAAGTTTTGTGTCATCCACCAAACTCAAGCTCTAGCTATCTTCTCACAACTCTCAAGTGTTTCTTCCTTTTCTCTCAAAAGCTCTCTATTTTCTCTCTTGTATTCTCTAGCAAATGAACTAACAAATTTGACACAAGTGTGGAGCATCTTATTTATAGCCAATTGTTAATCTTTCATTAACCTTACTAATTCACCAATGTTGGTGAAATTAAGGCTTAATTGGGTTTACTATTGCATGGATTGACTAGGTGAATGACAATGTGATTGACAAGGTTTATTTATTTTCTAGCTTTTTAAGTGCATAAATACATACATACATACATACATACATACATACATACATACATACATATATACACACACACACACACACACACACACACACACGCACACATATGTTCAATTATTGACCAATTTTGACTTCACTTGGGCTCCACATTGAAGTTAGAAATATATTCTATTGGGCTCATTCAATTAAATTGTTTGGGCTCAATTTATTTAACACATTGGACTAGCATTTAATAAACTATGTTACCTTTAATTAAAATAAGCATTGGGCTTGTTTAATTAATTACATAGACTAAGGTTTAATTTAATTATTTGGGCTACTAGGTAAATTTAATTGACCTAGTTTAACAACTCATTTGGATTTAGAATATAATCCAATTAGATTTGCTTTAGTTAATTATAATCTCTTGCTTCAATGCTTTAAATAAATATACACATACACAAATATATCTGTTTAATTATTTAATGCACAATTAATTAGTATAAATTTTTTTAATTCATTGCTAATTATTTAATAATCATAATTACAATGTCTAATCAAATTCGTGGTCATTACATCCCCCCCCCCCCCCCTTATAAGAATTATGTCCTCGGAATTACAAATTAAAACTACTCAAAAATATATGGATAGTTAGTCCTCATCTTTTCCTCAAGCTCCCACTTAGCTTTCTCAGCATTGTGGTTCCTCCAAAGGACTTTGACATAATGTATAACCTTATTTCGCAATTTCTGCTATTTCCTATCTAATATCTGGACAGGAATTTCTTCATACGATAAGTCTTTCTCAACTTGTATTGGCTCATAGGATATAACGTGCTTCTAATCAGGCTTGTATAGTCGTAACACTGACACATGAAACACATTGTGAATATGCTCCAGTTCAGGAGGTAAAGCTACCTCGTACGCTACTTCACCTACTCTCTTCAATATTTCGAACGGTCCTATGAACCTCGGACTCAGCTTCCCTTTCTTTCTAAATCGGATCTTCCCTTTCCAAAGAGATACCTTCATAAATACAAAACTCCCTACTTCGAAATCTCGCTTCTGTCGATGTAGATCTGCATATTTCTTCTGACGGTCTTGAGCTGCTACTAGCCGAGCTCTTATTACTTTGATAATTTCTACAGTCTGTTGAACCAATTTCAGTCCCAACAGTTGATGTTCTCCTACCTCATCCCAACATAGATGTGTTCTACATTTCCTCCCATACAAGGCTTCGTAAGGCGGCATGTCTATGCTTGCATGATAACTGTTGTTGTAAGCAAACTCAACTAATGGTAGATGGTCTTCCCAACTGCCCTTGAAATCCATCACACAGACTCTGAGCATGTCTTTCAATGTTTAAATTATTCTCTCACTTTGTCCATCAGTCTGCGGATGATATGCGGTACTCATTCTTAGTTTTATCCCCAATCTTTCCTGAAGACTCCTCCAAAATTTTGACGTGGAGCGCGGATCTCTGTCTAACACAATCGATACCGGCACTCCATGTCTTGAAACTATTTCCTTGATGTACAGTTTAGCCAACTGATCCAAACTTAACTTAATATTGATCAGCAAAAAGGGAGCTGACTTTGTTAGTCGATCCACAATCACCTATATTGCGTCGTATCCCTTCTGTGTTGCTGGAAGTCCAACCACAAAATCCATTGTAATATGCTCCCATTTTCACTCAGGAATTTCTAACGGCTGTAATAATCCACTTGGTCTCTGATGTTCGGCCTTTACCCTTTGACAAGTTAGGCATCGGCTGACACATTCTGCAACCTCCCTTTTCATATTTGGCCACCAAAAATGCTGATGTAGATCTTGATACATCTTCGTACTACCCGGATGTATTGAGTATCTCGTACTGTGAGCCTCTTGCAAAATCTCCTCTCGTAATGCAGGCACCAGTGGTACCCACACATGGTTTTCAAACCTTAGCAGTCTCATGCTATCAATTTTAAACTTGACCTCTTCCCCATCGGTCATCCTCTTTCTTATCCTGCCGCATTCCTCATCTTTGTCTTGAGCCTCTTTCACTTTATCTAACGAGGTTGGGCTTACTTCCACTTCTATTAACTCATTTGGATTTTTCACCTCCAACTCCATTCGAGCCATCTCTTGAACCAATTGTTCCTGTATGAATAACTTCTCCCTGCTCTTTCTACTTAGAGCATCTGCTATTACGTTAGCTTTACCGGGATGGTATAGAATTTCACAATCATAGTCTTTGATCAATTATAATCATCTCCGCTGCCCATATTTAACTCCTTTTATGTGAAGATATACTTCAGACTCTTATGGTCTGTGAATATCTCACATTTCTCTCCATATAAATAATGTCTCCATATCTTCAGGGCAAACACTACCGCTGCCAGCTCTAAGTCATGGGTTGGGTATCCCTTCTCATAATCCTTTAATTGTCTTGACGCATACGCAACGACCTTGCCGTTTTGCATAAGCACACAGCCTAGTCCCTTGTGCGATGCATCACTATAAACCGTAAAACCTCATGTATCATCCGGTAAAGTCAATACTGGTGATTCACTAAGTCTCTTTTTCAACTCCTGAAAACTTTCTTCGCACTTCTCCATCCATACATATTTCACTGTCTTTCTCGTTAAATTAGTCAACGATGTAGCTATCTTTGAAAAGTCTTGAATGAATCTTCGATAGTAACTCGTTAACCCTAAGAAACTTCTATCCTCTGTCGGTGTCCTTGGTTATTCCCAATTCATCACCGCTTCTACTTTTGCTGGATCTACTGAAACTCCCTCCTTGTCAATAACATGACCTAAAAATTGAACTATCTCCAACCAGAATTCACACTTCAAAAATTTAGCATACAACTGCTCATTCCATAATATCTCTAACACTAATCTTAAATGTTCGTCATGTTCCTCCTCCGTCTTGGAATACACCAAAATATCGTCAATGAACACAACTACAAATTTATCCAAGTATTACTTGAATATTCTGTTCATCATGTTCATAAATGTGGCTGGCGCATTCGTTAGTCCAAATGACATCACCAGAAACTCATAATGGCCGAGTTCTGAATGTCTTCTTGGGTACATCCTCCTTCCTGACTTTTAACTGATGATAACTAATTCTCAAATCAATCTTTGAAAAGTACTTCGCCCCCTTTAACTGATCAAAAAGATTGTCAATTCTTGGCAACGGGTACTGATGAGTGAGTTTTATACCTACGAATTGAATACATCTAAGTTTGTTAATTTGTGGTTCTTTAAGTGTTTTATGTGATTTTATATGTGTTTTTATGTTATTGTATAATATGATGTATTATATTATTTTTAAGTATTTTATGTAATCTATGTCGTTTTTGTGTAATTTATTCGTATTATATATGTTAAGTGTTTGTTTAGTTGTATGTGTTTTTATACCACATTGTATAGGATGTGGTGTTATATTGTTTTTATGTGTTTCTATTTCATTTTGTAGGAATTATAATAAGGGCTTGGTGGATCAAGGCTTGGAATTGTCCGGTTCGCATTTTCTGCGCTCCGTTTACGCAACAGTCACTTGCAGCTCAATTCGTACCATGATCCAGTCATTATCTCTCAATTCATCCAACATGAAAGTTGTAGATATACTTCTCAGCTTTCCAGAACATCTTAAATCAACTCAATCGGAGGTCAGATGAGAGATTTATGAAAATACTGAAAGAGGCTGTGGCAGTCAAAAAAGGAACATTTCTGGGCATTTTGTACTAGCGCCGCAGCGGTGGTTTCCACCGCCGCAGCGGTGGTACAAACCCAGATTTTAGCAGAAAGTTTGACCGCCGCGGCGGTGCCTTTGACCGTCGCGGCGGTGCACTGTTCATACGCGCAAATTTCAGTTTTTAAGTCATTTTTGAAGCCCTAATTAATATAACTTCTTCTCCTCTTGGAGGAGGTGACCATGGGTGATTTGGGAGTGCTTGGTGTTGCTTCTAAGGATGAGCTTGGTGGTTCTTCATCAATCGGATGCCTTGATTGAGGGAGTTTTATGTTTTCATTCTCTCTCTATTTTGTGTATTATATTGAATGATGGATTTTTGGAAAACAATCTTTATCTTTTGATATTGATATTGATGAACTTGGATGATTTATAATCCATGGGTGTAATACCTATGTGTTATAGTGAATCCAATGCATGTTTTATTCATTATGATTGGTGTTTTGCATGTTTAGCTTGAATGGTTAGTTTATTCTTGTTGGATATTGTTTTACCCAATTATGTTTGATTGACATGTAATCTTTGAATGCTTGGGAACCCAATAGGTTGTTGTAGTTGATTTGCTCTTCTCTTTGGTTGTTGTTGCATATATGTAAGTTGTTTAGTATTGAACAAATTCATTGTGCACGCCAAGTGTTCGATGAAATGTCCAAGAGAAGCTTGTTTGTATTTCGCATATGTTTGTGCTTCGTTACTTGGGCTTTTGTCTCTTGGATGGCCATAGGAGTTGCTTCATTGTGTTTGTGCGTTATAATGCTTTGGTCGAGCGATTATTTAGTAACCTATATGAACTTGACAAAGGGATTATAGTGTTTAGACCCATATATGTTAACATGTGATTGTGTTATTCTACATAGATGGAATGCATGATTTGTGGCTAGGATAGACATATATCTAGCGCCATGTGCAACCAATTTGAGAACCTAGGCTTCATCATCCTTGTTTAGTGTTAATCCTCATAGAAATATAGCGAGTTTCTTAGACAGGATAGGCTTATATGACCTCGAAAGAGGCATGTGAGTACTTACGAGTTCTCGGTTGACCATTCATTGGTTACGACCATGTGAATGGGTTTTCATATGTTGTGTTAATTGTAATATCTGTTTGGCCTAAGTAATTTATGTGGTAACTTATATAAAATCGAACGATGGACTATAAGTTTGGACCTGAGTACAATGACACGTGTTATGTTGTTTGATCTTAGGATGGAATGTATGATTTGTATGTAGGATAGAAATATACCTATGTGCCGCGTGTAGCCAATTGGAGAATCTGTGCTTGAAATCCTTTTTAGGTTAAACTTTCATAGAGATAGAGTGAGTTTCCTGATTAGGATGTTCCTTCCCGTTTCTGTTGCCTTTGTGTCGGATTTGGGTGGATTTGTTTATATGTTTCGACGGAGACATTTAAATACTATAATGAATTCTCGGTTAAGAATTCGTTGTGTCCGTATAATTGAAGAGAGCGTTAGGAGATTTAAATGAGCTATTGGGGGAAATTGCATTCTCAGATTCACATATCTTTATTGCTTTCTAGTGTAGATGTTAATTTATGCATTTACTTTTCTATTGCCAATATTGATAATCGTTTAAATGAGATCGACTCGAACGAATCGGTGTTGGAAAACGTTAGAACTAATTCCTCGTGGGATCGACTTTTTCTTATCACTTTATTACTTGTTGACCGCGTATGCTTGCGCGTTATTGTTCATTCAAACGAACTCGATGTCGGACCTTTACTACTAAATAAACCTTTCCGATTTCGACCAACAGGTACTTGTTCTTAATTGTCACCTTATTCAATTCTCTATAATCCATACACAGTCTCATCGATCCATCATTTTTCTTTACAAATAATACAGGTGCTCCCCATGGAGAAACACTAGGTTGAATGTACTTCCTATCCAACAACTCCTGTAATTGAATCATCAACTCCTTCATTTCTGCCGGAGCCATCCTATATGGTGCCTTTGATATTGGTGTTGTTCCCGGTACTAAATCGATCACAAACTCTATCTCTCTATTTGGCGGTAGACCTGGCAGTTCATCTGGAAAGACATTCATGAACTCCTTAATTACTGGTATTTGTTCCATCTTGGGATTTACCATTTGAGTATCCACCACATGAGCCAAATACCCTACACAACCTTTCTTCAACAATTTCTTGGCTTGCATCATCGTCAGACAAGAGGATTGTCTTGATGACTAACGGCTATAAAATATAACCTTAGACTTGTTTGGTGTCTTAAGGTGTATACACTTCTTCTGACAATCAATTAGTGTTCCATGGTTAAACAACCAATCCATTACGAGTATAATGTCGAACTCCCCCAAACGTATCGGAATTAAATTCACACTCAACTTCTGACCCCTGATTTTAGCACAACAATCTCTATGTATATACTCTACGCGGATTACTTCTTTATTTGCAACTTTTATATTCATAGGGTTTTCTAACTTTTCTCTAGGCAATTCTAACCGTCTAGCGAAATCATCAGACACAAATGAATAGGTAGCACCCGAATCAAACAATACATATGCATTAATATCATTGATCGGAATAATACCTGAGACCACGTCTTTTGATTCCACGGCGTCTTGCACCGTCATATTGAAAGTCCGTGCTATCGGCTTGTTCTGTGGTACTGGTCCCCCGATAGCCAATCTGCTGTTATTGCCCTTAGAGCTGCTTCCCCATCATTCTTCCTTTTAGGTCAATGTTTTATCATGTGGTTAGAAGCTCCGCAGGAAAAATATCTTACCTTCTTTGGGAGGGGACAATTTGGAAAAATATACCCCACCTGACCGCAGTTGTAGCACGTATTCTTGCCTTTCTTGCATTCTCCGAAATGATTCTTTCCACATATACTGCATGTCGTCTTCTTTTGAACACTTCCTTGTTGATTTCCTGAGCTTTTGTCGTTGTTGTTGTCCCATTTGCACTTGTTGTTATTGTTATTACCCCCATTGTTACTGTTCTTGCTTCCCCCTTCACTTCTCTTATTATTCCTCTCTTGATTATACTTGGTTAACGCATCGCTTCCTCCTTCCGCTATGATTGACTTCTCCAACAAAGTTGAAAATGAGTCAATCTGTAGCACTGCCACTTTGTTGAATACTCATGGTCTCAAACCATTCTCAAATCTTCGAGCCTTATGTTCTTCAGTGTCCACCTGATGTGGAGCGAACCTGGCCAACTCATTAAATTTTGTCGCATACTCGGGTACCGACATATTCTCCTGCTTCAGCTCTAGAAATTTAACTTCCATTCTACTCTTCATACTTTTCGGGAAATAATTCTCGTCGAATATTTCCTTAAATCTCGTTTATGGCACCACACCATCACCAGCCCTATTCTGATTAGCTTCCCACCAGAAATTGACTTATCCCTTCATCATATAGGTAGCAAAGATCGTCTTTTGCTCCTTCGCCACTCTTGCAATCACGAAGGCCTTCTCTATCTCTTTTATCCTTAAATGGGCCTCGATCGGGTATGCCGTCCCTTGAAACTCTGGCGATCCTACTGCCTTGAAGTCTTTAAAATTTGCCAACTTATTCGGCGGTGGTGGCTGATTTACGACTACTGGGTGCCTATTCTGCATTGCTTCAGCTAGCATGTCGACGAAGTTCTACATTGGGTCTACGTTGTGTCCCTCTTCGTCGTTGTTAACTGATTCTTCTACCCCTTGGTTCCTTGGTGGTTGTCTACGTGGCGGCATTTTCTATTATAAGCAAAAATTTACATTATTATTCTTGTTTCATCTTTTCACCTCTTTTTTTGTATCTTAGGCAATGTTTAGCTAAAAATACAAGTAATTATCTCAGCACACATATAAACATAAACTTGACTGTATTTATATTCATATGCTAAAACAGTAATGCATAGCACTTTACATCTTAAGCATACCGCTATAAATGCTTCTATCCCTGATAAGCTACAAAAGTTAGGATCTTTACTAACATATCCTACAACTTACTAGAGTTGGGATTTACAACATACTAACCCTCTGATAAAACAAAAGTTGGGTTCTACTGCATCTATTTACATACAACATCAGGAAATACTACTACTAATGACTGTGCATCCCTCGACGGATGGCATCATCGTACTCCTCATCTCCAATGGCCATCACCACGTTCCTACTGATAGTGTGATGGACTGGCCCTCCTCAGCTGGGTAGTAGTGCACCCTGCTCTAAAATCTACCGAATGAAGAATGATAGATATAGCTGAGCTTATCAATCCTCACCCTCTTCTCACGAACTTCTTCCTCCAGTTCCAGCATCTGTTTGTGTGCTGCATCTCTCTAGATCTCCATCTCGATCCTATTTTCTATCGCCTCCTACCAATGAACACAGATGGCGGCTTTCTCTTCCTGCACTTGTTGAACCTTCAGCGCAGCTGCTGCTAATCTAACCTCCATCTCGGCCAGTCAGCAATGTGTTCTCGCCAGAGAACTGATAAGTTGCATCCCTATACTGGTTCTCCGTAAGATGGTGGGTCTAATTCTGCTCCTCCAAGTGCTGAACCCTATTCTCCAGCTCATCATTTCTCATAGTCAGAGAGTCGATAATGTCACTGGCAGTAGTGCCCATGGCATCAGCGTACTCTGCTGACTCCTCGTCCTCAGACTCCTCGGCCTCATCCTCACTGTATGGGCTCATCACTCCGCCCCAGACAGGTTCTTCGCAGTCTCCCTCCTTGGGATCTGACTCAGGCTCCTCAATCGGTGCAGCCATCAGCGGCTGTGCCGTATCCATGTGGATATCAGTGTAAATCACCTCCTCCACAGCATTACTAGAATGTCCAATCTCCGTCATCCTATATCATAAAAATAACATAGGTTAGTACAGAAATAAAATATATTCATTGATGAAATGAAATGATAATTTATCATGTACATATCGGCTCGATGGATTTTCTCAATCCATCTCCAAAAATAAACAATTATGATGAATGTCCTCGATTCATCTCCTAACACACTCGATATGAGTTTAATACTAAGGTTATAACTTAGGTTTCGCAATCCTAACGTTTCTAACCTACAGCTCTGATATCAAACTGTGACGACCCCAAATCTGGATTACATAACATCAGGTTTGGTTCTCACTGTACAATACTTTTCTAACAATTAAATACATAATTTGCATTTAAACTTTACAGAATAATACATAAAGGTTCCTTACAAAAAGGTTACAATCCCAGGGTCTATCAACCATAACATAAACAGTTCCTATATTAAGGAATTACAAAAGATTTACCAACAGTAAATACATATTAAACATTTAATTAACATGCATAATTTAATTTAATCTCTGGCTTTCCCTTTTCCCTTATCTTTCTAGGAGCATTCAGGTCTAGCTAAAAATGGTTCATGATATAGCAAAGGTGAGTAACTAGTTTGCTCAGCAAGTTTAAGAACAATCATAGAGATGTAATATATATCATGAATAAATGGGAAATAACATCAAGTGTTTCAATAATAGATATAACAATTGTGAAATAAACAAAACTTAAATTTCAATGAACAAGAATATTTGAATCTTAAAATACTGAGTGGTCGCTAAGGACCCTGACCTAATGAGGCTATAATAGAGTTTCCTCTGACCCTTTCAGTAGTTTGGTTTTCAAGGGGATCAGCATATTCAACCCGCTGTATATGCATTAGATTTAGTCATCTGGCGCCAAATTCGGTTTCCCGACATAAAATCCCCTTTATCTAGGGTTGTTCAATTCTCAGACTTATTATAAGAATCTGCATTAAAAAATTGTTTGGATAAGCTCTTAAAGGTATTCAATTTATTGAATTTATACATGCAATGTCTAGCTGAACAATTAGCTTAGACATTTTTAATACAGTTCATGAAACAAGAACTATTAAGCTTCAAATGCACCAAGTGCGATTTTATAAACAATATAGATATGGAATAATTTTAAATAATTACACCACTTCAAACTCTGTAAATAAATACAAGCACAGAAACTTATTCAACAATAATTGAATAGGGTTAGAGAACTTGTCTCGTGCGTCGTCTACTGTTAATCAACTTAATTTAATAATCCTTGTACGGACCTAATAATTAAATCAGTTTGATCTTAAATTAGTATCATATACCTGTAAGTATAATAACTTTTATAACTCTTGCGAACCACATAATTGAAAATTTTCGGGTACATAAACACTTAGGAAATATTATCACTACTTGATAATATTTCAAACACAAAGTACCTATATTAACTATTTAATATAGTTCAAACAATTATCTAATATTACTAATAATTTAATAATATTTTATTAGCCTTGTGGTATTATTCATCATTTAATAATACCTTATAAATCTTCTAAGATTAACTAATATTATTAATCATTTAATAATATTTTATTCATTATCTAATATTATTAACTATTTAATAATAACTTATTAAGTATCTCATATTATTAACATTTAATAATATTTTATTAATTATCTAATATTATTAATCATTTAATAATATTTTATTAGTTATCTAATATTATTAATCATTGAATAATATTTTATTAAGTATCTAATATTATTAATCACTTAATAATATTTTATTAGTTGTCTAATATTATTAATCATTTAATAATATTTTATTCCCTTATTAATATTATTATTCATTTAATAATATTTTATTGACCTTATAATATTATTATACTTTTAATAATATTTTAATAATTTTCTAATATTATTGTTTATTTAATAATATTTTATTAACTTAATTTATATTATTAAATCCTTAATTATATTTATCCTCTTTTACTTATTAATTCAACTATCCTTAATTTTAAAAGTATTCTTGTTGAGTACAAAAATAATAAAATAATTTTTGAAACATTTTTCATTTTCTGACTTGAACCGACCCGACCCGAACCGGCAAACTGGGAATCCGGCCCAGCGCCGCCGGCGCTCAGAATGAACTGATTCCAGCGCTGCCAGCACTGAAAATAAAATGCCTGAGCGCTGCCAGCGCTCAGTTTTGAACTGAGGTAGCGCCGTCAGCGCTCGGGTATTTCGGGTCCAAAATTTGGTAAATTTCAACTTGAGTTATTTTGATTAAAACTTGTACTAAATGAAATCTACACATTCAAAGGACACAAAATCAGTGTTGATGTATTTCTAACTTCTTGTTTTACAATATTCCATGGTTCGATCATCTTTTTGAAAACATTTTACATGAAATTTACGGATCGAACCACCTAGGGTTTAAAAACGACATCTTTTGCAGTAAAAGCTAAAACTCCTTTGTTATTCAATATTTTTGAAAGCTTCAATTTGGGTTTTCTTTAAAATTCATATATCCAACTTTCTAGCCATAAAAATCTATTTTCCAACTTGTACATTTTAAAATACAACATTAAACATAACATGCTTAGTCAGGTTTTACCGGTAAAGTTCGATATGAACATTCCCTACATTTTTATGCAATCCACACATACCAAAACATGATAAATCCACATCAAACTATGACTATACATATATTACATAGTTAAAGACTTCTAGATCATCAAAACAAGTTTTGATCTATTAAAAATAGATTTTAACCGTTCAAACGCTATCTAGACTACAAAATGAAATTTAAGAAGGTTAGAGCACTTTTAAACCTTTGAGACTTGTGTGCTCTTCTTCTCCTCCTACCAAAGTATGTAGTGAAGTTTTGTGTCATCCACCAAGCTCAAGCTCTAGCTATCTTCTCACAACTCTCAAGTGTTTCTTCCTTTTCTCTTAAAAGCTCTCTATTTTCTCTCTTGTATTCCTAGCAAATGAACTAACAAACTTGACACAAATGTGGAACATCTTATTTATAGCCAATTGCTAAACCTTCATTAACCTTACTAATTCACCAATGTTGGTGAAATTAAGGCTTAATTGGGTTTACTATTTCATGGATTAACTACGTGAATGACAATGTGATTGACAAGATTTGGTGAGCTACTATGTCATGAAGTGAATTAAAAGCAACATGAAGCAACACACCACCCCCTTGTGAGGCCCACTTTGGTCGGCCAACATGGCCATTTTTTGCCATGTTTTTGATTTATTTTCTAGCTTTTTAAGTGCACACACACACACACACACACACACACACACACACACACACACACACACATATATATATATATATACACACATATGTTCAATTATTGACCAATTTTGACGTCACCTGGGCTCATTCAATTAAATTGTTTGGGCTCAATTTATTTAACACATTGGGCTAGCATTTAATAAACTATGCTACCTTTAATTAAAATAAGCATTGGGCTTGTTTAATTAATTACATAGACTAAGGTTTAATTTAATTACTTGGGCTACTAGGTAAATTTAATTGACCTAGTTTAACAAATCATTTGGATTTAGAATATAATCCAATTAGATTTGCTTTAGTTAATTATAATCTCTTGCTTCAATGCTTTAAATAAATATACACATACACAAGTATATCTATTTAATTATCTAATGCACAATTAATTAGTACAAAAAATTTTAATTCATTGCTAATTATTTAATAATCATAATTACAATGTCTAATCAAATTCGTAATCATTACACTCCCACCTGATAGAGAGAGATCGAGTTTTTCATCTACTTAGCATCAGGAACTGCACCATTTTTGAAGGCTCCATATAGGATGGCACCAGTGGAGATGAAAGAGTTGATGGTTCAACTATAAAAATTATTGGAAAAGAAGTACATAAAACCTAGTGTTTCCCCTCCTCACCTGTGTTGTTTGTCAAGAAGAAGGATGGAACTTTGAGATTATATGTCAACTATCGTGAGCTGAAAAAGTTAACCATAAAGAATAAGTATCCATTACCTAGGATAGATAACTTGTTTGATCAATTGAAAGGAGTCGAACACTTCTCTAAGATTGATTTACGGTCTGGTTACCATCAACTAAAAGTTAGAAGTGAAGATGTGCCGAAGACAGCGTTTCGCACACGCTATAGACATTACGAGTTCTTGGTAATGTACTTTAGATTAACGAATGTATCGGCATCATTCATGGATTTAATGAATAGGGTTTTTAGGTCAAGTTTAGACAAGTATGTAGTGGTGTTCAATTATGATAGCTTAATATACTCAAAAATACTAGAAAAACATGCTGAACACTTAAGAAGTGTACTAGAAACCCTACAAAAGGAACAACTCTATGCCAAGTTTTCAAAATGTGAGTTCTGGCTAAAAATGGTTCAATTTTTGGGTCACGTGATTAACAAACAAGGAATAGTGGTGGATTCATCAAAGATCTAAGCGATAGTTAATTGGGTGCAACCAAAGACACCCACCAAAGTAAGAAGTTGTTTACGTTTAGTAGGGTATTATAAAAGATTTATCAAAGACTTTTCAAAAATAGCAACCCCGTTAACCAACTTAACAAGGAAGACGATGAAGTATGTATGGACAGATAAGTGTGAAGAAAACTTTCAAGAGCTAACGAAGAGACTAAGCGAAGCACCGATATTATCATTACCTGATAATAATGGAGGCCTTGTAGTCTATAGTGCTGTCTCACATAAAGGATTAGGTTGTGTGTTGATACAACATGGAAAAGTCATTGCTTATACTTCACAACAATTGAAAGATTAGGAGTTTGATCATTTGCTAGCTTCTAAGTGTAGAAATATAAATAGAGATAAGAGAGAGCTCCTAAGGGAGAAAATAGAGAAAACTCTTGTGAGTTGAGATTTCACCAAGGAATATTGCTAGAGAATAATCAAGGTGGAGTCCCTAGTGAAGTTCATGGCCAAGAGAAGAAGAACATCCATATCCAAGAGGTTAAAAAGTGTTCTAACCCTTCCTTAGTGCATTTTTATAGTCTATATAAGTTTTAAACGGTTGAAATATATTTTTAACCGATCAAAAGTTATTTTAATGCTCTACAAGTATAAATCTATGATATATAGGTAGATTCATGGTTTAGTATGTTTAATACAAGTATTGGCATGTGTGGTATGCAAATAAATGAAAGAAAATTTCATATTGTGTTATCAGTAAAATCCTAGATGGTTTGATCTTAAATTTCTTGTCAAAATGTTTTCAAAAATGTGATCGAACCATGAAATATTGTAAAACAAGAAGTTAGGAAGACAACAACACTAAGTTGGTGTCATTTAGAGTTTATTTTATTCAAGTATGAACCATTAAAACCAAGGATTTGTGAAGTTAGTTTTTACTTTATCCTTGTGAGCAGTTTTTAGTCCTGTTCCGTTTAGAATTTGGATTTGTGATATAAAGAGAAATTGTAGATGAGGAAATTTTGATGAGAATGGACTCAATAATCACCCCAAAATATTTTAAAATGAAGAAGTTATGGCTGTCGGAGAGACTGAGGATTGGGCAGTCTAAATTAGGGTTTCTGAAAATTGGCCGAGCGCCTACCAAGCGCTTACCGAGCACCTAGGCGCTTGAAACCGCTGTCTCTGGGAGCAGATTTGGTCCAAGTCTGGTCGGGTCATGTCGGTCCGGGTCGGGTCGGGTCTGGTCGATCCGAATCGGAGTTTTATAGAAATTTAAGTTGAAATACATGTAAAATGAATGTGTTTGAATACTAAACCTATATATGTAGAATTTATTAGTGACTTAATGGTATCTAAATATTTAAAATAAAGACTAAAGTAAACACAATTAAAAAGTTAACTATTGGTATTGTTTGAAAAATATTAAAATATTATTAAATGATGAATAATATTAGTATGAGATTAAAAGGTTATTTAATGAGTAATAACATTGGTATATAATGAAAATGTTATTAAATAATTAATGATATTAGTACACGATTAAAATATTATTAAATGATTAATAATATTAATAAGTTATTAAAATATTATTAAGTAATTAAAATATTATTAAATGATTAATAATATTAATAAGTGATTATAATATTATTAAATGATTAATAATATTAATAAGGGATTAAAATATTATTAAATGGTCAATAATATTAATAAGTGATTAAAATATTATTAAATGATTAATAATATTAATAAGAGATTAAAATATTATTAAATGGTTAATAATGTTAATAAGAGATTAAAATATTATTAAATGATTAATAATATTAGTAAGAGATTAAAATATTATTAAATGATTAATAATATTAATAAGTGATTAAAAAATATTATTAATTTGATAATAATATTAATAAGTGATTAAAATATTATTAGATAGTTAATAATATTAATAAGTAATTAAAATATTATTAAATGGTTAATAATATTTGAATGTTGTAACGACCCGGAAATCCGCGTACTAGCCACACCGGATCCCGCTCGTTAGACGTACAACCTTATACTTAAATCCACAATATATCTCAATAATATAATTGATAAAACTAGTTTATTTTAGAACTATTACAATCTCATTCTATTCCAGAATCGCAATCTTTAAACATTTTTTTATTTTACTTTCTAATCATATTAATAATGACCTAACATACCAACCTGTTACCCCTATATATAAAGAACAACATCTGAAAATGATTTAAAATAATCCATACATGTTTTCCCAACATTTAAGTTTGTTAATCTATAGCACAATTAAGACATAAATATCTTCATAAGTAATACCCACAGAGATAATTTATTTTATCGCGGGGTTTTACTATAAAAGCACCTACGTTTCGATCTCGTTGACTCGTTAGCAAATCTTCATCTTCACCTCTACCAGAGTAATCAGCTTCCTCAAGCTTTTCTGTAATGTTTTGTTTTAAGCAAGAGTGAGCACGACGGCTCAGTAAGTCTAACAGTTTCACATAACACATAAACATATTTCATCATGCTTCATGCATCTCATGCTTTGCAATGACTACGTATCTCATGCATATCATGTTTTGCATTTACTCTATGATTCATGTTATTCATGCATGTCATTTACAATTTCATACAGTTCAATATAGAACAATCATCTTAATCAGCTACTGCATATCAACAGTTTATTTCAACTTGTATCCCAAAGGCACATTAATACATTATTGCACATAATAACATATGCACACATAATAATTTTATAATATTCTAAATCATGCACATAATGCAACACGTTCTGGAAAACTTGCCTGGACTTGCATAACCAGCTTACGCTAATCTTTCACGTTCCTTGCACCACCTACACGGTATGTGAGATTAACGGTGCACAATATCAGTCAAAGTTTGACTCAATACTAAATTTTATTTTAAAGATATTTATTTCTTCTTATCGTCCCCTTTATTTAATAGGGTTAATTTCATATTTTAGTCTCTCTTTGACTTGACTCAGTGTTTCATATTCAACACCATAAATCTTTTGTTCGAAACTATGCAGTTCTGACATTTATTAATGTCACTGCATTAATGCTTGGACCTTATTTCTGTTTAGGTCGAACAACTAATTAGTCACTAATGGACCATACCCTTTGTTTAACTTAATCACATAATTTAACTCGACAACTTATCTTAATATTATTCATCTCGAAAAATATTTTAAATCTTACTATCAATTAGTAATAACTTATAATGTTATTTAATTGTTAAATAACACATTAAATAATCATTACTATTATTAATTCCTTTTTAATAATAGTTTACCTTAATTATTATTATTAATCTTTTAGTAATAATTTAATTGCTTGCTAGTATTATTACCCTTTAATAATATTTTAATTGACTTCTCATTATTATTAATTATTTTAATAATAATTTAATTGTTCATCAATATTATTAATCACTTAATAATATTTGAAATCCTCGCGTATCATCAGTAATTATTTAATAATGATTCAACTCTTAACTATTATTATTCAATAGTTAATTACTTGTTAAACAATATTATTAATTCTTTAAGAATATTTTAAATCTTTATTTATCATTATTATTTATTTAATAATGGTTTAACTCTTAACTATTATTATTTAATAGTTAATTAAATGCTAAACAATATTATTAATCTTTTAATAATATTTTAAATTAATTTCATATCATTATTAATTATTGAATAATGATTTAATTCTTAACTATTATCATTTAATAGTTAATCAATAATATTATCAATATATTTTAATTCTTAATAATCTTCTTTCGATTAAGTAATAATTTATTCCACTTAATTATCATTTAATTATTATTTAATATGAATTAAATAATAATTAATTAATTAATTATCCGTACTCATTATTTAATATTAATTAAATAATAAACACTTATATTATTAACTCCAACATCCTTTGATTACTATTTAATATATTAAATAGTAAGCAATTAACCCTCTTTAATTATTATTCAATGTTAATTGAATAATAATTAATTTATTAATTATCTTTATTCATTATTTACTCTTAACTAAATAATAAATAATTAGTTTAAACACTTTCTCAAAAATTAATTACTATTTAATATCAATTAAATAATAATTACATAGTTACTTCCTTTATTTACTATTTAATTATCAATTAAATAATAATTAATTTTTTTCCTTCATTAAATAATATGATATAATTTAACTATCACATTTATTATTTAATAATAATTTTCTTCAATTATTAGTTAATTAACATCCAACTAGTGTACATTATCACCTCAAAAAGTATTAAAAATTCTTTCTCTTTGATTTAACCTTTCTTACTATTTAATACAACTTGAATAATAAGTAAGTAGGGTGATTAACATTTTTTCAGCATTTAAAAATACATTTAACAATTTTTCATGTAATTAGTTAGCTTTAATCATTTAATAATTATAGAAATTACCAAATGATATAAAATTTCAGATTTTAAAATTTTATAATATTCTTTATAAAATTACAAGCATTTCCTTTTTTGTAACCAACCCAAGAACCGGCCTTAAAATGCCCGAACCGGCCCCACCTAGAAATTTTGAAAAACCGGAAAAAACCGAACCGGCCGGTTTTTTTCCCAAAAATAGGCAGATTACTTTTGGCAGTTTCTGAATTTGGGTTCTCTTACTAAAACTTGAATATCTTGAGTTCTACAACTCCGATGGAGCTCTACTTTATATCGTTGCATTCGTATCTTCTCGAACTATAATTTTTTGTTATCAAACATCAAATTTGAATTTGTTTTGGTTACTGAAATTGGCTCCAAACCCGACTGTTGTGCACAACCCTAAAAACAGTAGGTTGTTTTGGTAGAAAAATCATATCTTGCTCATTTTAAATCGGATCATAGTCATTACACTTAGATAATCTTCATATTTTATGTATCTATAACCCAAAATTGACGGATCATGAATCCGACTTACGGGTCGTGAACAGTAATTCCGGGAGCGGGCTGTTCCGTTTTAGTTTTCCGGTAAACATGCTTTAAAGGATTTTGTCCAATCTTTTTGCCATAAACGCATACAAATACATGATCTAAACCCATGAAATTCTAATATAGAATGTCTAGAACATTTCTAACCAACAAGAGTCTCAAAATCATTTTCTTAGTATAAAAATCACATTTTTGACATAAAGAGCTAGAGTTAGAATTTTTAGGAGGTGTTTTACCTTAGGCTCCTAGATGCTCTTGCTCTTAGCTTCCCAAAATAGCAAAAGAGGTTGGATGGCATATACTTCTCCTCTCCAAGCTGCCAAGAGCTTTTAGTGGTGGTCTTGGAGATTATTTTGGTAGGAAGCTTGAAAGAAATTGAAGTAAATGGAAGTTTTTCTCTCTAATTCTTACTCTCTCTATATATAAACTTGCATTCCATCAAATGACCAACATAATACAAGTTGGGAGATGCCATATATATAGAGGATTGCTAATTGAGTTTATCTCCTTAATTAAGCTAGCTTTGACCACATTAGCCTAATTAAACACAAACAAAGACCCACAAAACTAGGAGAGATCTAGGGGCAATGTTTTCTAGGATTTATTTATATTATTCATTGAGCCAAGAAAGCTTACTAGAGCCCTTTTAGGGCTGCTGCCACCATCCCTATATATCTATATAAAATCTATTTGATTTTCCTTTATTTTCTAACTTGGTGTATAATTATATATATATATATATACTTGTATATATATAATGGGTCATCAATTAAATCTTCTTTGGACCAACATTTGGGCTCCCAATACACTTTACATTGGACTAAGAAAATAAATAAATTGGACTCACAATTGGGCTCCCTTTTAATTAATTTATTGGGCTAATTTATTTAATTAACCACACTAAAATCACAAATCCTTAATTAAACAATTAATTAGACTTGTTAAATATTTAATTAAGTTAGTCCACTAATTATTTATTTTATTTGGACTATTAATTAGGATTTTAAATATTCTTCCCATTTCCCATTAATTAGTAATCATACTAATTAATTAACTAAATTTATTTCTTCCTGCTATTTCGAAGTAAATTGAATACTTAATTAATTAATTAACTTATCGATTTCTCGATATTAATAACTCGAGGATTCATCCACTAATTAATTAATTTTATTAGTGGAGTTATCTCTAGTTCAATTGCTACTGCGAGTCGCGCATTCGCTCAAATTTAATAATCACGCGTCGATTTAGTTAATTATCGAATCGATTCACTAAACGATTTTAATTTAATCATCTAATCCAATTAGACTTGCCCTAATTAAGCCTCATTAAATCTTAATTAGGGTTTCTCAACATACCGCTCGCTCGGTATTAATTTCCTAAGTGTGTTTCGTCAGTTTAATAATCTCGTTGATCGAAGCTTAGAATAAAATCTCGGATATTCAACATTCAGAATACCCCTTCCTAGGGTTTACAATAATCACCCTTAATTAATTCACTAATTTAGAAATTTAAATTCTAAATTTTATTTATAACATTATTATATTTTCGGGTTCATTTCAACTAGGTTGGCTTAAAATCGAATTACCACAACAATACCTAGCTTATCTTATCCATCAAATAATTCATCGAATTTTAAAGGTATCATACTACCTTGTTCTACCCTGGCAAATTATCTTTATTATAATTTCCTTATCTAGCGAGTCACTAATCGCATCCTGAGTTAATGACTGATTTACTCGTTCCTCTAAGGCATCTTTGCTCCAAGAGAAAATTTTCAGGATTCTGCAACACTCAAACCTCTCAGGTTCTTACTAACACATAGATAACAAAATTTATCCATTTATTTACACATTTCTCACAGAACTAGGTTTTAGTCTACAACCTTCATTTTATCATCAATACCTTATAAAAAAATCTCATGAAATATCTAGGATATTAGAAATGTAATTTTATATTATCAAATGTAGATAATATTTTAAGGTATTTGATGCATATTAAATGTCCAAATCATTAAGTTATGTAAAGAAGAAAGTTTAATTGAATTAAACCAATGTAGATAGTACCTTTGTGACTAATTTAATCAACTTATTAAAAGTAAGTCGTACGAAAAATGTGTAGAGAATGTGTAAGTTGGTTAAGTGTACTCGACAGGTCCAGCTAGGTTTGGGCTAGGGTTTTGTCTAGAAGTCAAAAGTTCGTTTATCAAACATTTTAAAAGTTTATATATTAAAGTTAAGATCTTAAGTTAAAACAAATTAATAGTCATTGTAATTAATGATTATGTCGATTTTATATATAAATTGTAGGTTGACGAAAAATGCAAATAAGCGTAAATGGTAAAAGCGAACCAGGCAAGTTTTTCAGAACTTGCTCCTATGTGCATTACTATGCTATAATATGATGCTAAATTATTAAACATGAAGATATATTGATGATATTCGTGATATGTGAACAACATGAGGTATGATTACATGTGAAATATGTACTATTATGAAGCATGATTTGCTAGATGTTAGTTGTTTATTGTATGTGATGCATAAGAAATATGAAGCATTCATAAAATGAAAAGCATGAAATGCATGATGTAAGAATAAAATGTGGAGCATGTATAATATGTGAAGCATGTAATGTGTTATGTGTAGCTGTTAAACTTGCTGAGTCGTCGTGCTCACTCTTGCTTAAAACCAACATGTTCAGATAGTGCAAGTTATTCGAAGTTTTTGATAAAGATCAAGAAACAGGAATACATACTACTTTCACTGAAGGTCTAAATGTCTATTGTAGATATCAATCCGAATTGGACAGGTAAAATGATTATGTAGTATAACAATTGGTTGATATGTAATATGATTGTTAAATACTCAAATTGATTGTAATATAATGTCGTATCATGTATAATATTGAGACATACTAGGAATGTATAAAGATTGTGATTCTGGAATAGAAAGAGATGTTGTAAAATTGTAAATAAATGATTATTTAGCAATTATAATATTGTTGTAATTCATGAACAATAAAGAAAATGTGGTACTAGTGTTGAACCGGATTCGAGGTTCGAGGGACCCGGATTCGGGGTCGTCACAATGTAAGTCTCAATTGAGTCCATCTCCATTAAGGTTTTTGGAGTGTTATCCTTTTTTCTTGGAATGATCAGTCCATTCTCCACAATCCACCATTCTTAAGGGTCCTTCTTGAGAGATATCCTTATGCGAAAATTTCAAAAGTTATAATTTTCAGCTCCGATTAGGGGTGTGCAACTGGTAAATATTGGTCTGAGCCGGACCGGTACTGAAAGTGGCAAAATTTTAGTACCAGTACTGGTTTGAGTGGTATACCGAATCGATTTATCGGTTCGGTACCGATTTTTACCAGATAAAAATTAAAATTAATATAATTAATATTTTATTATTATTAATAATAATATTATTATTATTATTATTATTTTATTATTATTATTATTATTATTATTATTATTATTATTATTATTATTACTACTACAACTACTACTACTACTACTACTACTACTACTACTTTTATTATTAGTATTAATTATTTAATAATAATAATAATAAATAAATTAAAAAAAATAGAAAATTGGTATTATCGGTCCGGTTTGGTAAATACCGAACCATAAAAATGCGGTATCGGAACCGTTACACAAAAATCGGTATATACCGATTTTTTTGTACCGATACCGGACCGATTTATTTTTGTACCAAAAAATCGGTTCAGTCTGGTCCGGGAAACCCAAAAAAATCGAAATGGATGCACAGGCCTAGCTCCAAGTAGTAATGGAGGTCTAGTTGTTGATTGTCCTTCTTGAATGTAGTTCCCAAAATGTGTCATAGCAAAATCTTTCCCTACAAGTCATCTTTAAGACCAAGATAAATAGAGTCAAGCTCTAATGCCAAATTAAATTCAGATAGGCACACTTAGAAGGGGGTTGAACAAGTGTAGAGCAAACAATATCCATTTTTTGTAATTTAAACAATCTGTCAAAAATGCAGTCTACTGTATTAACCAATTAACCAATTCAGCAGGTTATACGACTCTGACGGAAAAATTTTTACTGCAGCGATTTTAGAAATTAATTTACTTGTACCAAATAAAGACCTGGTGAACGAATAATGTAAAGCAATCAGCCACATGAACATAAGAAATTTTTAGGTGGTTTGGCCCCTAATCTCTACTCTAGTGGCTTAATCCAAGTACAATATCAACTAGTATTAAAGACACTTTTATTAATCAACTTCGTTTATAATTAAATCTCTTTTACAAAATAAATTTCCACAACCTTTGAAGACTTATCTTCCCTGAGCACCTAGTGCAAACTTATGCACCTCAAGCACTTATGCTTACCTTGAGGATTTACCCTCCTCGAGCACTTATGCTCACTTGGAACTTGTTCGTAACAACTCAATAGACTACACACTTAGTCCATCAAATAACCTTGGAATAATCAAAGAGTGATTACAAAATAAACTATTATCAAAGTAATAATTATATCAACAATTCAAGGTTTAACTAATGCAATGATCAAAGTATTATGAAAATATATTATCAGTTAAGCTCAAATTTTCACAAAGTTGTAGATGAATTGATATTACTTGATATAGAACAGTTTGATATGCTTCACAGAAAAATGATATTATTTGAAAATAGTATGTGAAGAATAGTTTTTTAGAAAACTCTTTTTCAATATAGCTCTATAAATAATTTTTTTCATCTACTTTAAAACCAAGGCTTATTCAATTTATATAATGATGGAGTAGTAGCCGTTAGCAATTAGGAGAGCATTAAGGCAAAAATGATTTACTAAAAATAATATTGTCGTTAATGATTTTAAGGAACCCACTCATGTATATTTTAAAAAGATTTTCAGCCCATTAAATATAACCGTTGCAACATTTTCCTCTTTAAGTTCATAATACATGTTCCATAATTGATTTGCTAGGATTATATAGCCGTATGGAAATCAGGAAGAGAGATAAGCAAAGATTCCACCAATCGATTAGTTAGCAACTTGATTTTTCTTTATGGAGGGAAGGAGTACAATCCATTTACCAATCATGATAACATTTTTCCAATTCTTTATCTTTTGTCTCAAATCTCCCAATTAATCCTCGAATCACCACTCTTGCGCGGTCACACAATTGGGGATCGATCCATTCAAATAAGTTGCATCTACTCGTAATACATATTTCTTCCTACAAAACAATTTACGGTGCCAATTGAAAAACATACTTACCATTACAGACACAAATTTTAGAAGAATACCCTCCAATCAATGCAATCAAAGAAATTTCTCCCTGCATTATGGGTTTTTCAAACACATTTCATCACCAATGACTTCTTACATTAGCATATTCGACCTATTTGGGGGCATATCGATTTTTAGAGATAGAGTCGATGTAGATCAATTGATTTTTAGAGAGAGAGCCGATGAAGATCACTTTAGAGAGAGAGAGAGAGAAACTGCAGATGGATTTTTAGAGAGAGTTGATGCTAATCTGTTTTAATGGTGGGGAAGGGTGAAAATTTACCGAAATAGCCTCTATTTTCACACGCTCGTTACTTTTCGGTGAAGATTTGGTCGAAGAGCAGAGGGTGTAAATAATTTTTTGGGATTAAGTTTAGTATGCATTTAATCAAAAAAAATCTTTAGGATGCAATCGATCTTCAGGGGAAATTTTTGGCTGCAAATTATAATTGGTCATAAAAAAACATATCAGATTTTTAGAACATGAAGACCTAACCAAAAAGACTTCTTCATACACCTTTTGAGACAAGTGAAAAAGACAAATTTCTCCTTAAAAATGGGGTTGGTCAAAATTTAGACGAATTTAAGTATAATTCGCGCGGCGGGGGGGGGGGGGGGGAACCATAATTGGCACTCATTGACAAAAAATGAACTTTAAGGATGATTTGACACTCGGTGACAATTTGGAGAGGCAAAATCGTCATTCAGCCTATTTTATTTATATCACATTATTTAAAATCTATTCAAAATTTAAAAAAATTAAGACTTTTAACGTTGTTATTTAATTTAGAATTATGTACGTAAAAGTTCTTATTTAAGATTTATTTGGTTGGAATATCATCTAAGTTGAAAAAAACACAACGGGCTACTTGTCAGTGATTTCATAATCATAATTAGGGACGGAGCCAAAGGTCAGTTACGCAAACTGTATTCCGGCCCAAAAAAAATAATTTATCCTCCCTTTTTAAAAATTATAATTTTAAATTTTAATATTATAATATTTTTAACTCATCCTAATTAAAATTCTTAACTCTGTCACTGATCATAACACTAGTGAACACACAATAATCACAGATAACTAGTACAGATAAAGATAAAAGCATCATTCCTTTAAGTCCTTTATTCATGTTAAGAAATTTTGTGGGGTCTCAATGTTTATACCTGTTCACTTAATCTAGCTCGTATCTGTTAAGCTCAGATTTAGACACAGAAAATTTAAATATTTTTAGTAAAGAAATTAAGGAGATACTTAGAAAAGAAGATGTTGGAACCATTGGATCAGTCACAACCCTTACAAGTGAGCTTAGAGGCTAGAATTGGCTTATTATTCATTAATATATAGGGGGGACGCTGGATTTGTGCCCAATGAGGTTTTTAGTTCAATATATAATTAAAAAAATTAAAAATCATTCAAAAAAATTTATTATAAATCTATCAAACAGTAAAAGAGATACCACAAGTAGATATATATTTTACTTTTCTAACACATTACCTTCAAGATAATGACTGATAAAATTTTGCGCGTTGTATCAAATTAAACCACACATTCTGTCGTTTGTGTAGACCCCTCAACAATTTGAATATTTAATATTATTAAAATTAAGTTATTTTTTTTGTTTTTTTTTATTCTATTCTTTTTCAACTGAGATTTTTAAATAAATAAAATGAGTAAAGTCTTTGGAACAATAATTGGTATCACATCAAAACCCACAGGTTCAGCGAGATAAATGCATAAAAAATAATTCTTTTTTTAGCCTATTTTAAAGAATTTTCTAACTCTAAGAATTAAAATTTTAATATAAAATTAATATAACATCGTGATAATTATCCAAATAAATATTGTATCCCCAAACATAGTGATATAAAACTAGGAAAATATTATAAATAACTAAATAAAATGGGAATCAAGCTTATATAAAGGGGCAAACTCATCCTCATATGGATAAATGCTTATGGAATATTAAATACTCCATCCATTCTGAATTATAATATCAATATTAACTTTTTTTAAATTAATTTGAAATATTTTCAAATTTAAAATTTACATAATTTATTTAAGTTTTGAATTAACAATAAATTTTATAACTAGTGGTATTTTTTAAGTAATTTATTATATTCATAATTGTATTGAAGTAAATTAATTGAATTCATGTTAACTTTAAATTTAAAAATATTAAAAATTAATTTTAAAAAAATTAATATTAATTTTATAATTTGAACGAAGATAATAATATAACTATAAACCTAATAGCGACAATAAACAAAAAGGTGTACTTAGACTATCAAGGGAAAAAGAAAAAGAGAAAGAAAAAAAAACTAGTAAAGACTGTGACCCTCGCACTTGTACCTCACCCCAGTTCCGTGCCCGTTAGTGCATCAAATAGCATGCACGAGGTATTTGACAAAAACTTTTAGAAAGAAATGTCCTGTCTAATGGGGCAAAAATCACCATCAAGCATGTGAATTACTGACATAACTTACCGACCAGTGTCCGCAAGCGCAACTAACCCAACATTTAATTCTAATTATTACATTACAAATCTAAGTAGGGAAAATATTTGAAGTACAGCATCATTATGTCTTACTATATGATTCATCTTTTGGAATTAATTCTTGGGGTGCCTTGGCACTGTTGTAGAAACACATGCTTGATTGTTGACTGGTATCAAACTTATTTCTTTATAGTTTGTACTTTATTTTTTAAAATTGATGGCTATATTTAGTGATATTTTTTCATGAAACTTAATATTTTAAATAATATTTATTATTCTGATCATTTTATTTTGTTCCGTCAATATCAATTGTCTTTAAATAGGCATATAATGCACAAGCATTTCTTATAAATATCAATTGTCTTTAAATAGACATATAATGCATGAGCATTTCTTATAAGTATCGTTAAAAGTAAAAAGTATTAATAAAGTAGCCATAAAAATATCACTGAAATAGGTATATACATGTTGCTAATGCGTATATATTCTGAGAATATAATATTAAGATTCCTTTATTACACTTATCATCTAATATTTATTAATACATGTTTAGTCACACAAATATTACTTTTAGCGATAATATCTAATAGATAATATGCGAATTTTATTATATCGCTAATTATTTATGATAATTTTATTATATTGTTAAATGTTTAATATTATGTTGCTGAATATTGTTATTAGATTATCAAATACTTAAAAATAAATGATTTTGATAACTCGTTGAAGATTTCATATGCATGCGCAAGATGGATATGGTAAAATATAAAAATAATAATTTAAAAGATGTAGAATGCTTTTGGTATCTTATTGGATGTCTCATAACTGCGTGCGGAAAGGTGAAAAATAAAATAAGCTTCTCTTTGTGCGAACTACGAAGCGAATGTTGAAAATTTTGTAACCTTTCCGTTTCCAATAATAGAAAGGATGCTGCTTGTAAGGAAAAGTAGGCATAATATATAAACTACATTTTGCGTAGAGGCCATAGAGTGTCTTTTTGACCAAAATAAATTAAATACTAGAGGCGAAGTTTATAAAGAACCAGCAGAGATAAGAAACGTGTTATGTGTATAAATTATATAAAATAAAATAAATAAAATAAAATATAAATGATTAAATAAAAAAATTAAATTAAAAGAATAATATAATAATATAATTAAACTTATAACGATGAAACAGAAAAAAAATAATGTGACATATTTACGTCAAGATACAGATGAGCCCAACGGTGGGATTTCAAATTGTTTATCAACACCACACTTTTGCAATATTATATTATATTCTCTATGTTCTAAAATAAATAGTTAATTTTGATTTTATCTAATTAAATTGATAGTTCTTAGAATTAATGCTAGTTACAAATACAGACACAAAGACTTTAACTATAAGAAATTATGTGAATTTACTAATAAACTCACTTTTTTAATTTAACAGGAACCATAGTTTTTCTAGAAAGCGTCCAATCATTTATCAACATTTTTTTTTGTATTGTTTTGAATTGACCTATGTAGGCAAGGAAATCTCGTACCTTGCTAGAGTTAGGGTTCGTAATAATGGTAGAGGTGATAAATCTGCGAAGAATACGGAATCAATCGGGAAATTGGAGAGGGGAGAAGAAACCGATGAGCAATTATTCGAGTAACACAAGGCAGAACTCTCGGGGTCCCGGCGTAATCGCTAGTGTCTGAGAGCCTCTATCAAGTGTTAGATTTCGAGGGAATCCGAGTTCAACTTCGAAGATTCTCGTGTAATCACGAGATCACGATTATCTTTAAGTTAGAACTCAATTCTGAATCACCAACAAGTTCCAAGAATATTCTCACTCTCACAAGTTTGGAGAGAATTCTCCTTGTAGCTTCAAAGTTCTCCAAGAGTTCAAAAGTCCCTCCTCCTATGAGATGAGGAGTTTTGTACTCGTCGACAACCTTTTGCCGAAGTTCTAGAGCTAGGACACTCAGGGAAGCAGAGGTTATCGGCCCCCTTAACCAATTGGCCTCCTTAGCAGCCCAACCTTCAACGATCAACTCGATATTGTCCTTGAGGTTTTTTATCTGATTAGTTTGAAACTTGGAGATACTCTCTGATTGATCAAGCAGTCCTTTTATTTCTGGACCTGAGCCTCGAGCTCTAGCTGATTCTTCTCAAGAAGGACTTTCTTGCGTTCCTTAGCTTCGGCCAATTCAATAGCTTGGGCCCTCCTTTTCTCAGAATCTTGCAACTGGGCCTGCAGGCTGCTGATCTCCTTATCTTTTTTGGCTCTCTCCTTCCGCATTTCCTCATAATCATTTTCATGATGTGGAAGGCATCATGTTGAGCCTTCAGCTGATCTCGAATTTTGTGATGACTTTGCATGGCCTCGGCACTATCTTTGGAGCTTTCTTCCAATCTACGCTCCAGAGGTTTTTGCTCATCGGACACTCGCAGAAGAATGGCATTTCCCTTCGAAAAGGTGTTCAGACCGTTAGAAACAGGAAATGTAGTGCATCAAAAAACCAACAAAGCTATTCATCGAGAGAGGTTTACCTTCGCATAAAAGGAAAATAGCATCTCCATCAATGTCTTCAAGTTGGCGTTCTCGTAGTCTGTGGCAATAAAAGATATCATCAAGGAATCCAAATTATTCAGACTTGGTTCCTCCTCCGATCTTTTATCTTCAGTCATCATCGGATGATCAACAGGTCCTTTTTATTTCTTTTTCAACGACTTTTGTTCCTCTGTGGAGACTGGCTCGATGATTTGAGGAGGAGGGACTAGTGGTTCCTTCGACTGTTCGATAACGGCCAGATTGGTAGGTAGGTTGCTCGAGGATCCCTGGGGAAATGGAGCCAGTCCGACTCCTACCTCCAACGAAGATTGAAATACTAATCTTCTCTTCTTTATCTTCGATCTACTCGACCTCAGTTCTTTGGAAGTAGTAGCCTCCTCCCTTGTAGGTTTAACAATATCATCCACATGGGAGGACTCCGTCACCACCTCGACAACGACTGGCTCTTTCGTTGGGCCTTTGGATTTTGCAAATTTTAAATTACAGGCCGCTTTCACTTTCTTGACATCGCTCAATTTTACCCTCAGGACCCCAGCTGCTTCAAGTATGGCTTCATTATCAGGGTTCTTTCTTTGATCGACCACTACAACACAGTCAAAACAAAGGAATTAGTATATTATCAAATCCGAAATAAGGAAACCTGCATGGTACACATGGCAGAGGACTTATGGCTGAAAGAGTATAACCAGTCTTGGTCATTAAGGAGGTTCCGGTCCCACTTCATAGACGGTCTCTTGGAATATAAGACATCTAACGCCTCTAACCTTGCTCGTGAGATCCGTTTTGGATTCAATTGGTCTTTGTTCCGGTCTGCCCAAAGTCCGACCATCTCAGTGTCCGACCCCTTAATGAAGAACTAATCCGCATGCCACCCTTTATTACTTGAAGGGGTCTCCATTAAGGTCTCCCTTCCGGTGTTCTTCATTATTTGGAAAAATTCTTTTTCTTTATTATTGGTGATGAAAAAGAATTGAAAGAAGAAGTCTATGGCTGGGGGGTTGACTCAGAGGCACAAAAGGCAATAAAACTGTTCAGATGAATGAACGAATTTGGGGACAATTGATTTAAACTAAGTCCCGTCGTATTTAGTAACTCGAGTACAAGTGGGAGAAGAGAAAATCGGACTTCGAAGATCAGCATTTGTCGATGAATGGGGATCTATCCCCCCTCGAGCTGATAATACATTCTTTCACCGGCCCCGGACCTTTTAATTTCGTATGATTCTAGAATGTAAAATTCTGTTCATAACAGATTAAAGTGATGGTTTCGAATAGAAGAAGGGAAGTTTGATACTCTGTACAAGATGGTGAAGTATTTGCTCTTATTGTATTCTTCTGCGTCTCTCATCCGCACGACAACTAAAGGTTTCCATGGTTGACCCTCTCGGATCCCTAATTCGGTGATAGTAACCTCGTCTTCAACCTGAAAAAATGAAGCATGTGCTCCCGTATTTTTTGAACTTTTTAGCATTTTGAAATATTGAAGATGAGGCGGCAAGAAACTTACTTGGTGGTTAGAGGAAGATTGATAGAGCGATGATTGGTGGAAATCAGGTCTTGTATGAAGAAATCTTGAACGGTGGGTAAGATTCTCACTCAAATGTCTTTTCCTCAAAAACACTGCTTCCAGTAAAAATGGCGATTGATCTATGTCATTTATCTTATTTGTCATTCAACGGCAAGGATACAAGTGATCTAAGGGATGGGGTTCATCTACAGTGTTTTATAGCAGAGTAATAATGACGGTGTTTTAAATTTCAAAAAATGGAATCTAAGGCATTTTTGCAGGCTATTGGGCTAGACACATTGGGCTTGATGACAAACGTTTGGGCCTAGTTAATACATAAAGCCCAACACCTGAAGTCCTACTACGAGGATCTAGGGTGATTGAAACAGCTTCCTCTTCGGTCTGATATGTCCGGGTTCCCAAATGAGCCTCCTCTTCGGTCTAATACTTCCGAGTTCCCGAATGAGTTTCCTCTTCGGTCTAAAACCTGTGGATCCCCGAAAGATCTTTCTCTTCGGTCAAACCCCTCTGTGTTTTCGAAGGAGCTTTCCCTTCGTTTCGATGCTTCTCGGCTCCCGAAGGAGTTTTTCCCTATGTTATATTACTCCTGAATTCCTATATGAAGTTGAAAGAGGTTCTGCCTTTGGTCTGATATCTCCTGTGTTGATACCTCTAGAGTCCCAAAGAGTTAATTTTCCTCCGGATTTATGCATTTACATATACTTTCATAATTTTTTATTCTACTCTCCCATCACATTTATATGCTGAAGGAGTTGGGGGGCAATGTTAGGATGTATATTTCGCTAAGCCTGATTGGGTAATTAATATTGGGCTATGCTCAATGGTCCATCAGCTTGATAGTTACTTATGAGGACTCCTTAGTCCGATAGGCTTGAGTTGGGTTCCTAAACTAATCCGGATGATGCCTACTTACTACATCTAATCCTAATTAGAGTAAGAGTCATGTTTCCTAGATGGTTTGGGATAGTCACCTTCCTATTCAACCACAGCTTGTCGATGGACATTCCTAATAGGATTGGTAAGAATCAAGTAAGTGTTATAAATACTTGGTTAATGATGGAGGTAGGGATTACGATTATTATTGCTCTACTAGATACTTAGGCCTCCATTGTTGACTTATCTTGAAATCTTCACTAATTCTCACACCGGAGAAGTCCACCGGCAGTCAGGACTCTTGTGTAGGTACCCTCTCCTGACGAACAGTAGAATGGACTGACAGAATCAAGCGTGTGTGTATATATATATATATATATATATATATATATATATATATATATATATATATATATATATATATATATATATATATATCGTACGAGTCAAGTCAACTAAATCTAAGATCAACCAAAAAAAAGAACCAAAATAAAAATAAAATAAAAAGCAAGCTTTTCCCTCGTAGGGATTAATCCGAATGAAAATAGACGAGGAAGTGAATTCTTATCAGGTTATGTCACGTAAAAGTGAAAGGATAGAATTGAAAAAAATAATCTAAGTTTTAAAAATAAAGAAGAATTAAAAAAGATTCTAAATGGATAGAATTGATGGATACTCTAATTTTTGATATATATATCTCATGAATAATATAATACATATAGAATATAAAAGCAAATAAATAAAAATATCAACCAATCATATTAATGAGTCAACTCAGTTTAAGAACAAATAAAACTTTCCAGTTGACTCGTACAATTGTTGTTTGTGTTATTATCTATACTTATTATAATAATACAAATTACATTTTATTATATGAGTGAACTGAAATGTTTAGGTTAATTCTGAACTGAGTTGACTTATAAATTTAATTGATTGATATTTTTATTTTATTTGTTTTTGTTTATTTTGTATATATATTATCTTATTCATGATATATATATAGTATCCATCATAAACTTTTACTTGGGACATAATAAATTCATAAACTGAAAATTAAATTCATTTTTTTTTTAATTTGATTATTCTAATAAACTCATGAAAGCTAAGACCATAAAACACTAAAAGACTAATTATTCTTATTCCTTTATTTATTTTTTTATCTTGATGAGTTAAGGTATTTTATTAAACACTAAAAACGAATATGAATACTATTGTTGCATAAGATTATATATTTAACTATTTAAATAAATAAGTATTAAAATAATATTTCACAATCATTTTATATAGAATTTTTAACTAATACTTGCTTTGTTTAAAATTACGAATATATTTTTCATTTTAGTTTAATATAAAATTAGAGATATATTTCTATTTTATAACAATAAAATTACATGATAATGTTAATGTTAATTTGTCATTCATTTTTCACTATCAATTATAGCATCATACTATCATTACTTAACTAATATTAAAAGTACATTAATAATATAAATTATAATTAATAAATTAAATACGATTGTAAATCATATGTTTAACACGGACATCGAGCTAGTATTAACTATTAAGTAATAGATTTACAATTTATGTTTTCTTTTATACATAACAAGAAGAATTCAAATGATTGAACTGTTGGGCCTATATCTGAGTTGGGCCTAGCTCTCAGTTGAGCCTTTTGTCTGCAACATGTAATTTGTTTATTGCCCTATAAAATTGCATAAGAAAATCAAGTTAAATAATTTTTTTATCACTGTACTCAATCCTAATTCATAAATACATCATTGAACTGATTTTTTTTACAATCACATCACTTTACTGATTTTTTTTTTTACAAAACTCGAAGTTTTCGCCAAAGTCTGTTAACTATTTAACAGAAAAATAGCGTGGCAATATTAATTTACAAATGCATCATTGAACTAGAAATCGATTTACAAAAAAGAAAAAGAAAAAAAAGATTAGTTTTATTTTTAAAAATTAATTTGGGTTTTTTAAAAATATTTTTTGATTTAATAATATATATATATATATATATATATATATATATATATATATATATATATATATAGGGTATTATTATTATTGTTATTATTATAATTATTACATCAAAAATTATTTTTAAAATATCTCAAATTATTTTTTAAAAAGAAAAATTAATCTTTTTTTTTTCTTTTTTTTCTTGTGTAACGAAGAGTGTATTATTATTATTGTTATTATTATAATTATTAAATCAAAATTTATTTTTAAAATACCTCAAATTAATTTTTAAAAAGTAAAACTAATCTTTTTTTTCCTTTTTCTATGTAACAGATAGTGTATTATTATTATTATTATTATTACTACTATTATTTTCTCTTTCAGTGATTTAACTGTAAATTGACCCCAGTTCAATAATACATTTGTAAATTAATACTGCCACGTCATTTTTCTGTTAAATGGTTAACAGTTTTTGACAGAAATTTCAAATTTTGTTAAAAAAAAATCAATACAGTGTTGCGATTGTAAAAAATAATACATTTATAAATTAGGGTCGATGAAAAAGTGATTTTACCCTTAGAAAATCATGGGAAATTTTGAAACAGAGGAGAGAGAATAACAATGGAGAACGAAGAGCATCAAAATCAACAACAGCATCAGAAGAATAGTGATAATAGTAGTTCATTCGTGATATTGTTACCAAGAAGTAATCGAGAGTAGTACTTTTCAATCCAAAATGACGCCATCGCTCTTCAACCCCACATTCCTTCTCTCAAGCCTTCAAATTCATAAAAAAAAACTCTGAGTTCTACTCTCCCCCTCCGATGACGCCGCCGCCTTTCGACTCTTCACAGCCACCTAACTCCAGTCCTGGTTCTTCAAGGTCATCGCTTTATTTATATATATGTATAATGTATGTGAGCTCATGTATAAAATTAGGGTTTGACCACTATGTTTGATTAGCGATAATAGGTATTTCTTTTAATAATATTAATCAGATCAAACACACTATTAATTTTTAAAATGTATAATTGAGCATATGTTCATTTTGTTTTTACAGCTTCATTACTAAAAATGCTCGAAATAAGTGTGGGCCTATCTTGAAAAGCCATATAAACGAGCCTTGGGTACTTTGGAAACAAGTGCCTGAAGATGTCTTTGAAGGTTGTTGGGAGGAGTTTTCTGTAAGTACAAGTTTTCTCATGTCAAATCATTGTTCATTAGTTTTCTGCATTTTTACCATCCTGGGGTCTATCCATGGTCTATTGTAAATTGTACCTTGTTTACTTTTTGGGAGAGAGCAGTTTTTATGTAGTCTTTGTTGAGTGGGTAGTCTTCTATTTATAAGGTTGTGGGTAATAATAAAGAAACGTGGCTATCATTTTAAATCCTAGCATTCCATTTGAACTTGAGTCATAATTAGTGCAAATTACTGAGTAGTGGCTTCCAAAGTAGTAGAACAATACTTTCAAACTAAATTTGGAAAGACTAAAAAGAATGCCAAATGTACTTATATCACTGACTGCGTTAGATGGGTGCTAATCCATGTAAGCAAACACTAAGTAATTTATTCAATTTTTCTTCTTTGAAAGCTTTCTTAAATGTTTTAACTTCTATTTTTTGATTTTCTTATTCTACCTTAACTAAATAGGCCTTTTATACTGGAATAATGGCTATTCAATTGTATTAAGGTAGCTAGTACTTAATAACTGATAATATATCACCTGATTAATATGTTGTTTGCTACAGAAGTTTTTAAATGCGTGTTTAATGTAGTAATCTTTATCACTTGATTTGTTTTGCAAGATCTTTATCCTGAAATGTGAAATAAACGCCAAGATGTTGTCGGCATGCTAACAACTTTGTCATGCTGTTATAATTTTATTGTTATAAATTTAATATTTCTTTCTTTATTTCTTTTCTTCATTACTTGTTCAGGCTTGCTTTCAGTTTCATAAAGGGGAAAATGAGAAAGTGAAAGAGGTCTTTCGTAACCATTATAAAAAGCTTTACTCAAAATGGTTGAGCATTGCAAGGTGCAAAGCTCATAAGAAGGCTAATACAAGTGAGATGTGTGATGCCTTGAAACTATATAATCCCAGTTGGCTTTCGCAACAAGTTTGGTCAAAGATGATTGATGTCTGGAAGGACCAAGCCTGGAAATCGAATAGTACAGTGTCTATGAAGAATCGAGCAAAATTGACAGTACATTACACTAGTGGTTCTACCCCATTTTCCAAGTACGAGGTGGATTTGGCATTAGCTAAGAAAGAATTCCAACTTTGATAGAAGTATGGGATAGGATCCATAAGACAGAACAGGGTAATGGAGTTTATATAAACGCCCGTGCTGGGGAGATTGTAGTAAGTCATTTTTTTCTTTGTTTTCGTAATTTTAATAACCATAATCGGTTTTATTTTTGGTTTAGTAATATTGATATTCAACTGGGTTTTGTTTGTTGTTTGCTGAAATCATCTGAGAGTATTTTCATTGTACTGAGTATACCATAATCAGTTTCATATCAGTTGTTGCTTGCCTTTGTGCTTCGCGACTGCTGCGTTATTTTTCTTTTGCTTTTCTGATGGTTCTAATGTGGTGATGTAAGCTGCTGCTGAACTCCCCTTTTATAACTATTTTCCTCTTATTTTTCTTCATGTGTGTTTTCTTAACTATGGCAATGAAACCTTAAAACAGGAAAGTCTTAGTAACTATGGCAATTGTGTTTTCTTCATGTGTGTTTTCTTAACTATGGTTGTTTTTCATGTTGACTGCTTATCTTAGTGACTTTACAATCATAAATAGAGAGGCTAGCCATTCTGTAGGTTTTACATTCAAAATTATTTTACATGTTGGTGTTTGTGTGCCATCACTTAATTCGAGTAAGAACTTCTGATCCAAGACTACAACTGTAAATATTTGTTAGGACAACTTAAGCTTTTATGATGGCTAGAGACCCTATTCCCTATTAAATATTGTTTGAAAAATATAATAATAAAATCTAAATATATCCAAATATGAAGTAACTACCTACAAAACTAACGAAGAACTTAAACCTCGTCCAAAAAAGAGTGTTAAACTGAAAGTTGGATGAAGTATGCCCAAGATAATGCTTCCTGTAGGACCAGAGAACTGAAATCTATTGAAATACTGTAAACTAGAATCCCTTTTCTAAGTTACCATAGTAAATGGAGATATTTATTAAAGTTGTCACTAGATTACACATGGTTTTGACAAAATTAGTTGGCTTCCTTGGTATAATGACTAATATCAAGGGTCAAGTTCAATGATAACCAAAAATAACTGAATTATAGATTTAGCCTTAAGCAATAGGTTTTGGCATCCAGGGGTTGTGAGCTTCACTTGACTCCTATAACAATATTTATTGTTTAAGTCCCCATTTACAATGACAAGGATCTTGTTATGTGATAATTTCAAATTTTTTAACTACAGTAACACATTCCTTATGATGCAATAGAGAGGGTAAGAGGAAAGAATTTTTACTTTGATTCAAAGCCTAAATTTTTTGAAGGAAACACACCTAAGATCTAGAAAGGGGGTTGAAAACGCAAAATTATAGAAGCTCTAAGAACTCAAAGATCAATAGGCAATAATTTCATTAATAACCAAAAGGTCCCTTGCAAAGCTGTTATGGCCACTATTTACAGAAAACAGGATACCACCTAACTTTCTATTAACCCTTAACTCTAATTTCAACCATACAATATAGCTTAAATAGTAGTAACAAATACTTTAAAGCCCTTGAACATAATCTTACTGCATCCTGAACGGTAATTTATGCTTGCACATCATTCCTCCTACATCACCTGAGAATATACTGATACGCCCAACTACACTGGTGTTAATGTTCCTAACTTTTGCCCCAAGGATGGATGTTAATTTTATGAATTGAACTTGTTTTTCCACTTGCTACCAATGTAGTTTATATTTGCCAGCTCTAACTGTATGGTCTTAATCCAGGAAAAGCTTCTGTATGGGTTTAATCCTTAAAAATTCCCAATTGGCATTCTCTTAGCCTACCTCGGTTAGAAAGGCACTGGCTACCAGTTATTTTGGCACTGCTTCATTCTTGGTCTACAAAACTACTAAATAGGAGTAGCTTCCATTTTATTATTCTACAGTTCCATTCCCAAGTTCTATCAACCATTTGATGAATTTATTATTGCATTCTAAGGATAGATTAGATTATGAAAATATGTAAATTTGGAACTATATGCTGAATTATGTGTTTCAGACAACACACATTTTACTATTTTAGTTTATAACTTCAGAACAATACTGAATCTGAATTTTCTTTCTCTACAGAATTTTCTAGCATTTACTGAATCTGCTTTCTTTGTGAAGAATGTTTACTGAATCTGCTAGCATTTAACGAGATTGATAATTAATTTTGTGAAGAATGTTTGAGCTTTCGATCTAAACATGATAAATCTTAATACTAAAAAGGGGGTAGAAACACGAGTTGGCTTCCTATTTTTTGCGGCAAAGTATTTAATGTACGTATTTAACTCTTGTACATGTTTTGGATTGTAGAATGAATATCGTGCCAAGGTTGGTGGTCCTACAGAGGATGGTACACCAAAGAACGACGACTTAGCCATTTGGAGTGAGATAACTGGCGGGACTAAAAAAAATAGGATACTCAGTTTTCCTGGATATCGTGTACGAGACTTGCTTGGTCCTCCTCCTATAATGCCTCCGAGTATATCTTATTCCTCACCGCAACCGTCTATTGATCATAAGGTATTGGAAAGTATGGTTGCTAAGGTTGTAATCCGTTGTTTGGGTATAGAGTCTGTAGACGATACTTCTACTCAAGATAGTACGCTACAACCGTTTGTTGATATAGATATTAACGAACGCATAACAAAAATAGTAGAGACGAAGTTTACCAGCTTACTTCAAACATTTACCAACTATGAATCAATTGAGGTATTTATTGATAACTATATTTTTGTCTTTATCCTTTATTAATCTTTCTCTCCCTCTCTCTTAATTTAAGTTCATCAGTTTCATCTTTTCTTATTCCTCATCTCATCTCATTGAATTTTTGTGTTTCTCTTATAAGATGAATTTTACAAGCCCAACCTTGATTTCCTTGAAAAAATGATGATAAAGATACGGTACATGACACTTTATTCGTTCAAGTTCGGTATTATTTTTTTAGTTTTCTTGTGTTAGTTAATAAATATTGTAAGTACTATGGTCCTTGGGAGAGCAAGATACAATAACAAATTCTGTAGTTATCATGATTCGAGCATTATCTATTTATATATGGAGTATTGATTTTATTGGCTCTTTTTGCATTAGTTTGAAACATGACATTTATATTTACTTGAAATATTAAATGTAATAGTTCTTATATAGATTAATAATAATAAAAATAAATATAAAATCATTGATTTGAAAATCAATTATAATTTGCAATGAATTTTTGATTATTTAGCAATTAAATTTTTATTTACAAATTTATAATTTGTGAAGGAATTTTTCTCTCACTAAATTGAAGAAAAATTCTCAATTTATAGTTAGTGTAGACACCCAAATTTTGCACTTCTCTACTAACCCTGTCAGGAGGGCAAAATCGTCACTTGACCCGACACGCAAAAAGGAAGGTGGACCCCAACACGAAGCCACCCCAACAACATACGGTCAAAGCCGCCACAGCAAACAACGAGCATCAGGCAAGGCAAACGACTGATCCAGAAGAACCTGGTTGGATCACCAAAGACGACTAATGGCCCCTGGAAGCCAAGCACAAAGAGCGATTTATACATCAGGTAACAGCCTTCCGAAATAATACAGCAAAAAATGACGATTTAAGACCGCGTGGCATAGAAATCGAGAAAAGGAAGCCAGACAGCCGCAGATGCATCTGTGGCCAACGACTTTCGGGGTTTCGCACGGCTCGAGGGCGGCACACGGCAGCCGAGGCGACGGCTCAGACGGCCACAGCAGGCCTAGCCGCAGATGCATCTGCGGCCAGCCGCAGTTGCACCTGCGGCTGCCTCCGATCAGCTATACAATGTCATTTCCGCGTCCGAGAGAAGAAAGAGAAGAAAAAAAGAAAGGAAAAGAGAGAGAGAGACCGCGCAGGAGGAGAGAGAGAGGTCGGATTTTTGCTAGATTCAAGCAACAAATTCCGTTTGTTGTGTTAATTAGTTAGGTGATCTTGTGGTGTAATCCCTTTTGTGATATAAGAAGCTTAAATCGGCATTTTGCAAGGTGAAAGGAGTGTGTTCTTGAGTTTTATTTTGTTGTATTGATAGCATAATGTTATGATTGGTATGTGATGTAGTTTATTGTTATATGTTGATAAAGGATCCGTGGATTAGGGGTTGTTAGCGAGGTTTTCATCGGAAAGTAACTCCTCCTAACGCCCCGATGACATCCGTACGGTGATATATCGTTTGTTGTGGTAGTGAGTAGTTTGTAGTGATTGAGTTGTGATATTTGAGCTATGTAGTATGATAGCAATGTTCAATATTGTTAGATTTGGCTTAGTATTGGTTGTGTAGAGGTTTGGGGTGACTGTGAGCCTAGGGAGGAGACCCTCGTGGTCAAATCCCGATGATGGACGTTTTGGCATATGTAATCCTTGTATAGAGTCCATGGATGTGTATTTTGTAATATCGGGCCTTAAAACGATACCAAGTCGTGTTTGGGTTAAGGCCCCGTAATAATAATAAAATATGTGATTGTGGGTGTTGGGGGTTGTCTGGATGGCTCACATGCCCATGGATAGCCCCGACACGTTTTGGGATGTTTGTCTTAATTTACGGCACAAAAAATGGTTTTCCAAAATAAGGCAAAAAATGAAGATTTTATAAAAGTGATCAGTTTAGGATTTTAGATTCACGAGGTTTAAAATTAAGAGTTTTGGCGAACTTTAATCATTGGTTGACGAAAAAGGCTATATTTGGTTTTAAAATGTCATAAAAGATGTTTTCGAAAAATAACTAAACGTTTTCATTAAACTTTGTGCATAGGGTTAAAGAGTTCTAGAAGTTGCCTTCATTTTATTTATATTAACTGTTAGAAGGCAATGTATAGTCTCGATTCCTATTTGACAAAAGTTTAAAACTATTGTTTTCTAAAATGACATCTAATAAAAAACCCTCAACATTTTCGAAATTAAAATCAATCTTTCTCATAAAAAGCGAAGCCTCGTCATTTGGGTCAAAGGACGTTTAAACGCTTTCCCGATAAAACACATTTGCCATATAAAATCAAAGCAACTTTATGCAAAAGGACACCACAAACCTCCATTTAGGCACACACACACACACACGCAACTCACGCATTTTTTGGATTTTAAAAGGATAGGAAAACATCGAGATTGCGGTAACCGTGTTTCACGGAAGTCGGGGGGTGCCTAACACCTTCCCCTCGCTTAAGCAAGCCCCCGAGCTCTATGAATCTCGGTTTGCGGACCATTTGAATCGGAGTCACATATGAGCCATCACGATTACGAAAACAAAAATTCGGATGAGTTGGTACATCCATTTCAAATATACCAACTGGCGACTCTGGTCAATTGGCTCATAAAAAATTCGACATTTCAAAACCCCGTCGACATTTAAGCCGACCCTTTTCAAAAGTCGCATCTTAAACCCAAGGCTAAAATTGGAAAGGGGCTTTTAAATATTAAAAAACGAAACGACGGAAATCCCGGCGTCGACAGTTAGTGAAGGAAAATATTCTCTCGCTAAATAAATTTATTTGTCACAATATATTATTTGTGAGGGAATAAAGTTATTCACTAATTTCAAATAGTCATTCTTAAAATATTTTTTGTGAAGGAACCACTCTTTCGCTAAATAAAAAAAAAATTCATTACCAAATATAATTTGTGAATAAAAAGTTATTCACAAAATATCCTTCACAAAAAACATATAGTCACTACTTAGCGAAAGATACCTTATTGTGAGGAGGTCTAATGTGAGCAACTGCGTGAAGGAAATATTTCTTTGCAATAAATCTATTGTGAGTGATATATTATGTCTTGCGAAGGATTTGTCATTCACTAGATGCCATTTTTGGTGTAGTGTTCGTATTTAACCTAATGAATTAAATGAAATTAGCGGGACTTGAGAGAGGCCTCCACGAGTCTCGAAGCAGAAGGCTCATAGGGGCAACTCATTTTGGGAATCAGTTGAAGGATTAGAATAGTGGCTAGAAAAATTGGATGATCTGAGCATTACTTGGGTAGCCAGGGACATTCTAGGAATTTTTGTATTACTAAGGGTATTTCTAGAACTTCTTCTAGAGACGTGTGTCTGGCACATGACCCGTGTGCTAGGCAACTCTATAAATAGCCCTTCATTTCACAATAGAAAGGAATTTTTGGATTTTCAACCGCTTGGAGGATTCTCTCTCTGAACGCAAAAGTGCTCGAAGAATTCTTTAAACTTGTGAACAACTTTAAATCAAGTGTTGGCTTGGGACCTCCAGCCTATCTTGAATTCACTTGAGATCACCTAACACCTGACAATGCTCTTAGACACTGGCGATTACGCTAGGACCCCAAGAGTTTTGCTGCGTGTTACTCAGGTAGTTGCTCACCAATTCTTTTTCCCTCTCCAATCTATTGACTGATTCCGTATTCTTCTTAAATTTCTTGCCTCCGCCGTTACAACGAACCCTAACCCTAGCAAGGTACAAAATCTCATTGCCTACAATGTATATATGCAACGTATTTGTGTGTGATAAATTTGGTAAATTAGGGTTTATTTATTTTTGGAATCAGTTATTCCGAGGCTCCAGCTTCAGCCTATTCGTCTTTTAAGTGAAATGTTGCCACTTGCAATGCAATTCTTGTAAGCTATAGACAAGTGAGTCATTTTAATATGAGGTATGATTTGTACTAATTGCAGTATATGAAGAATGTGCAACTTCATTTGATATTTTTTAGTGAAAATCAAATGATTGTGTAGTTGTGTAGATTGAATTTTTAGTTAATAATTAAACTTTGAAACTTTGTTAGTTTGTTATTATAGAATTTTAGGTTTTGGCTGTCAAACCCATCAACATATTTAAGGGTTAAAGAGCATAATATGCTTTAAATTCTATCTGATGTGGCAATCTATACATAATTTGCTTTAAATTCTATAGTAAACAAAGGCCTATGCGCTCATATATTGATATTTGATATTTGCTAGTAGCCTATGGGTGATATACTTCATTATCTCTTTTTGGAGCCAGGGCCTCTGTGTGCATGCGCTACAATTGTGTGGGCTTGTGCATGTGCCATTATATAATACGATAAATAAAATTATATTTCGTATGTTTAATTCGTTTGAAAATCTGGAAGACTGAGGGAAAAGGAAAAATGTCATGCAAAAAAAACAACATAAAATCTTCGTCAGCCGGCCATTATACTCGTAAAAGTATATGCAAATGTCCTTGTATAACTATGTTCGTTAAGAGAGTCTTTTCTATTTGTTTACTTTTTAACTAAATTTTCCATTTCTTTTCCCCGATCATTTTTTAGTCCGAAACATAGTCGCAGGAAATTGGGTGTGTTAGGAAAGGCAAACTGAAAAGGTGGGAATAATTTGTATATTATAGAGTTAGTATATTTTGGATGCACATGTAAGTATTGGGGTAGTTAGTTATCATGTGAGTGAAGGATATGGATAGTGGGGTAGGTTAGGAGAGACATTTTTAGCATGTGATATCTATGTATATATGTAATGGGAAGAGTATTTTTTAAATATGAAATTTATGCATTATGAAATGAAGTGAGTAATGAAGCTTTCAACTAGCTTATCCTCCATTTCTATATATATTTCTCTCTGTATCTCACGAACTCAGTGAGTAATTCACTGAGTTCCTCTCCTATCTCCCTTTCTCTTTGGTTTCTCTCTATTTCTATATTTCTATCTCTGTTTTTCTCTTATTCTCTGATTAGGTACCAACAGGGTCCTGACAAATTGGTATCAGAGTTGTTGGTTCTCTGGTTCTATCCAAACTCATCTTCTTCTTCCTCTAACCCTCTGTTTCTTCTCTATCTTCAAGTTCTGATTTCTTCTCCTCTTCAAGCACAATCTAAATTCTATCTATTCTAATCTCTTTTATACTTCTAAGACTCTAATTCTAGCCCAGAAACACCAGCAACATCTTTAGATTGCAGCAAGCAAGCAACAGAAAATAGACTTCGGAGGCTCTATTTTTCAGCACACTTGCAGCGTCATATACCAATATTTGGTACAAAGAAAATATTGCATCATAGAAGAGGTCACATGGGAGGATGAAGAACTTCTTAAACTCAACTGTCCAAACTTGATACTGTTGGATTTTTTTTCTATAAAAATCCTATTTATCTATTTATTTAATATTTATTAATGTTGGACATTTATGATTAATAAAAGTACATCATTTGTCATTCATTAAATGATCATTTATTATGTTTAATATAAATCTCCAAATTTATATATATTATGATTTATGTGGATAAATAAGTATTATACATAGAAAATATAAATCATACGTAATATATATAAATAAAGATATAATAGTTTATAACCTATGATAATTTGAAGATATTATCATATAGGTTATAGTGCTTTAATATAGATGATTAATCTTGATTATGGAAGTTGGAGTTCTAATTAAAGTACTAATGCATTAACGGTATGCATTAAACGGATCATGTGATAATATTTTATTTATAAAATATTTTCTCATAAATATTAATTTGTTAATGTTTCTTAATTTTGAAATAATAATGGACTTAATATTGTTAAATATATTAGTTTAATATTCCAATGAGTGAAATTATATTGTGTTAATTAATACCTCGAAATATTAATTAATATATTTAATTAATACTAAGAACATTATTATTGTCAACACATCTATAAGATTTTTCATAAGATAATTTATTATTGATCATAGAATCTTGGCCAAGTCTTTTAATATTTATTATTAAAAGGATTGATTTAATTGTTAAATCAATTTATGATCAAATGAAGATAAATTATAGACTTATAAAATTAGTTTAAATATATTGGGATTATATTTAATTTTGAAATATTTATGTACATCTATAGAGAAAATATTTATAGTTAATTAGTAAAGGGTTTATTTTATTTAATTCATGGACTAAAGTGTAATTACAATTATTTAATAAAATTAATTGTAATTAATATTTATTTAGTATATTATTATTAGATAATAATATATGAATAAGTATTGGAGTCAGAATAGGAATCCATTTAGATCCCCATCCTAGCCTAATATGAATCATTTTCATAAGAGAGAGAATGATCAATAAGGATATAAATATATCATTGATAAGATACGTAAATAAGGTTATTATTCCAAATCAGAGGAAAGACCAAATAGCGTATACTTTCTCTCTTCTCCTAGGAAAAACACGTATAGTATTTTTCCAGAAGAGTGTTTTGGAGACCACACTCCAGATTCAGCATAAGGTCATAGGAAAGAAGATCTTGAGGATATTCGAAGATTGAAACGTGCTAATCCAACCAAGCACTAAGTAACAATTCATACTATAGATACATGGTATATATATAATTGTTATTTTGTATAAAACCATAAAGATAATCCTGTTTTATTAAATTTTAAAACTACTTTTCGGAGAATTTTTCCAACAGATACTTCATTCACGAGGACATGAAATCTCTTAAGGGAGAGGGAATGCTAGGAAAGGGCAAACTGGAAAGGAGAGAATAATTAGTATATTCTAGAGTTGGTATATTTCGGATGCACATGGGTAATTAGTTATCATGTAAGTGAAGGATAGGGATAGGATGGTGGTGTAACTTAGGAGAGACATTGTAATGGGAAGAGTATTCCCCAAGTATGAAATTTATGCATTGTGAAATGAATTGAAGAATGAAGCTTTCAACTAACTTCTACTCCCTTTCTATCTATTTCTCTCTCTGTATCTCACGAACTCAGTGAGTAATTATTGAGTTTCTCTCCTTCCTTCCTTTCTCTTTGGTTTCTCTCTATTTCTATATTTCTAAATCTGTTTCTCTCTTATTCACTGGTTAGGTACCAACAGAGGCCTGACATTATGATGGAAGGAACCATATACTGTTTTAAAGATTTTGAATACTACATACAGGGGCTGATATAGTAGTCATAGAATTGCTATCAAGGTAGTGCAGGAATTGCATATAATACCTACTACTCTTTTTAGGCATGTACCCAACCAGGAAGACACTTATAGTTTGTGTGAACTTATTTAAATTGGTAGTTTTTTTGGCTGCTAGTTGAATACTTTGAATTTAGGAAAGTTCACACGGTTACCTAAAGAAGTGATAGGCAAGAAAAGTTCAAGGGACATCCTCATCATAATTACATGTGGTATGTAGACCTGGCAATGTAGACATTCGAAAATTTAACAATAGAATGAGTATCCCTTCTTTTCAAGATTTTTATATCAAATGATTTAAGTTTATACTAATATATTAACAGTAAAAGGGTTGGGTAAACCCTTACCAGATTATAATTTGTAAAGTAAACTTAATTTTGTTAAGCATATTTCTGGAATAAACGAATACAACTGCTGTGAACCAGCATTATACTAATACTCCTATTCTATTGCTTGTGCAGAAGGGAAATCCTTTGCTAAAACATATAAGAAATGTGAGATGGGAGTTTTCAGAAATTGTTTGTGATTTACTTGTTGGGGCAGAATGCCTGTGCTCCTTATCTGAGGTTCGTACTTCGACACCTTCTGCGTCATTTTTCATTTTATTATGCTATTGAATTTTGTCCTAGGAGTTTCACTGTTCCAATAGGTTTCAATTTATGATTGAAAAAATTGTCTGTGCCTGATACATTTCTGTGAGGGTTTTGGATTCTGTAAAATAGGCACCTCATTAGTTTAGCATGTTTCATGGTCTTTTAGATTGCTTATTTGACTGTATCTCCAAGAAGGTTAATCTGAGAGAAGCTGTTTAATTTGCAGTTGACTTCTATATTGGACCTCGAGGCTTAATGGAGCTGACTGAAAAGTTAGTTGGGTTGAGCCTAATATTCTTACAGTGTCTTGCATGGCGCTTTGTTTAAGAAATTTGATATTGTTATCTGTTATATCTTTCTTCTTTTGTCACACACTAAAGGCTCAGCAAGGAGTTTCAAGTATTTATGGTATTTGTGCTGTAGCTGGTACCTTTAAATTTGCAATGAGTGTAGAAAACATAAATCTGGGTCTAGCTTGAAGAACTTTTGTAGGCTCTGAAATCCAAATAATTAAACTAACTTGATCTTTAGTCATCACAAAATCTACGGAAATTTGGTATTAAATTTATATCTCCCTCCCTTATATACTAATCTAGTTCCAGCAACCATTTGATGCTGTCTTCGCTATCATCTGCTTCATCCAGACTACCTGTATTTTCGAATAATGGAATTGCTAAAGAACTTCAAACTTCGTGTTGTTTTGTGTCATGTTGATGTTGCAAGTGCCTTGACTAAAGAATCAGAGTTTGCTGGTTCCAATTAGGCAATTACATATTTTTGACGGAGTGTTTTTCTTGGCATTCTATGACTATTACTATTACAGTTTAACATTTCATATCTTGCTTGGTTATGATTTATCTATTGTCATTTTTTTTCCAGGAAGATGTGGCTAAACCTTTACTTGAAGTCACCAAGACAGCTCTGCTTCACCACTGCATCCTGTTGTGTGCTTGGAGGTAATTACTCTAGTGCAAATTGATTGATTCTAAATTTGCTATTTGTTATGTAATTGATATTTGAGCATTTAAGTTCTATTATATATTTTAGCAGTATGATGTATTTGTTGTGGTCCTTATTCTGCAAAGATTTTTTAAACTTATCATTGCAATCATATCATGGCTTTTATGTACATATCACAAAACTATCTAGAATATTGCTGCTGGCACTGAACAATGTAAAAGAAACTTAGTTTCTGTATTACTCTGTTGTAGCTTGGAAGAATGTGGCCGGAACTTGGAGACTACAAAAATCTATGAAAACAAGCCAGCAGACAGCATCCAAGGTCAAATGGACACGGATTATTTATCACGGGTATCTATATCTTTCAAGTCTTTGGGGTGCCGATAAAGTTTTTTGTTAATGTATGGGTTAACCATAGCTGTTAAATTGTAAATCGTATCATATATTGAAAATTCTTGAATTGTGTATCCAATCGTGAATTGTATCGTAAAATACGAAAATACATGTAAGATGCAATACTTGTATATTTAAACATATAGTGAACTCATTTTAATTGACAATAAAGTATATTAGCTTAAGTGTAGTGTTAAAAGTATTGAAATGAGCCTATAAACAAATTTTAGATATTAAAATTATTGTTTGTAGAGTTTAAACTAGAGGCTTAATCAATAATTAATATTGCTTAAGTAATATTTTATTAAGGAACAAGAGAACAAAATAGTTTATTTAACTTACAAGTCTAAACAAAATGAGAAATAAGCCCCAATTTAGTGTAGAGCAAAATACAACTCCAATACTATGCATTTATGCCTCTATATAAGTACGAGACATGTAAAAGAGAAAGTGGAAACAAAAAGATAAGAAATTTTAGAGAGCATTTTAAGCATTATTGTATGAATCAATTGAACCTCTTCCAATGAAAAACAATATGCTTTAATGCATTATTTTAACTCTTATCATGTTCACCCTTAACTTGAAAATCGCATCCACGTATTGTAGGATACATGCACCGTATCGTAAGATACAGATAACCACTTTGTGATACACTAGTGATTATGTATTGAAATGTTCCTGTACTATATCGTATATCATAAGATTCTGACAACTATAGGGCTAGCTAGGGACTTAAATTTTTTAGGAGCTCCTGTATAAATGTAGTAGCATGAATTCTTTACATTGATTACTCTTTAATAACATCTTTTCATTGTAGTTGACTCAAGCTCTCACAACTGTCCGACATGTCGACAAGACAGATGTGGTTACTCTTGGTTCAACATTTGGGGTAACCTATGAAATTTGAATGAGCAATTTATGACCTTTGGATCTTGGAAATTTTCTCTAAGATTGATTGCCTTCTTGTTGCAGTATCTTTCTCATATCATGGATACATCCATGGAAGATTTAGCTTGATGTCCTGGAATAGGGGAACGTAAGGTACCTTTCAGTGCTCTCATTTGTTCAAATAGACTAAATGCGTATGTACAATTCAAATTTATGAACATAACTAGCATTATAGAAGGTGGCACTTTTATAACTGTAAATTTTGGATGCACAATTTTGGGATGAGTTCTGATGGCTATCAGTTTTGGTTTTGATTGATCCATGAATGTAAATAAAAGAACATAGTGCCAAAGTTGTTTCAAGTGAGATGTGTAAAAAGAAAATTGACTCATTTGTTTTCTAGTTGAATGCAGTGTGATTTCTTTCAGGTCAAAAGTCTTTAATCCCAAGTAAAAATGATTTTCTCAAGTCTCTGTAAAGATTACTTCATCTTCTTCCTTAATGGTACTGATCATTTTCTTCCGTACATCAGGTAAAACGCTTGTACGAGACTTTTCATGAACCATTCAAGCGTTTAGTTTCCAATCGGATTGCTGTTCCAGAAACTCCTGTCCAACCTCGCCCTGCGAGTGATGGGAAGGAAGAAAAGGAAGTGGAGGATGATAGCAAGCGTAGGAAGAAAGGACCGGAAGTGACAGTTAGATCAGCCCTGACAGAATTATTCTTGGAAAGTTGGTGCATAGAATAATAAATTACAGCAGGAGAAGAGTGAATAATTGAAGCAATAGCCGAAGATAGTAATTCCAGTGAAGAGAGGCCATCAGTTGATCCGATCCATTACAACAATACTATCTTTTTATTAAGATTTAGATGTGATGGAAATATTTGAGCAACTAAAATATTTATACTTTTGATCTTTTATGTAGGAACACTGTTTGAGTTCTTCAATGTTGTATTTCCTTTTCTTCTTTTTTTATTTTTTTAAATTTGGTTACGTAGGATCGAAGTTTTGTTCACTATGAAGTACTTTTGTGGATGAGGTAACATGTCCAACTTTTTTGTAAATATGGTTGCGTGAAATTAAGATTATGTGTATATATTGTTACTTGAAATTAAGATTATTTTGGTAGCTTCATCTGCACTATTTTGTACTTGTTCAGAATTTTTTTGGCTCTTTGAGGGAAACACAAAGCTACTCTAGAAAGGGACTGCAAGAGAAACTATATGCAAATGACCTATGTTTGATAATGTTGGTTTTTCTGCAAATTCAGTTACAAAATGGAGCTACTGCTGTTTCATTTCTCTCTTTTCCTGCTGAGGTAAAAAGGAGGGTAGGTGACAGTAAGATCATAGCGATTCCTACTTGGGTGACCATTGATAACAAATTCAGCTAACATAACCGAAATTTGGAGAAAAATAGCAATTCATCCATAAATGTTCAAAAGAAAATTACCGAGGGCAATAACTTTAGGGTTTATGCTGTCCCAGATCAAGCGACGATAGTAATACTACTATTTTGCAACAAATACTTCTGAGTATACACAATTGCACATTTGTACTTTCGTATATTTTTTACTATTATGTACAAAGTACAAGTCAGGTATTTTTTTTTATAATTATGCAACGTACAAGACTGTATAGTTTTTTCTCGTAAAATTATAGCAATTCCTTTTCAGGCAAGCATAAAAAAATATTCCTGGACCAAATAAACTTTCCAGAACATAAATCATAATATAGTCATACATACTGTACACATAAACAGAGCCAGAAACTTGGGGTAGAGCATATTTTCTTACGGTTCTTTAGAAATATTTCTTTGCATAATTATTAGGTTTACATGAAACTCAGTTGTATACTTCATAAACTTCCTATATTTCTCAAGTAAGGAGATGCAACCTTCTATACGTGAGGGAAATGGCTATATTGGCAACACGCCAACACTTCAACTGTTGTTGCAGCAGCTGCTGCTTTTACTTGACATATTTGGCAAACCAGGTCAACATGTCTTTGTGAGCCTCTTCTGCACTTTTGACAGCATTTTCATCTTCATCATCGTATCTCACTGTCCATCCATGTACAGTTCCAGGAAAGTTCTTCACAAAACTTGTAACCTGACACAATGTAAAGTAAATGAGCCAAACTAGTTAGTTTATCATTGTTCAAGTATAGTGTTTATGTTAAATGTTACTCCCTGAAGAATGGATAATTTCTTAATGTTTGAGTTTAAACAAGATTCTTATTAGTAAATTTGGATTGCTTGAATATGAGAAGCTCAAATCCCGATAATTTGTTCCCACTGGGAGGGTTTGGTTGGTAAAAACTACAGTGCTTGAATGGTAAATTACTTGATTACATTTAGCACAAACAATATCTTGATATAATTTTATGAGCTAAGACGGCTTTAAATGTTACACGCACTCAAATGAAATGTCCCGTTGAATATAGTATGAAGAAGCCAACAATGGGTACTCCTCAATTTTTTTCAATTTGTTTACAATGAAGTGTCTGATACCCATACTCTTGTCTGGGTGTCGGATACAGGCGGTGAATAATCCGTGTAACATAAGCTAAACCATAATTTATTCAACCAAAGTAAAAAGATGAATTTTAACACGTACTAAAACTATCACCATTTGGAAATCAATCAATGATACAAAAAACCACTAAATTCAACCATTTATCTCAGCCAAAAAAACAAATAAATAAAAGAACAGAAAAATAAAAGGATGGGTGGATGCTTACGAAATTGTTCTCAACATCTATATGTGACACTAATTCCTATTTAAATATAACCAATAGGCAGGAAAGTTCTTATGGAAACCTCAAGAAAGAGAAAATCTTGATTTACTAAAAGCAGTACAAGCAAATATGCTCAAATATTTCCGTTCTCTACATTCATCCGCCATTCCTCTACAGGAAGGAACAGCATTACTAAATTTGTTTGGTATGAGGAAGGGGAGAGGGAGGAAAAGGGTACCCCTAAGGGAAATAATCCTTATTTTTACAATTTGTTATTTGGTATAGTTAAAGGGAAGGGAAGAGAACAACTATTTTGTAATTTTACTATATAACAAGCATTTTACAAGTGAGTGATAAATTACTAACGTTCCTTGATCATTTCTACCTCCTGTTTAGTTGATAATATATCTTCAAATTGCTTCAAAACTTCCGGTGGACAGTACTTGTCAACTTCAACTCCTAGAATAGCAATGGGAACCTGGACCTCTGCATGAGCAACATACATAAATCCAACAATGCTAACACATTAAACTCATTGAGGCTAGGTAGAGAGGAAGAGAGTTATAATGGTAAACCATGACCTGAGTTGCTTCATTATTCTAATGTTTGTTCGGTTACTAACGTTTGTAGAATTTGGGTGGTAGCGTTTGGTGTGTTTGGACCTCCAAACGCACCGTACTATTTTTGATGCGTTTGCGTTTGAGCCCCAAACACACTGCATCATTTTTGATGCATTGCGTTTGAGTGCGTTTGAGCCCCAAACGGTGCGTTTGTGAGTTAACTAAGCTGCATTTGAAATAAGTGGCTTCTAAACAAGCAAAATTCAAACGCACTAAACACTCCAAACACTGTGAAACCAAACACACACTAAGTACCTTTCATTTCATCCATGGTAACAAATGAAGGATTTAACATAACTGCAGCTTGAATGTGGTTGGATTTTGCAAGTTGAACTACCACCTTTGCTGATGAAAAATTATTTAAGATAAGAAAACAAGCCGCATTAAAGGTGTCAACAATAAACATGAGCTTGTGGCATATCACTCATTTAACATAATTTTAGTTATATTAATCATGCCAATAATATTTCTAAGATATTTGAACATTATATCTCACCGCCCCAGCAGAAACCTGCAGCCCCGACTGCAGATATGCCCAGGGCCGGCCCTGAGGGGGTGCCGAAGGGGCGACCGCTCAGGGCCCCCAAATTTAGAAGGCCCACAATTTTTTTTTTTTTTTTTTTTTTACTAAAATACGAAATTTTTTTGTGTATATGTATACTTTAAAAAGAAGATATTGTTATTTTAATTAATGATGAATTTTGATATAAATTGTGCTTTATATATTAGTGTTCATAAAAAAAAAATTATATGCGAGAGAGGGCCCCTATTTTTTTTTTTGCACAGGGTCTCTAAACTCTCAGGACCGGCCCTGGATATGCCTTCACTCTTTAGAGCTGCAATCACAAGTTTTGCATCTTCAAAATCTTTTTCCTAATTTCATAAGAAAATGGTTCAGATGTTAGTATTTAAGATTTACAAATAATGAAGCATTAGATGTATATTTAAGCTAGAATACATACACAAGTAAAGTCATGCGTTTATTAGATAAGTGGCAGAGAAAATGCGAAGTCTATTAGAATAAATTACAGTTTAAATAGAGTGAGACTGAAAACTCAAGAAAGTATAAATAAAAAAAATCGAATTTGATAAATACATTTTCAAGGGTCTTATTCAAACAAAAGATAAGTTTTTTGTAAAATTAAAATATTTATGTTTGTAGTCTCTTAAAGTATTATTTGTTTTAGAAGATATTTTAATTTGTACTGATTTTGGCTATACTAACTATTAATGTTTAGTTTTCATGAGTAATAAGAAAAACGAACCCCTGCATGGAACTTTCTCCAAACTGGCAGCGGCTTCTCTGCGTTATCATATGAAAAGGGGTCTCCACAGAAGAAGTCCGGAACCAATACATAGAAGCCAGTTGCTGCAACCTTGTCTGCAAGCTTCCTTTGGAACAGAAACGGTTACAAAAAAAAAAAAATTAATGTAAAGAACCAAAAGGAGATAGATTTGTTACATTAAGCTTGACAGATGATTATTGAACCAGTTTCATTGCCATAGTTTTGTTGATTTTTTATGACTTAAACATGGGGGGGGGGGGGGGGGGGGGGGGGGGGGGGGGAACAGGGAATACAAGTTTAGCAATGGAGTTAGATGACTGAGTAAATACCCCTTCCAAAGCAGACTAACTATCGCGTTCAGCATTTAAAAAAAGAGTAGGACTCAAAAAACCGAAATATATTATAGATAGAAGTAGGATTAGCAGCATAGGGAATTGGGGCATATTGCATTATATACTAACAAATAAATATTTAATAGTCTAAGATTACACTCTGTTATCTAATAATATATCAGTTTGGCAGCATGGTGAATTTGTAGGCTATCAGCTGATCAAGTTTTTCGGGAGGGAGCAAGCCATTACAAAGCATTATTTAGTTCTCACTCTGACAAGGTTCCCCCGTGACTACAGCAACAAAGACTCCCTTCCATGGAACATTTTTCATTGTCTAACCCGAATCAGACCCGACCCGACCCGACTGATCCAGCCTGACCAAACCCGACCCAGTTCGGATTTAATTATTTTTCTGTAAACAGTGCACTGCGCCGCGGCGCAGTGATTAACACTGCAACACGGCACCCCGGCGCTGTACGGCAGAATGTTGTCCAACTTTTTGATTTTTTTGACAGTTTGGTCTACTTTGATTCAAACATTGATTAAATGAAATCTACACATCCAAATAATACCAAATCAGTGTTGATGTATTTCTAACTTCTTGTTTTACAATATTTCATGGTTTGATCGTCTTTTTGAAAACGTTTTACACGAAAATTACGGATCAAACCACCTAGGGTTAAAAACGATATCTTTTGCGGTAAATACTATAACTTCTTCGTTATTCAATATTTTTGAAAGCTTCAAGTTGGGTTTTCTTTAAAACTCATAGATCTAACTTTCTAGCCATAAAAATCCAATTTTGAACTTGTATATTTCAAAATACAACATTAAACCTAACATGTATCGTTAGGGTTTTACCGGTAAAATGTGTTATGAACATTTCTACTTATTTTATGCATTACACACATATCAAATCATGATATAAACACATAGAACTATGAATATACATATATTACATAGTTAAATACTTCTAGACTAGCAAAATGAGTTTTGATCGGTAAAAAATAAATTTTAACCGTTCAAAATCATTCTAGACTACAAAATAAAATTTAAGAAGAGATAGAGCATTTTTAAACCTTGAGGTCTTAGATGCTCTTCTTCTTCTCCTACCAAAGTATGTTGTGTAGCTAGTGGACATTCACTAAGCACAACCTCTAGCTTTTTCTCTCAACTTACAATAGTTTCTCTCTTTTGCTAACAAATGCTCTCTCTTTTCTCTTTTGAAATGTCTAGCAAATGAACCAACAAACTTGAACCAAGTGTGGAACATCTTATTTATAGTCATCCACTAACCTAGCATCAATTCACTTAATCAAGTAATGTTGGTGAATTTAGTGTTAATTAGGATTACTATTCCATTGAATGACCAATTGATTGACTAGATGATTGACTAGGGTGGTTGAACTACTATGACAAGGAGCAATTTTGAAGCAACAAAGAAATCAAGCAACCCCCCATGTGGGGCCCCTCTTTGGTCGACCATTATGGCTTTTTTGGCTTAATTTTTCTTTTATTTTTCTAGCTTTTAATATATATATATATATATATATATACATGTGTTCAATTGTTGACCAATTTTGACTTCCTATTGGGCTCCATATTGGACTCTAGGATTAAATATATTGAGCTCATCCATTGAATTGGTTTGGGCTCAATTTAAATCACACATTGGGCTAGCATTTAAATAACTATGGTACCTTTAATTAAAATAAGCATTGGGCTTGTTAAATTAATTACACGGGCTAGTAATTAACTTAATTACATGGGCTACTAGATAAATTTAATTGACATAGTTTAACAACTCATTTGGATTTAAAATATAATCCAATTAGATTTGTTTTAATTAATTATATACATTGCTTTAATTCTTTAAATAAATATACATACACGTAAGTACATTTATTTAATTATCTAATGCACAATTAATTATTAATTGTAATTACAATGACTAATGAAATTCGTGGTCATTACAGATATAGCTGTAAATCGACCTCAATTTCAATGAAGTATTTGTAAATTAATACTGTCACGTCATTTTTCTGTTAAATGGTTAACAATCTTTAACGAAAACTTCAAGTTTTGAGAGGAAAAAAAACATCAATACAATGAGGCAATTGTAAAAAAAATCAGTTCAATGATATATTTATAAATTGGGGTCGAGTCCAGTAATTAAAAAATGATTTCACCCGAGAATTCACTATAATGGAAGGGGATTTTCTTGGGAATGGGATGAGAAAGAGTAAGGATGGAGTCTGGGTTTATTGTTTGATTAGTTAAATAATATTTTAATTTTAATTTAGTTTATTTGATAGTAATTTTTTTTTAATTATTTTCTTATTGTTTATTTATTTATTATGCATAAATTAAATTAAATTTAGCTAAATATAATTTTGATTTTAATGTTATAATGTAATTAATAATTTTATAATTTTTTGAAGTTGAGATGTTAAAAAAGAAAAAAATGATTAAAAAAAGTGCAAATTAATTTTCTTATTGTTTATTTATTAAATTATTAAATATTTTATGAATTTAAAATAGTAAGATTTAAAACATAGCTTAAAACAGTAATATTTTATTAATTTAAATATTTTATTAATTTATTATTAAACATTTTATTAATTTAAAATAGTAAGATTTAAAACATAGCTTAAAATAGTAAGATTTTATTAATTTAAATATTTTATTAATTTATTAACTTTATTAATTTATTATTAAATTAAATATTAAATTATTAAATATTTTATTAATTTAAAACAATAAGATTTAAAACATAGCTTAAAACAACAAGATTTTATTAATTTATTAATTTAAATATTTTAGTAATTTATAAATATTATATTAAATTATTAAATATTTTATTAATTTAAAACATAGCTTAATACAAACAAATAAAATTAAACTAAATTTTGAACTGTAAGATTCAAATTAAAATGCAATACAGAAAATATAAGTTATTTAAGTTTTTGTTAAAGAAAAAAGGGTTTATCAACTGTAATTTTACCTAGCCAATTTTAATATATATAATTAGTAGTCCGCTATTTAGATAATTTACATTTTTATTAAATTTATTAAATTAACGTTATATAGATATATATTTTATTAATAATGTATGTTAATTTTATATGTATATACTTATACATTATTAACATATAAATAATATAATACGTTATTAACATATATATAATTTTATATGTATTATTATATAATTTTATATTAAATAACATATATATTAACGCTATATATTTAATACAAAATTATATATTAAATGCCCCCGAATTTTCATAAAATTAAGGTTAATAAATATATAATTTTATATGTATTATTATATAATTTTATATTAAATAACATATGTATTAAAGTTAATAATTGATAGAGTGAGTAATTTTTGTGAAAAGTCGAGGCATTTTGGGAAAAACCATTAGTAGTATTATATATAACAGTCATTAGTACGTAGCCCTTGACATTTTTGTAACGGCAGGTGCAAATTTAGGCCACGATTTTAAACGTTAGAGGTATTTTCAAAAGAAAAAAAATATCAGAGATTAAACAGGATCCTGACAAAAATATCATGAGCAATTTTGAACCTTTTTCCCTTTTTAATAGAGAGAAGGGGAAACTTCTTTAACTTAAAAGTTAACTCCTTGGGAGCTTATAAAAATGAGAGAAAAGGTTGGAAAAAGAAAATCCTTGTGTTGTAGGATTCTTATTAATTCTTATTTTTATGATTGTTTGGGAAAGAAAGGGAGAGAGTAAAACATGGATGTGTCTTAGAATGCTTTTTAAGAGAGAGAGGGGGGGGGGGGGAAAATTGACTTATTTTCTCTTCAATTGTTTTTTCTCAAAAATGAAAAGACTTCGAAGATAGTGAATTCTAAAGTAATTATTTCTCTAGCCTCCTCTTTTTTCTCCTCTCATCCTTTTTTTTCTGATTAAAATTTTACATTAGTCCTACTTTACCTTTGTAATTAGCATGAAGTCCTATTAACTTTATTTTAAGAAAATTATTCAATGCAAAAATGTTATTATGTCGTCATTTATATGTTTCTACGATAAAGGAAAGAATAATTTATTTTATATTTTATCTCGTGTTATTATTGTAATGGACCGAGAAAATTACGAACCCAAATTTATTTATTTTATTTATATTCATGAGAAAATAGGATGCATGATATATGTGTGCATGTGTTTAGGTTGTATGCTGAGAGGTACTAAGTTAGTTAATTTACTTGAATTAACTAAAGAAGAAAAAAAATGTAAGAGAAACTTATGTGATAAAATCACAAAGCTTGAATGTTAGCCTTGTATGACAATTTAGAAGAATAATAATGAACAAATAAATTACTTATATGGATAATGAGAAAAAAGAAATAAGTGAATTATTTAAGATAACCCAAGGTGTGAATAATTGTATGTGTATGGGTAGTGATATTATAAACCCAAGTTGATGATAAGAGTTAGTCAATGAATTAATTTAATCAAGTCAAAGTACTTGTATTAATATGTGTTAGGGTTTTATTAAAACAAACTCAAGAATTTGTAAGTGATAGTGTTATGTAAGTTAATTTAATTAAGGAGTCCAATGGACTTATAAATAACAAGTCTAATTGAATTATATTTTAAATTCAAATGAGGTATTAAATTAGGTCAAATAAATTAACCTAGTAGCCCATGTAATATAATTAAACATTGATTCATGTAATAATTAAACAAGCTCAATGCTTGATTTAATTAAATGTAACATAAGTTATTTAATGTTAGCCCAATGTAATAATTAAATTGAGTCCAACCAAATTAAATGGATGAGCCCAATATATTTAAATCCTAAGTCCAAGGTGGAGCCAAAATGAAAGTCAATTGTTAGTCAAACAATATATATATATATACACACACACACACACACACACACACCACAAAGGGGTGGCTTGTTTGCTTTGGTTTGTGTAAATTACACTCCATGTAATGCTTCACTCCTTGGCCAAAATGAAATCCAAGCAAAGATCAAATCAAATGTATCATTCAAGTGGTCAATCCATCAAATAGTAAGCCTAGTTAAGTATTTAATTTTTATCAATGTTAGTTGATTAGAGAGACTAAGCAAGCTTATAGGAGTTCTATAAATAAGACCATCAACAAGTCTTGAAAAGGTTGTTGGTTCATTTGTTAGCTTTCTAAGTATTGTAGAGAGAGAAGTTCTAGAGAGAAACTAGAGCTTTGGTAAAAAAATACTTGAGGGTTGAAATTGTGTTAGTCATTTTCGAGAAGAGAAGAGGAAGAGGAGAAGAGCATTCAAGTTCAAGAGGTTCAAAAGTATTTTATCTCTTCCTTAGTTCATTTTAATCGGTTTAAATATGTTTTGTATGATCAAAATATATTTTAAACCGATCAAAAGTTATATTGATGTTCTAGAAGTCTTAAACTATGATATATAGGTGTATACATGGTTTGATGTGTTTATTACATGTTTTGATATGTGTGGTTAGTAGCTGTCATTAACACTCCAAAATTAATCCTTACTTTTAATCACAAACTCAGTATAATAGCAAGCAAGGGTCGAACCCACAGAGAATGATTAATTTATTTTTATGCAATGTAAACTAGATTTGGGGGTTTTGAACTAACTATAATTAACTAAATAAATAAAAGTAAATTAATAAAATTAATTAATAAATTAAAAACTTCAGTTCTTCGGATTGTTTAACTTACATCATGATAACCATAATTTTAATCTAACAAAACAAGCTCTTCATTAGATTTTAACCATTATACAACCTAGAACAAGCTCTCTAAATTTAATATAATGGAAGCATTAATCAAAAGGAAATTAGATTATTCTAAGCAACAATCTCATAAGCTCGGATTGTTTAACTTACATCATGATAACCATAGCAATAAATAAAAGTTTGACCACAATCATCTATCACTATTCACTACCAACGATTAGGAACAATATCAATTACACATAATATAATTCCTAAATCTAGCAATTGATAATAATTTGATCAACTCAACAGGCTAAAATTAAATCAATCAAACCCAATATCAAATAAACAATTAAAACAGATTATCATAAATAATTTCATATGAAGAAGAATAAATAATATTATTGAATTAATTAAATCATTAATTATAATCGGGTTTGAAATTCCCTAGAACTGAATAATAAAAATTAGTCAAACATAATAAAAATAATAGATAAGAAAAACCTGAAAGAGATAGCTCCTAATTGTATATAATAATCTGATAATAATTATCAAAACTACTGAAAACATGAGTCTCCTAATATATTTATAGAAATACAATAATAATCCTAAGCTAATGTGGAAAAGAAATCCAATTTGGAATCAAATTAATGCTCAAAATCCGAAATAATCTCGTTTTCCAGAATTAACGCGCGCCAAACACAACCTAACGCGTCCCAGTTGACCCGTCAACGCGTCTGATGACGTCAGCCGCCTCAGCCAGCCCGCGCCTGCATGACGTCACCGAGCTTCCGCGTATTGCGCGGCGTTTTCTTTTCTCAGCCCAGACAGAAACGACGTCGTCTCAGCTCGTTGCCTGAATTCCTTGCGCGCAGCCCAGATTTCCATTTAATTACGAAAATGCCACCGGTTGCCACTTTTCCCTTATTTACAATTTTGCCATCAGCGCCGGTTTTTTACCATTTTACACTTAACTTTTGCAGAATTTGCAGATTTGCCCCCAAGCTTATTTTTCCTATAAAATAAAATATAAAATAATTAAAAATATATAAAAATACTAAAAATAATAAAAACACATAAAATTACATAAATTATATAAAATGACCTAAAACACTAAAAATACTTAAAAACTCACAATTAATTAAGCCTAAAAATACCTAATAAATAGGAATAAAATCCTACTTATTAGTGATATACAAATAAATGGAAGAAATGTCTATATTGAGCTTTACCGATAAAATCCTAGTTAGTTATGTGTTATTTAAGTTATAGTTTGAAATGTACAAGTTGAAAAATTAATTTCTATGGCTAAAAAGTTACATATTTGAGTTTTAAAGAAAACTCAACTTGAAACTTTCAAAAATATGGAGAAACAAAGAAGATATGACTTTTACTGCAAAATATGTCATTTTGAAATCCTAAGTGGTTCGATCTTTAATTTTGTGTCAAAACGGTTTCAAAAATATAATCGAACCATGAAATATTGTAAAACAAGAAGTTAGGAACACATCAACACTGATTTTGTATTATTTGGATGTATAGATTTCATTTTATTAATGTTTGAATCAAAAGTGTCAAAACTGTCAAAAATTGAAAAATGAAATTTTGATTCTGCAGTACAGCATCGAGGCGCTGTGTTTAGTTCAAAACACAGCGCCGGGGCGCAGTGCACTGTTCCCAGAAAATGAATTAATCCGAACCGGGTCAGGTCGGTTTGGTCCGGGTCGGGTCATTTCGGGTCAGAAAATGAAAAATGTTATAAAAAATATTTTATTATTTTTGGACCCAATAAATATATTTTTAAAATATTGGATAGTTGATTTACTAATAAAAATGGATTAAATATTATTAATGGATTAATAATACATGTAATTTAAAAAAATATTATTAAATAAATAATAATATTAGAAAATTATTAAAATATTATTAAATGTATAATAATATTAGAATGTCAATAAAATATTAAATATGTAATAATATTGGTAAATGAATAAAATATTATTAAATAATTACTAATATTAATAAGATAATAAAATATTATTAAATGATTAATAATATTAGAATATGAAAAAAATATTATTAAATAGTTAATAATATTAGATAATGAATAAAATATTATTAAATAATTAATAATATTAGTAAGTTAATAAAATATTATTAAATAGTTAATAACATTAGCACGTTAATAGAATATTATTAAATGATTAATAATATTAAGAAATGATTAAAATATTATTAAATGGTTAATAATATTAATAAGTTAATAGAATATTATTAAATTATTAATAATATTAGTTAAGGATTAAAATATTATTAAATAGTTAATAATATTAGTAAGGTAATGGAATATTATTAAATGATTAATAATATTAGTAAAGGATTAAAATATTATTAAATGGATAATAATATTAGAATGTCAATAAAATATTATTAAATGATTAATAATATTAATAAATAATTAAAATATTATTAAATGGTTAATAATATTAGTATGTGAATAAAATATTATTAAATGGTTAATAATATTAATAAGAGGATAAAATATTATTAGATGATTAATAATATTATTTTGAGTGTAAAATATTATTAAATGGTTAATAATATTTATAAGTGTTGAATGATATTATTTGAGAAATACTATTATTAGAAAGAGTAAGACATTATTAAATTATTAATAATGTTAATATATGATTGAGATATTATTACATGATTATAATATGAATGAGAAAATAGATTATTATTAAAATGGTTGATAGTATTTGTAAGCAGTGCAAATATTATTAAGAGGTTAATAATATTTATTTGAGGTTAATATATTATCAATGTTGATAATATTAGAAAATGATTGTTATGTTCTTAAATGACACTTATGTGATTAAAATATTATCAATGACTGATAATATTATTAAGTGAGTGAAGGTTATGCTTAAGTGATAGATGATTTAAGTACTATATAATACAGTTATATGATATACTAATTAATAGATCAATATTGTTGAATGTTTGGTCATTTAAAGGAAGTTATTTTAAGTTGAATAGCAGTAGTCAACGGAACAGACAAGTTCTTCGAACCTTAACTTGTATTTATTTTGCAAGTTCTTTAACTCTATTCAATTATTGTTGAGCAAGTTTTCTAAACTTGTATTGTATTGTCAGAGTTTTAAGTGGTTTAATTATTTAACATTATTTCACATTGATATTGTTATTAATATTTACACTTATGTGCAATTGTATGACTGTTCACATTATGGACTATTTAAAGATAAATATTTATGCTATTTGTTTCGGCTAGATATGACATGTTCTATTATGACTGTTCTTATTATGAACTGTTTAAAGAGAAGGATCTATGCCCAATTGATTCGGCTAGACCATGTATGTTTTAAATTCATTAATCTGAATATTGTTGAAGCTAGTCCAAACCATATTTTTGTGGTGCGGAATCTGATGGGAAAGGCTGAAATGAACAAAGTATTATGAAAAGATGAAACTACGGTCGGATGAAATAATTTCGGTCAAAACGATATTTGATGGTTATAGCATGCACAATATAAACGTACAATAGTCTGATCACCTAGAGTACCCATCACTGGATATTACAGTTGAAATGATTGTTAATATTCAAAACGAAATGACAGTCTTACGTCTATAGGGTATTGTAAATACTCAAAACGTATGTTCATGATATATGACCTTTCAGCATGAGAAGCAGTATGTTAAATCAATTGAGAATATTTACTCAAAGTTGCATGTCTTCAGAATTATTATATATTGTTGAAGTTTCAAGAGCTAATTCTTTTTCATTCATGATATATCCTTTATTGTTATTTAAACTTGCTAAGCAAAGTAGTTGCTCACCCTTGTTATATCATGAACTATTTTTCAGTTAAGCTGAGTGATCTAAAGAGTACAACGACAAATGAAAGGTGAACGAGTAGAAGTAATTAATTCTTAATTTATGTTGTAAACCTTTTGTATTATAAGGTAATGATGATGTATAAAGGTTAGTGAAACTTGGGATTGAATGTACGTTTTGTAATGAAATTCTGTATATTTTTCGCGAATTATTGAAGATTTAGTTTATGAATGTTTGTATAGTGATGAATAGTGATCACCAAACCCGAGGTTCAAGGGATTCAGATTTAGGGATGTCACAATTATTGGTCGAGTAATAAAACTCACATATATTTTTCAACCTTTAATTTATGAATGTCATAAAGGATGATGTATGTTCTTTCCATTTGTTTTTAATTTTACATTTGAGAGTTGATATTAATTAACATGTAAAAATTAATGAAAAAATGACAACAATTTTTTTTTGTCAATTAAATAATATGGGGGCTAACCGTAAATTAATTGTTCTGTACCTATAATTTTTACCTTATTAATATCACAACTCCCTAACAAGAAATTTGATTTTTTTTCTCATTGTCAAAAGTTATTAAGAGTTAAAGATTATAATAAAATATATAATCATAAATGCAACTCTCCTACAATATATTTCTTATTCAATTTCAATAAAAAAAATTCAATAAACTAAGAATAAACTAAGATAGACTATTGTGAGAGCCATGGGTACATGAGTTATTGTCCAAAATACAAGATTATTACTCTTTCCGTCTTAATATAAAAACCATTATTATTCTCTCCATTCTTAATTATTTGACGTTTTAGAGAGCTATTTTTATTCCTATATATTTGACTCTCCCAGATTTTTAGGACATATTGATTACACTGTTTATTTATTTACCCTTAAACATCAACTCTCTCTAATACTCTTTCATCTTTTCAATGTTATTTTTTCTCTCTTTTAATTTATCCCTATACTCTCTCTAATTATCTCTCATCTTTTCAAAGTTATTTTTTTCCTCTTTTAATTTATCTCTATTGAATAATTCTCTTTTTATCTCTTGTTCCTAATTGATTTTGGAGAGAGAAATACCTCCATCAGATTAGGAGTAAGCTAGTTTTTCTCTCCTTTTATTCATCCATATTGAATAAGGGTATTTTAGTCTCTATTAATTATTTTTTTACTCATATTATAAGTATTTAATAGCTTCTTTAATTCTTATGCAAAAACCTTAAACGTCGCATATTTAGGAATGGAGGGAGTACTATTTTAGATAGTCCCAAGTTAAATATCTATTTACTTTAAATGATCTATTTTTTTACAGTAATCTGCATATAATATTCTTAGTATTAATTGTCATATTTCATGTGAAAAAAACTACGTAATTAAATAAAAATTTAAATATAGACAATTTTTTTATTTTTTTTTTCTCTTTTTTAATATGTGCAAAAAATTAATTAGGACTTTCAAATTTTGGATGTTATGTAGTTATACTTATTCTTGTAATTTTGAAATGAGAGAATGCTTAAACTATGAACGCGCGCGCGCCCCCACACCCACAGACTATTTCTTGGTCCACAACAGTCATGGTGGGCAATTGCCCAACCCAACCCGAATATGGCTCGCCTAACAGAGCCGCAGACAGAGGCCGCCACTCTTTCTGAAACTGAAAATTCACAAGGAAACAGCCGACCAAGTACTTCCTCGGACGAGGATGAGAATTTAGAAACCTTTTGTTTCGCAAACTGCAGAGATTAAGGATATTTTAACTGTGCAAACAAACTCAGAAAGAGGCCGCCTTAACTTTTGGCTTCATGGGTATGTGCTTGTTTCCCAGAAATTGTTCTTTCAATTTTCACTCCATATCCCAAAAATGGTTCTGGAAAATAAGTTGTTTTGCCGACTCAAGAGAGTTGGGATACCTCAGTTTTTGTATCAAACATTTCAAGATTCCAACTTTTGCTTCATGGGTTTGTGTTTGTTTCCCAGAAATTGCTCATTTTTTCCGAATTCCAAGCTTTTTTCTGAGCTAGGTATACTCCAAAATCAGGTAATTTTCGGAAACAATTGGGTTTTTAGAATGCATTCAGTTGCTTCTTCAGCATTGTTAGTTAGTTGATGACCATGTGTTTGATTCAATGCCAATGACAGAAAGCAGTGTAGCATGTGGAATTGTTGTTCCCAAAAAACGCTTGATTAGGCCGATAGGCCGCAAGCTATTTCACATGGTTGTTACAGTAGTTAAAACTTTGAATTGGCGTGCTGCAAGAGATGTTAGTTTTTTAAAAGCTGTAAAGAAGTATGGATTTTCTAAATCAATAGATAACTTTAAAGTTATTGTACATATATATTCATTGGCGGGGATGGAAACTGAAGTGTTTGTATTTCTTAGAGATATTGTTGAGTACTATAAAAACTCCAATCTTGATTTGTTTGAATTGTTCACCAGTTTAGTGGATTTACCTAGTAATGCTGCAAGCTCGATTCTTGTAGTTGATGTACTCATTAAGGTTTTTGCTTCAAATTCGTTGCTTGAAAGTGCAGTAGATGTCTTTGTGCAGACTAAGAAACTTGGACTTATGCCAAGTATTTTTTCTTGCAATTTCCTGCTAAAGTGTTTGGCAGAAGCAAATAGAGCGGATTATCTTTTAAGTTTGTTTGAAGAAATAATGAACTTTGGACCTGCACCTAGTGTCTACACCTATACCATTATAATGAACTTTTACTGCAGAGGACAAGCAGTAGATATTGGAAAAGCCGTGGAAATTCTCAATGAAATGCAGAAAACTGGGGTACGACCAACTGTTGTGACATACAGCATAATTATCTCCGGACTCTGTAAAGCTGGATGTGTTGAACTTGCAGTAGACTTCATACACAAAATGAGATGTGACAACCAACCTCTCAATACTTACTGTTATAATGCTGTTATACGTGGTTTCTGCCAAAAAGGTAAACCTGATGTAGCCTTGAGGGTTATGGAAGAGATGAAGAGCTGTGGCGTTACACCGGATGTGTATAGCTATAGTGTATTAATTGATGGGTTTTGCAGAGCCAGAAATCTTGATAAAGGTATTTGTTTGATTGCGGAAATGGAATCCAACAACATAAAACCTTCAGTTATCAGCTACAGTCCTCTGTTAAAAGGTCTTTGCGAAGGTGGACAAACAGATATTTCACTTGATATATATTGCAGCTTTGACACTTCTGGTAATGAATGCGACCAGCATGTTTATGACATCTTGATCCGTGGATGTTTTATGCAGTCTGATTTTGATTCTGCATGTAAATTAATGGAGGAGATGTTCAGCAATAATTTGACTCCTGATTCTTTAAACTATAGGAGTCTCATTGAGGGTTTTTGCAAGATGGGCTTCTTGGATAAAGCCAGAGAGTTTTGTAATATTATGTTAGAAGGTGGTATTTTGCCAGATATGGTCTCTTGTAATTCAATTGTTCAAGGGTACTGCAGTGAAGGGCGTGTGGAGGAAGCTTTGCAATTTATGGATGAGATGTGTGACCGAGGCATTTCTCCAAATAATTTTACCTATAATGCTGTTATAAGAAGGCCGTGCGAAGAAGGAAAATCAGGAAGAGCATTGGAGCTTGTTCCTTAATGCTTAAGAGGAATGTTTTCCCTAATGTTGTAATCTACAGTACCCTTTTGAATGGTTTTGCTAAATCAAATTTTCGGAAGGTCTTCATGCTATATGCAAAAATGTTAAAAGCTGGGGTTATTCCCGACAGAATTACATATACAATTCTTATCAACATATTCTCTACTAGGTGTAGAATGCATGAAGCTTGTAGTTTGTTGAAGGAAATGATTTATAAGGGTTTGAATCCAGATAAAATCACTTACGCATCAGTTATATCTGGGTTTTGCAAAATTGGGGACATGAGGAAGGCTTTGGGATTTTACAGAGAAATGTTGCAAAGAGACCATTTGCCCTCCATTGTTACTTATACCTGTCTAATTGATGGGTATTGTAAGGCGAATCGCATGGATATTGCCAACATGTTGGTAGATGAAATGAGAAGAAAGAAAATTGCTCCTGATGTTGTCACTTATACTATTCTGATTGCTGCTTACCTTAGACAGGGACACCGGACTAGAGCCTATGAGGTGTTTGATGAAATGAGGAAGGCGGGTGTTAACCTAGAGGATAGCATCTTTAAGATGCTTGGCTTGGATACAGGTGTGGCCAACGATGGTTAGAAAGCAAAGGAAATTCTTTTGTCAAGGACCATATGGTACTTAGTAAGTTAGTTGGACCTTTTCCCCCTGCTATGCATGAATTTCCAATTTATAGGCAACATTTATAGCTTAATACTGTCTACTGACCTGATCATATTTTAATGTACTTGAGTTTAGTGTTTTTTCTCCACTTCTAAACTATCTGATTTAAGCAAACTTTATTTTCTATATAACAAACTGCCTTTTCCATAATCTTCTATTCCTTTCAAACATGATCTGCCATGTAGGTCAGACATCCAATGTAAAAATATCTCTAGAAAGGGTCCTTAGAAAAATTGAAAAAAAAAAAAGTCTCGAAGGAGAAAGTCACCCATTCTTCTATTTAGTTAAAAAATGAATCCACTATTCTATTTAACTTATGTTGGGGTATCCATTCCTTCAATAGAAAGCTTTTACTCTCAAATGCACCATCAAGCATAGAGGACAAGGATTTCATCTTTTCCATTTGTAGCTAACTTTTGAACCTATCCAGCTATGCAAATGCAATAGGAGAATGATCTAGTACATACCCATGTCACTCGAAACAGGGCACATGCTAAACTTCCCTCCCACTGCAGGCGAATTAGGAGACGATCCACTACCATTTTCCACCTTAGACATCGGAAACCAATTTGAACTTATTTTCACTCTCTTTATAAGGTCCTCCCTAATTGTCCCAATTTTCCTGGTCTGTAGCTTACATTTGGAGCAAATGCAACAACTTTGTCCAAACTTCTACTTGCTTGGAATTGTTTGAGGTACATAACTTTCATGCTATTGTATCAGTCTAAGAAGACATTTAAACTTTGATTACGCACCTCTATGAACCCCAGCCTCACCAGCTTTTCATCTGTATAGTTTTTGGTACATTCTCTATTTATTAGCATTTGGTTGTGGGTACTGCACACCTCAATGAACCCCAGTCTCACCATATGTTGTCCTCTACATACTTGGAACAGCTTTATATGCACTCTATGAGCTATGTTTCATTTGCATAACTTGAGTATTTGCTGGATGCTCCTGAGGTCGTAAATAATATGCTACACATTTATCAAGAGAGTGCTACCTGAAGCAATCCTGTATTATGACGATATATTAACATATCTTTACTTATTTTTAGAATTTATTAGTTATGTGTTCTAGCCTGCTTTGTTTTTCTTTATCATTTCTCTAATATATTCTTGTCTATATTAATTCCTCCACCCCCACTGCCCATCCCCAAACAATCCCTCCCAACCAAAAGCTAAACCTGAAGGAAGAGAATGGGTTTAAATCATAGTCGTCACGGCGAGACGCGGCGGTAGTTGACCGCCAGGATGCCTAGGTGATAAGGCGCCCGCCATGACGTTCGTATGACGACAAGTCGTTAACAATATGCAATTTATACATTATTTATTTTACTTTAAAAATATATTGGACAATAAAATTTTATACGCATTAAAACTCAAAATATAATAACTAACACTATGAAATACAGTAAAAAATACAGTTATATGAATACTTAAGAATCAAAAATTTAAAAATAAAACACTTGACATTGAGAACTAGTAGAAGAAGCCAACAAACAGTACGTAGAAAATAAAGAATCAATCAAGTCAACACTCATCACACATTACAAGTCTAATAAGTAATAACTTGGACCAACTACCATGTAGCTAGTCCATGAATTATGATGAGTCATAGGTGCAAAATGATTTAATCACTTAACATAGACCAACTACCAAGGCGTGAGCCTTGGCGGCTCGGTGTCCAAGGCATCATTTTGTCTTTCTTTAGCGCTAGGACGCCTAGTCGTCGCCATGACAACTATGGTTTAAATATTTAATTGCTGGGATTACTGTTGCCTTCCTGTCTGATCAATTTTCAAATTCATTCAACATTTCCATAGTTTGTGGTGCCCAAATTTATCCCCAACCTCAAGTATTTCTCTCTCAGGCCATTTTATGTCATTTTGCTGGTTTATTAACTTTTCATATTTCTTTATGTACTGTACTGAAATTGTTAGCATGTTTTGTTTGCAAACTTTGTTCTGGTTTTCTGAAGTCACGTACGAGTTTGGACTTTGGATTTGCTCTTGATTGTTGTCAAAACGTATGGATTGTATCATTGAAGTCATTGCTTTTTAGCCTGTCAGTTTCAAGTATCCTTGAAGTGTGGAGTCTGGAGCATTGGCCCTTTACATTTTAAAAGTGCAATCTGGTAGGATTTGCAGTAATTGATGACCTTGTATATTATGCATACTCACTTTAGTTCACCTCTAAAGAAATGGAAGATTATGTTTTGTAATCTGCTCTGTTGCTGCTTGTCAGAATGAAAGCAGTACATTGCCAGATAACTTAATTTAATCTGTACCAGCCTTGGATTCCATTCTGGCATTTGGAGGGGCTGGGAAAATGATGTGCTAAGGCTACTGTGCAAAGTACATAACTAACCTTTTTAATTTATTTTGAAGTTTTGATGACAGCATCTACATCTATTGACATGATCTTAACTCTTTCTCTTCCCCTCCTTCCCTCTGTGTGTGTGTGTTTTGGCAGGGAGGAAGACACTTCACAAAGATATCCCTTTGCTTTGGTCATCTGAAAAGCTACTTGCAGGTGTGTACTCCATTTATTTTGCTATGCTTTTAAAATGGAACTCTTGCAATTATGTGATGCTTATTCATAACTGGTGATTGAGTCGTATCTTCAGACTGAGCAATTTCCTGTTGATACTTAAGCTTCAGAGTTACTTGCACAATAATAATGTATTTTACGTTCTAAAAAAAATATGATACTTCCTAGTTTCTAGACACGGATTATTTCGGTTTGTGGAACCAATACTGGGAATGTTTATGCTACATAGCCTATAATGTCGTATGCAGTATGCTAGGGGTAGTTTTATATGGATGCTTATAGTTATGACGTCTGTCGCGTCTCCACGTGTTTTATGGTTTCCTAATATATTTTACGCAACATGGCTTTGTCCCTGGATGAGACTAGAAAATTGACCAATCATGTTGGTGGATTACCCTGTTACTCCGAACAATGTACATTCCTGATTGGCACTGTATGAGCAAGAGGAAGCATCATCTGTGGATCACCAACCCTCCTCTGTTATTATATTTCATTCTTCTTCTTTTTTTCTTTTTTTTTTCAACTTTCATTTGGGTCTTATGTTTTGTTTTGGCTTGCCAGATTAAGGGATTGACTTCAAGGTTGGGATGATAAAAGAGGGAAAAGGGCCATTGAAAACCAAAACTACTCAAAGGGTCAGAGGAAACTCTATTATACACTCGTTAGTTCAGGGTCCTTGGTGACCACTCAGCATTTAAGATTCGAATATTCCTGTTCCGTGAAACGGAAGCGGGGCACTGCCCCACTTTTTGGACCAAAGGCTCGCTTGCGGGCCGATCCGGGCGGAAGACATTGTCAGGTGGGGAGTTTGGCTGGGGCGGCACATCTGTTGAAAAATTATTAATTCATTAAGAAAATTATTCTAAATAATTTTTAGGGGTATATCTATGAATTATGTGATTTTTGGAATAATTATGTTGTGAATTTGGTGATGAAAATTGGATTATATTTGGATACCAACAACACTCTACTACCAACAGTATTCTACTACCAGCAGTATTCTACTACCAGCACTCTATTACCAGCAGCACTCTACTACCAGCACTCTACTATTCTATCTACTGACTTGGTTACCTGGTATGAATGAGCCTGAAGATCTAGTAACTGCTCTGTCTGAAATAGCTCTATCAACAACTAGTGTGCTAGATGAAGAGAACGATACAAGATCTAGAACTCAAGTGGTCCCTTTACTTGAGCTACTAATTATCTAGCAACATTAATTAAACACACTCAGGATGCTAAAATATGCTTACTATATGGATTGACATTTTGAATGACTTTTAACGTTATTTTACTTATTCCGTGAAACGGAAGCGGGGCACTGCCCCTCTTTTTGGACCAAAGGCTCGTTTGCGGGCCGATCCGGGCGGAGTAATATGACACTAAATCATCTATCTGTTTACCAATTTGAAGGAAATAATGAAATAACTAGAAGTTTTCTTTAACCGAGGACTTGTATTAGTTGTACGTACGGTTTTGAATGCGAGAGTGAATCGACAAAAAATGAGATAATTGTTGTTTTAAAATACTTAAAGGTATTGATTGACGATTTCCAAACTTTTAGAGACTTAACAACATAGTAAGTAAATCAATTAAACTGACGTCTAGCTTATTAATGTTTGAAGTTCACAACAAATTGTGAATAGGAGTCAGTGAGTGACTGCTTCTTTTGCTACTAAACAGTGCAGAACGAAGAAATACTACTCTAAATCACCTATTTATTTAAAAAGTTGAACAAAATAACGAAAACTGAAAACTTGTGTGAGTTTTACACATCGTATTGAATGCGAAAGTGATGTAAATATTTGGACCGTGACTCATCATTTAAATATCCAATAAAGCAGGGTTAGGTGTATGTATGATACATTCATAATACATTCATTAGTGCATACATGGGGGGTGTGCATAACAATGACTATCCTCCAATGAACAAAAGTGAGGATTCACTACCATCTACCCCCTAACATAACAAAAGTTGGGGTCTAACTGACATCCTATGCGTACATCAAAACATAAGGACTTACAGTTCCTCTTATTCCAATTGAGCTGATATCAATTGGATCCGGGAGTTCAAGAAGAAACTTGGCAAGTCCAAAATCTCCAACATGAGCAACCATGTCCCCGTCTAGCAGAGAATAGATTTGATTCAAGTCTGCCAAAGGTTTCATCATTAAAATTTGAATCCTGCCCAGTGTATAACTGTCACTTAAACCCATTAAGAAGTGAGTCACCTTCCATAATCTTTACATGATTAACTGAAAACATGAAATTTGTTTGTTGTACGATCACAAGACCAAGAACACATTAAGAACAATACCAGTCGTATAGAATGATATTGCCCAGATTAGTCAAAAGACTGATGTTCCAATTCACAAGAATGAATATAACAGCTCAACAAGTCTAACAAATAACACATACATAGTTTATACTTTTAGATAAACTTTAACATGCATTGACATAACATATTTCTCAAGAAGGCCACCAATAAAAGCTTGTCCGCAAGAATATCATCAGAAAGATGCCCATCTAAAGTAATTGTTTTATTTGCACGAGTCCACCACAAACATTCCAGCAAGGCTCCTTCTGAATTAATATCTTTCATTGTAATTATATTATATTATATTATTGTATTAAATATCATATGTTATGTAAAATTAAATTAAATTAGATTATATTAGATTATTTTATTTTCTTTTAAATTGTATTATATTATTTTATTTTTATTTTACTGCAGTTGAACTTTGTTTAAGAATTTAACTACTATTTTTAATTTAAATATTGTTGTTTATATTACTCTATTAACAACTCAACTGCAACTGTTAATTTAAAACTTCTCATTTCCAAAACATATGCTATTCTTGGCCCCTTTGTGCAATACTTGATTTTAACTCATCTTTTAACACATATAGCATGTAATTGACTCGTATGGGCCTTCAAAAATATATTTTCCTATATATTTATTCAAATAACAACAACAATAATAATATCGCCTATAACTAGAGGGAGAACCACAATATTTACATAATTGTAATACAAGCCCCAAAATCTCATCTTTTTCCTTTTCTTTTTATCCCTTATTTGCGCGCGCGCGCACCACTTAACATAAATTATTTTTTAGGGTATGGGCTTAATTAATTAAATATATATATATGTGCGCGTGTGTGTGTGTGTGTGCATACGCGCTAAACAAGATAAGACAATTAATAATAAATCCCTCAATTCATCTCCTATAACTCTAAATGAGTTGACTCTTCTAAGGTTATATCCTAAAGTTTGGCAACATAAAGTTTTATAACCTACAACTCTAATACCAATTTGTGACGACCCTAAATCATCTGGAGGGCTTCTTATATTTCATAATATAGTGTTAATATGAGGTTTAGATGTCAAAGAACCAATAAAAAAAATTCAGAGAAAAATACGAAAATGACATAATTTACAAGAAAATAAGAAGATGAGTAATTGATACTCAATAAAACTAATAAAGTTAATTAGTTTAAGTATGGATTAGAAATGAAAGTCTTGTAATATAATTAATTGAGTTAATTATATAGCTTGAAGTTTATAGTCGTCATCAAGGAACTCATGTCAATTGCCAAAGTCAAGCAAAAGGAGATGATCGTTGATCTAATTGAGAGTTGTAAAGTGAAAACTAAGTCATCAGATGGGGCATTGCCGGAAAATGCTTCATCTGAGTAGAGCGAAGCAGACCGAGAATGGGTAACAGCCCTGATACAGCAGAACAACGAGTTTGTGGATAGGATTTTGGAACTAGAAACTCAACTTTATTAGTGTTGTTGTTGTTGTTGTTGTTGTTGGGGAGTGTTGCCAAGTTAACGTTAAGCTTATATCAAATGAACTTGGCAGTCGTTCTGTCTCTATATAATCTGATATTTTTGAAATTTATTTCTTTCTTACAAAAATGTATATTAAGCAAGTAATGAGCACAACGGCTTAATTTAAGCATATTTTTATTTATAAGGAAAAAATAAACCTTTATAAATCTATACTGAGTTTTTGAGTTGGACAATTTTCCAAATAATTCCACCTATGGAAATAGTCTAGTTAAGTTATTCTAAGACTTATTCAAAAGGAAAATTTGATAAACTAACGTTCGGGGTTGTTGAGGACGGACATTAGTCAATTAATTTAAATACACTAGGTAATGGTTTTGAAATATAGTGTGCAATTTCATTGTGGACTAATTAAAATTTGTATCCTAACCCAAATTAGTAACTTCTTTTTCGACGATTCAAGTTTTGTTATGATCGAACCTAACCCATTTAGCATACAAGTCACAAAAATCACATAAACAACTTCTATATCATAAAATACAACGCCCGCAAGTCTTCATTTAATGAACCTTTGCTTTTGTTTCGTTATTTTCTCTAAATTTGCGATCAAATACGTGATTTAGAGTCATATTACTTCGTATTACTATGAGAGTGTTACATGTGCTTAACGACCATGTAAAGGAGGTGAGAGAATAAATCCCTGTTTCCTCACCGTGTGAGTCCTGTAGGACAAAATCTTTATTCCTACATCAAGTGCTCTTTGTGATCTTTGACTATACTACAAAGACATGGATTAGTGTTGCTATTTGGTATGATTATGACCAAAGACTGAATACTGGTATAATCATGACCGTTGGTGTTATATTGAATATTTTTGGCCCGTAGTGCAAAGATGAACTGTTGATTTGCATGATTATGACCAGGAACTTTGAATATATATATATATATATATATATGGTATATGTCAATTACTGAGAGTACTGTTGTAGTAACTACATACAGGGGCCAAATTGATTTTATTTTAGTCTGCCACTAGAAGCTCTAGCGGCATACAAAAATAAAATAAGAATTGACAGTAATCTCGTGTCTTATATTTGATTAAGACACTGTATGGTAGAATAATTGAATTGTATGGTAAATATTCACGAAATAGGCAGTTACCGGAAAGGACGTCAAAGCTGAAAATTTTAAGGGGCATTCGGGTGGAAGCACTAAATTTTATGATTTTGAGTTACCAATTAACGAAATACTAACTTATACAATTGTACAAAATCTATGGGATATGATATATATTAAATGGCCGACTACATTAAATGGGTTACAACTGACTATATCTTTGTATATCTTTGAGATATTTGGTATATTATTAAATGTCCAAATCATTAAGTTATGTAAAAGAAGGAAGTTTAATTGAATTAAACTAATGTAGATAGTCCTTTGTGACTAATTTTAGACAACTTATTAAAAGTAAGTCATACAAATACATGTATTAACTATATCAAACTATGAATATATCTATATATCATAGTTTTAGACTTCTAGATCATCAAAATAACTTTTGATCGGTTAAAAATATATTTTAATCGTTTAATATAAAATAATTAACTACTAATTCTTTAGTCTTCATACTTCAGCTTGTATCATTCTCCCCTCCACTGAGAAAAACTTGTCCTGAGTTTTAAAGTGTGGAGTGAGGCATCATGAATCATGGTCTCGACTGAGAAAGAATGGTTAGGGGATCACCGAGCCCATTCAGATGCTAACACAGTTAGGCAAAGCAGGGCTAGGATATTACGGAAGCTTAAGGCAGAAGAACCCGTACAAAAATTATTTTGTCTTAGGAAGAATGTTCATCTAAATTAAATGCAAACACGTGGCTTGTGTTGTTTTGTTCAACTATCTCTCTAATTCTTAAAGCTACTATATTTGACAATTTTTGTACACGCATAATGACATGCATGTAATTATATGAGGTATTTTATACCTCCATAATTAATAAAATAACACATACAACTTATAAAAATTAATTTTTGGTAATACTATATTTCTTTTTTTTAATTTTTTTTTTTAATATTTGGGAAGAAATTGATGTGGGCGCGCGGATTATAGGGGTGAACATAGAATTGGAAAGAAAATGAGTTAATTTACTTTATTTGCCTTCTTTGGTCTTACATTGTTCAAGATTGACTGTTATTCAGGTTTGATGTTAAGATTGCTGCAATAGTAGCTGCGAGGGTGATATGATTGTTCCTTTTGAGGCTAACCAAGGTTTAACGAAGTAATATGACTCTAAATCATCTATTTGTTTTCAAATTTAGAGGAAATAACGAATCAAATAACAAGTTTCCTTAAAATATTATACAAAAGTTTTAACTGATTCTGTTTGTTCTGATCTTCCCCATGCTTTCTGGCACAGGAAGAAACATATTGTTAGACTACCTTATGCTAAGGAATTTCAAAAGAAGTAATTTAAATTGGTTAGGAGAACAGACAAGTTTTCTATACCCATACTTGTATTTATTTTTCAAGATCTCTAAGTGGTTTAATTATTGAAAATTAATCCAACTCGATTCACCAAATAAGCAAGCTTCAAATCCACGTGGAGCCCAAAATTCCGGAATAGCTCCATAAATACTCCAATTTGGATTTATTTTTATGTCCTATATAATTATATAAGCATAGTTCGAATGATAAATGATGATGGATTTTGGTAATCCGGTCGAGGTTCGATTCTCAAGGAAATGGTTTATGAAAAAGTAAGTAATTCGACTATGTTGAAATGTCGAAAAGTGAAATTGATTGAATAGGGAACCAAAAAGTCGCCACTATGTGTGGCTGCTTTATTTGAGAAATTTTCCTAGCCATTTAATTATTATTTCTCTCCATTTTAGAAATATAAGTGGTAGCCTATAAAATATTTATTTTAATTTACCAAAATTCATGACATGATTTATTATTAATATTTATACCATTTTCGGGTACTTTATTTGACAAATTTTGTACACGCATAATGACATGCATGACTCACAACTTATAATTTTGAAAAAATGGTCGAGCACCCACCCTCGTTTATGAAGAAAGAATATTGGGTCTCTCTTTGTGAAGAATGGAACAAGGAGAGTTGGCGGGGAAGGTTCACTTCAAAAGATGAGCATCTATCATGCTAGCAGAACCATCATAATCTGAATATATAAAAAAGTACTATTAATTATAAAATTTATTGTTTTGTCATTGTTATTGAATCAAATCAATTTCGAGTTTAAAAATCTTTCAAATTGACTTTCAAAAGTTAACTCCGACACTCCTGGTACCCAAACTCGTTCTTCATATCTTAAGATTCTATCTTTATCCATCTTAAATTTAACCTCCTCTTTATCAGTTATTCTTCCTAGGTTCACAAGACTTGGCTCAATACCTTAATGCCGAACAATTTATATTTTTAAAAAAAAAACTAAAAAGAATGATCAGACTCATAGTTATTTTAAATTTTGCTAATGAAACTGACTATAATTTCCTGTGTTACTTTGGGGAAAGAAGCTGCTTCCACCCATTTGGTGAAATAATCAATCATGACGAAGATGAACCTTTTTTAAAAAAAGGTTTCACAATACCGCACTATCTTAGAAGGTGGGTAAAGCCGAGATTAAATTTGGATGATTACACCCTGCATCGCAATCTTCAAGTGTTGCGAAGAGAGTTGGTTAAAAAAAACTTTTTACAGATTAAAAGCCATAGCCTAGTGGTAAAGGCTTCTCTCACAACACTTCAAGATCACAGGTTCGAGTTTACCCTGCAGCAGCAAGAAGTCAGATTTCAGTAGATATTTCAAAGATTAAAAGGTAAGTTTCCCCTAGGTTCCCCCTAGTCCCTCTCTTGGCCCCTTCCCCAAGCTCCCCCTAGGATTGAAATGTACCCCTAATTTTATTACATTGTAGTAGTGTACGTTCTCGCCAAAAAAAAAAAACTTTGTACGATGATGGTCAAAGAGCTCTTCCCTTGGTACAAAAAATTTTGCTGAGAAGTAGTGTGGTTCAATTCTTTTTCTTTAATTTACTCTTATGCAGCTTTATGTTGCTTTGAGGGACTGATAGTTTTCTTATTTGTTCATGACAGAGGTTTCAGGAAGCTACTGGTAACCGCAGAGTGCTTGTACTATAATGGGAGGTTTGTACCAAAACTGATCAACATGTCATGGGGTCAAATCGTCAGCCATAGCATCGAAATCTATGTGGCGTACGTGAGGAAGGGTATAGTTCATGTGTGCAATAGTTTCCTACTTTTAAGGAAGCTTTTAATGAAACTAAAATATTTTTATTTTCCATAGCAATTGTCAAAAAATTTAATAAATAATAAATTTCCAGGCTTGATTCATGTAGTCACAGGCTTGAAAGTGTTCAGAGTAGTTTTACAGAACAGGATGCATTGATTGACTTTATACTACATCTTTGAAACATGGTATAATTGATGATTGGTATTTATACCTATTTATTAAAATACTTTTGGACTTGATAATTTGTGAATTCTTTAGCATTTTATGGTAGTTTTTATGTGTTTTAATCTTGTTTAGGTTTTATTTTACTTTTATTGTTTTTACTTTGTTTTGTAGGATTTTGGAATAAGGGTGGTTTCGATCAAAGCTTGGAGTTGCCAGATTTGGATTTTCAGCTTGTTGTTTACACAACAGTCACTTGAGACCCAATTTAGACCTTGATCCAGCCATTATCTCTCAATTCATCAAACATGAAAGTTGTAGATCTACTTCTTAGCTTTTCAAAACATCTTGAATAATTCCAATCGGAGGTCAGATGAGAGAGTTATGCCCAAAACACTGAAAGAGGCTGCAGTAATCCAAAAAGGGAGCAGATTGGGCATATTGTACTAGCGCCGCAACGGTGCTTTCCACCGCCGCAGCGGTAGTACAAAACCAAAAACGAGTAGTAGGTTGCACCGCTGCAGCGGTGCCTTGCTACCGCCGCGGCAGTGTACTGTACACTGCCCATAAATCAGTTTTTAAGTGAAAATCTGCAATCTTAAACTTCATAATTTCATTTCTTTTTCTTTGGGAGGCGGGTAGAGGCGATTTTGGATGCCAAAGGATGAAGAGAGTTACCTTCCATTGAGGTTAGGAATGGAATTCAACATCTAAGGAAGCTATGGATTGCATGCTTGGAGTTTGGAGATTGGTGATAACTATCTTCTTTTTCTTTCCTTTAATTTGTATTTCCATTGTTGTTGATTACTTTTTGGAACAAAAATAGATTAATATTTATCCATTGATCTTGTATCTATGTTGGTTATTGAATCTATAACATGTTTTAGCTATGGTGAATTGTGTTTTGATCTCATTTAACTATGTATATGTTGTATGCTTGTTGGATGTGATATTACTCATTTGCTATGGTTTGAGAATGGAATTTATGATTGTGTTGGGTATCTAGTTCGTAGTTTAGTCGAATCTCTCTATTTTATTTGGTTGTTGTTGCATTTGTGAGTTCTTTGAAAGAAGAATTTCATTGTGCACACCAAGTGTTTGACAAAATGTCCGAGTGAAGTTTGTTTTGTATTTTGAATATCTTTGTGCTTCGTTGACTATGTTTTGTGGTCTCTTGGATGACACCACATGAATTGAATTATCACATTTAGTTTTTCAAATTTAGTTGCTTGGCCAAGTGGTTAATTTGGTAACCTATATAAAATTGTCAAATGGATTATAGCGTTGTGACCCGAATGTGATAACATGTGTTATGCTATTTGTTCTTAGGAATGAATTCATAATTTGTATGTAGGATAGACATATACCTATGTGCCACGTATAACCAATGTGAGAATATGTGCTTCAAATCCCTGCTTTGCTATTTCTCATAGACATATAGTGAAATGTTGAGCTTGGGTATCCTTGTCTAAATTATGTCGAATGTGATAGGTTTGGATTTGGTATGTTTATATGTCCTTCAAAAGAGGCGTGTAAATACTATTGTATTATCGGTTAACAAGTCATCATGAATCAAATAGAGATAATTAGGAGATTTAAATGAAGTGTTAGGAGAAAATATAATCATGGATTCACCTATCTTTAATTGTTTTGTAGTTTAAATATTAATTTACGTTATTTTCATTTCCCTTTCTTCTATTCAATCAACTGTTTGAATTAAGATCGACTTGATGCAATCGGTGTTTGAAACTCTTTAGAATTAATTTCTTGTGGGATCGACTTTTACTTTCATTTTATTACTTGTTGACCGTGTATGATTGCACGCTATTCATTCAAATGAATTCGAGATCAAAATTTAACTAATAAATAAAATATAAATAAACAGTTCCGATTTCGCCTAACAATGAACCTGTGGTTAGCTTTGTCACCAAATCATTTTGAACCTCTTCCTCCTTTTTCTATGGTCTCTTTTAAGTCTATAATGCCACTAGGATTATTAATAATTGCATCATCTGAAATTTTCAGCACATCGTTGACGGTGAGACTCCATTAAAACTCTAAGTGAGACCCCTAGAGGGCTTCAGTGAGACTCTATGGTTTTTCTTCTTCTTCTTTTGAGTTTCATTTTCTTATATCTATATTCAGACGTAAGACCCCCTCATTCTGCCACACAAGGAGATTATATCCATGACTAATTATTCTCCTTAGTTGACCAATCAACCAGGTATGCGTTTCCTTTTTTAAACAAATTTTAAAAGTGAGTGCTCCAATATGGAATGGAGGGTAGAAACATAGCCCACTGCAAAAGACTAATTGTAAAGGAAATGTTAAGGCAAAGCTAATCTGCTGATGTTTTAATGAAGTGATCATATTTAGTATTATTTAATAAACATATGCAGATGACAATAGATCATGAGTATTAGACAAGTTTTTGTTCTTCATTTGACTTGTTAAAATTTTTATTATGACCTTGATACTGGCTATTAGGTATTTTATTCTTTAGATTCTTTTAAGTCCCTTCCTGCTGTTTGTTGAATGGGATAATTATATTATATACTGCACAATATAGCGCATTTATCTTCCTTACTTTTGGAGAAGTTCAATTTTACAGCATATATGTGACTTCTAGAGTTTCATGCAAAAGTACTTTCATTCTCACCATCATCATCATGGTAATGATCTAAAAAACGGCCCGACACAACCTTCTTAATGTTGAGAAAAACAAGTAATCTTTTATTAATGTTTGCATTTCTTTTTCATTGTATTATAGGACATTTTAATCAGATGCCTGCTTAAAGATAACAATCAGAGCACTTGTAGAACTCCTGGTTTCCGAGGTGCCTTCCAATCAGACCATTTAAACTTCCTTGTAGGTATGTTTTCACTTCCAAACAAACTGGTACATTTGCTGCTCCTTCATTTTCTTTGGTATGATTAGTGTTGTCAAAATGTAAAGCAATGATGGTCACTGGTGGAATCATAATCATTCTACATGCAATATGTGCTTCTCAGTGCAACAAAAAAGTTGGTCATCTACTTGTGAAAGTGGTCCTAATTTGTAAACTGTCTGCCACGAAGTTTGGAAACACCTTAAAATTCCTTACTGATGAATCAGATGGTTTGAGAAGTGGGTCATAGAATGAAAGTTCCCAACCCAGTCCTAGGAAGTAGGATCTGAGACTAACTCTTTGTCTAAAATCTGAAGGAATTGAAAGGGCATACAGATGATAGGTGCCTAACCAGAGAAATTAAGGACTGCACAACATCTGCCATTAGAGGGAGGTAATCTGCTTTAGTTTACCTGTGCACATTGCCGTAAAAACAGCTCTTTGTATATGGTCAATGGAGCTAATGTTATCGTTACAATACATCTAAACCTTGGATCATTTTAGTTGATAATGAAAATTATGATGGAGCTCTAAAGACCTGAATTAGATCCTTTTTTGGAATACTGGCCTTGTAGAGCTGGATCAACCATATCTGCTATTTTTATCCTGCTAGTTAGCTTGGGAAGAGCCTAAAAATTATAGAACAATCAACAGTTTACGGGATTTAATATTTGGAAAATTGTGCAAAAACAGATAACATTATCACTTATAGTGAGAATTAGAGAATTTAATTATAGTTGGGTTTTATTGTGTACGACACCGTGGAAAATAGTTGAGTCACAAGTTGTGTCCGAGTAAAAGCTAAGGTGAATCTAAGCAGTTCAACTTACTTTATACATTAATTTTATCAAAGGGTGTTTAATATATATTGTTAATAGTTAATGAATGATGATTATATTGTGCTTGTACAAAGCTTGTTAGTGTCAAACCAATTTCCTAATATTTTGTTAGATTGATTCAAAAAATCATTTTTTTCGATTTTATGATTTAATCTAGACATGTATGAGATGGATTGTGACATAAATAATTAGTTGAATCACCTACATTCATAATGTCAAGAAAAAATAATTCAAGACTTGAAATAATTGCATTTCACAAAAAAACAATAAAAATTGTTCATGACTTGTTGAACTGCTTGTATGTTGGGCTAGAAAACAACTGTCCACCATACTATATCATGTAAACCAGTGTTATAAAAAAATGATATTATGTTAACGAATTGCGTTTTGGTACAAACATTTCAAAACATTGAACCTTTCCGAAAAATTAAATTTTGCAATCCAAAACTTCTTTTCCTATTTAGTAACAAGAGATTGAAACTTCTATTCCATAAGAATAATTACAACTATATTTTATGATTTTGCAAATTAGGGGTGTCTTTGTACAGTCACTAGGGTTACAAGTAATGACTAAGATCAAATGTAATGGAAGGCTAAGATTGCCTATTCAAAACGTTTCTCCAAATTATCTATAATATCTATGAGCTTAATTATCACATAGATACATCTAGAATATTTTATCTGAAACCCTAATATAAGAAAACTATAGAAAATATCAACTAGTGTCACCAAACGAGCGCCTTGTGAACGCGACGGCGTCTAATAAGGGTTGATATGGTGTATTCTCTTGAAAATGCGCATGTTGTGCCATTAACTTAACCAGATTTAACTATATCTTTTAAAAAAGTTATCGTAGCGTACCACGTTTCGAATAAACGTATTTCGTACCAATTAAACTACCCAAAGAAATCTACCCATACCGTACTCCATGCCATGGAATGTGACATTTTTCTTTCCCATTTTTGTTTCACATATTGTATCGAACTGTGATCTAGATTTCATTGATATAAACTCAGAAAATATCAACAATAGCAAATCAGAATATTAGTATAATGTTATTTTTATAAAGAACAAGAAGAACAGTTGTAGACGTGAGTGGAGCCACCTGTACAAGGAGGTCAACTAATTTTTTTTATCAGTAATTAACTTTGTACTTTGTGCATGTTCCTGTGGTGCTTTATCATGCAATTTTTGTACTAATGACAAAATTTTCTTTAATACACACTGCAAAACTGACGGCATGATTGTGTCACTGTTAGTAGGGGGCAAAAAATATATTGTTAGACTTATAGTTTTCCCTCTTCATAAATAAATATTGCTTCTAGTCTATTTTTTGAGGCATCAGGCCAGAAGTTTGCAAATTATTAGGAATGGTTTTAGGGTCAGGATGTTCTGAAATACAAGGGGTCTTGACTCAATTTGTGCATTGGTGTTGGATATATTTTAATTTTTTATTTTTTGGATAAAAAAAATGTTTAAATTATTATTATATGTTGTGCTGGTGCAAGATATACATTGTGGCACAAAATTATTTTCCTAAATAATATCAATGGGTTTGGAGAAAGGTCTTATTTAGGAAATTCTATATCTTACATTCTTTTAATTCAACATAAATTTTGACATGTTAATATGATAAAATGTGATACTGACCCACGAAACAAGAACATGTTCTCCAGGAGGTCACTTGGTATCAACTGGTACACGACCTGTTAAGATCTCTAGCAGAACCACACCATAGCAGTATACATCTTTTTTTGTTGTCAGCTTATTTTACCTGCATTTTTGAAGTTATTTCATTATCAGTTATATTTTGAGAACATTGCATGCCTTCTAGAACTAAGGAGCTGTTAGGAGATTTCTAGACTAATAGCTGTGAATTGTTAGAAGGAGATGACTAGTGTGGAACCATATGCTCTTCAGGGGCAAGACTTTACTTTTTCCAAACCACCATTGAGAACTAGAGGAAATGAAAGTGTGTGAGGGGCCTTTTAGCCTGCTGCAATTTTTCCATGGTGGAGTAAAAATACATTTTATCATGTATGGCTTTGAAAAGAGATTTGTAACAGATAGTGATATACTAACTCTGATGCCAAATATCCAGTGGTCCCAGCTCGCGTGTTGAAATCTGTCCATTGATCTTCTTGAGCCTATCTTGGCCAACCTGAAATCTGACACCTCAACTCCAAACTTTGATCCAAGAATATGTTACTGCATTTGAAATCACGGTGGATTACAGAGGGTGTTTGTTTTCATGGAGGAACTCAAGAGCTCTGTCGCATTAATGCTATTCTTAATTGTGAAGATTGTGGAGATGGCATTGCAGAGTACCATTTGGCATACCGACAGAGTATGGAACTTCTTGGCTACTGTCATGAGCCTGGGCATTACTACTACTAACAGTATTGCGAGGAGCAAGATGTATTATAACCTGTATGACGATTACAGCAATGGAAGTGGAAGGAAGAAGAGCTGTGATGGTGGTTATGGGTGTGGTTTTTCACTGCAAGACAATGCAGCAGCAGCAGTGGTATTGGTATTGTTTTCATGGGCACAAAAAGCAATGGACTGCGAAAAAAAGGAAGAACACGAGGTCGCAGTGAAGGTTGTGTATGCCTTCCTAGGAATAGGTCATATTGCCTGTATTAGCCATTTTAGTATCTCTTTATCTGGTGAATGATAAAGGGGTCATCTGTAGTTCATTATGTCTCTTCTTTTGTGTTCCATTTAAGGTTTACAATTTTTCTTTTTGTACGAAAAAAATGGAAGCTTATGCGTAGATATATTATATCTAGTCATCCAAAATGCTTCATCTTATAACCAATATGTTGTCCGTACGATTTCTATCTTATAAAACTTCCATACTGTGGATAGTTGGGAAAATTTGTTTGTGTGATGGGGTTTTGAGGTAATGAAATTTTAGCTTCACTTTAGGACGGAGGATGGCGGAAACTATTTGGACTTTCTCAATGCATATAGCATAAAGTAACACAAAATCATGGATATTCAGATAATAAATTATCCTTTTCATCCCCCTACAAAGCTAATTACAACTTAATGTGATGGTGAGGGAGTTGAAGAGTTTAAAATAAAATAATTGACCCTTTGAGGTAGAATAAGAGAAAGTAAATTATGGCTCATTAAATGTAATAAGAGAAAGTACCTTATGGCTCATTAAATGTAAAAAGAGATTTAAAAACAGGCAAATACTAAAAACCTGTTGTGATTTTAGATACTAGTACTAGTATATTAGCCGACGCGAGGCACTTTGTTTCTTTTTCTTTTTCTCTTTTATAATTTTTTTTTTGGTAATTTAATAATCTTTATGTATTGCTAATTGTTGAAATTTTATAATCAAATATGTAATAAATAATAGTATAACAATTTGTACATGTCATAATAATTTAGATAAAAATAATAGTACTTGTTCAAGCACATCAATTTCCAGTATCTCATAATAATAATAATAATAATAATAATAATAATAATAATAGCTATAAATTTTTATTTGTACTGAGTTTAAGTTTGTTACATTATATATATACTAATTGAATTGAAGAAGTTATTGGAATCAGAATTTGAAAAGTTTTAATCAAATAGACAACGATCATCAATATTACTGATGTACATGTATGCCTGAGTTGTGATACAAATGCTTTCATTTTATTCTTATATTCAGAATATAATTAAGTTGATTATTAAATTAATTTGTGTAAAAAATCACAACAGTTCATGACTAAATATGATTATGATTAGATACACTGATGAAACTCGAAAACGAACAGACATGAATGTCTTACCAATGCGAGTATTTTCCCACCCATCATTGATAATCAAAATTTTAAATCATTAACCACCTGAGTAATTCCATGTACCAACAAAGTTAATTCAGCGAGATGAAGAGGTTATTAGAGTCAGAATTTGAAATGTTTTAATCAACCTATCTGTTGATGCGTGATTTTGTCCACCCGATGAAATTACCAAATAACGAGCATCCTGCACTAGAAACAACCGTTAGCCACCCCCAGATTAAGCGACGACTTTGGCCGTCCGAAGATGCTTCGGTGTGAGAATAAGTACAGGCAAAAAAGCATAACAATGGAGAACTTGTTATTGCTTGAAATAATAGGTATTTCATAAGAAAGAATTATGTAACTTGGACCTCCACGCTAGTAGCCTTATTTATACTTTTTTATCAACCGCCTTTAGCATCCGCGAACAATTAGGATAGGAATCCCTTGACTAGAATCCAATTAGAATTATGATGTTGACCGGTTAATAAACATCTCCAATAAGACCCAGGATCACAATTTAATTTAGAATCCTAAATCAATATGGATTTTAACCTTCCTAATTTACCTAAACTGCCCCCAAGGGACACTTGAATGGGTCAACCCTAAACCCGGACCCACCATAGTGTGCAAATTATATCTAACCCAACTCTTCACAATAAACAAACCTTGACCCATTCCAGATTTTGGGTCCAACAAATTATATCCCAACATTGCCCCATACTTTCCTATTTATAAGAATTTTATAATAAACAAGTAAAACTGAAAAATTAATCTTGATCGAATAAAATCACCAGGCCCCTTAATTAACAATCATTATTAGCATCAAGTCGGCTAAATACATTGCACTATACCACATATCCTCACATACGTGCTCCAATATACAACTCGATCCCCCCAAACTAATCGCCATTAATTACCACGCCTCTTATTACATTTCCATTAAAAACTACCGCCCCTTTCATTTTCACTTTACCTTTAAGAAATTTGACTTTTACTCCTCTGCTTCTGAAAGTAGTACGCCCTCAAGCCAATCACATTTGATGTGATATGAATATACTTTGTAATTTTATTCGATTTATTAATAAAAGTATCAAGATATTTCTTTATTCATGATTAATTGGTTGAATTAATTATATGAATAAGCCCATAGTTTTGAGCAATACTTTTAGAATCATAATGTTGATTATGCTAATGAGATCTAAATTCAAAATAGCTCAAACCTAAAATATTCCTAATCGTGGGATCACTAAAATGGAGATTAGTGAATCCGAATATATTAGTATATACTATGCTTGCTTATATGAAAAGGATGATTGATCTCATAATTGTTTGTGTAGAGATACTAAAACAAGGATATAAGTGCTTATTAGAGAATAAGTTCACTGAATGTGACTCGCTAAAGAAACACCTAATAGAGTTTTACTTGTCTGTCAATAGGAGTTCATTTTGTGATAGTAGTATAAGTGATCATTTGACTTGAGATCATCATAGTATCTTGTGTATGATGAGTTACACTTTGACATATTCCTTAAGACCTTTAGGGTATGTCAAATAGTATGATCAAGTATAATAAGTTGTACATGAAGGTAGGTGAATGGTCAACAAATGATATATCACTTCAAGTAAAAGGAGAGAATGTCATATGTAATTCGATAAATGACAAATCAGAAATCATTGGCCAAGGTAGAATATAAATTAGAAATGAGTTTCTAATTTACATTTCAGCTGTGCATTTGTGAATTGAAATGCATATGATCAAATAAAAAAAGACTTGACATTAATTCCATGTATTATATTTAATTGGGACATTGAGTGGTAGAATGATTGAATTGTACGGTAACTATTCGCTAAAAGGTTCTTTTACGATCAAATGTTAAAATCTATATTATCTGAAATGTCGATTAATCGCTAAGGGAGCTTACCCTTATTGTGAAACAAATATTTATTATGAATTAAAGAGTTAATTCGTAATAAATGAATTAGAATTGTTCTAATTTATTTATTATACAACCAGTTTAATATGGAGAAGCTAAATTGTCACACTACAAAAGTGTAATATTTATTTTAGAAGTGGAAGACATAATCGTAATAATAAATTAAATATTTTTAATTTATTCTATGGTGATAGAATAAATTAAATAGCTTAATATTTATAATTTAGTATTTTAGAGATACTAATTATAAATTAATAAAAGGAGTCTTATTAATTAATTAATTAATAATAATAATAATAATAATAATAATAATAATAATAATAATAATAATAATAATAATAATAATATTATTATTATTATTATTATTATTATTATTATTATTATTATTATTATTTAGTTCCTAAATGGTTTAGGAATTAATTAATAAGTGGTAGTATTATTATAAATAATTAATTTTCTAAATCGTTTATGAATTGTAATTATTATAATAATTAATTTAATTCCTAATTAGATTAGAAAATTAAATTAAAACCCTAATCCTAAATAATTTAGGAGGATTAACCATATCTATAAATAAGAGAAGTCTTGTTATGGATTAGAAAAATGACTCATTTGATAATTCTCTATATCTAAAGAGTTAGAGAGGGAGAAAATTAAGGCTAGCCACTCATGGTTTGGAGAAAATAAAATTCACTTCTTTAATTCATAGATCTCTTGGTGGATCACTTCTAGAGGTTTCACGCTTGAGGAGCTAGCATTGATCCGTAGAATCTAATAGGTAAATTTGAAGAAGAACGCGAAGGATTAAAGGGAGTTGAACTCGTACCTGAGGAAGCTTGGTTCTATAAATGAATAAATCTTTTATCCTTACTCAATTAATAATAGTCTCATAAGAAAGATCCTGATTATTGGTTTGTAGAAAATTTTAAATCTGATTTTATTTACTTCCATTGCGCTTGTATAATTTGATTATATGCATGCCATGTTTTTACAAACCTATAGTGGTATCAAGAGCTAAACTTATGCGAATTATTAATTGTTTAGATTTTGTATATGTATGTGTATGTGTTTAGAACAATTTTATTGGGCATACATGTTGTATAAAATCATGGGTTTTGAAAACAATTACAAAATATCGTATTTTAGATGCATAAAGATCAAAAATCGTGAACTGACCAAAAATTGCGAAATTGTGACGATCCCAAATTCGGGTTCCATAATCTCGGGTTTGGTTCTCACTGTAGAATACATAATCAATAATTAAATACATACATTGCATTTAAACTTCGCGGAATAATACAAAAGATTCCTTATAAAAAGACTACACTTCCCAAGGTTGATTAACCTTAACGTAATATTACATATTTTAAGGGAATACAAAAGATTTACAAAAGAAATTACATAACAGTAATTAGTCTAGCATGCGTCAAGCTAATCTAAGCATTGGTTTTTTCCTTGCCTTTGTCGTGTTTAGAACACTCTGGCTTAGCTAAAATAAGTCATGATATAGCAAGAATGAGCAACTAAATGGCTAAGTAAGTTTATAAGCAAATACAGGATATATCATGATGAAATGGGAAATTAACTTCAGGGTTTTCAACAATAGATAACAATTGTGAAAGAAATTAAGAATCAATTTATCAATATAAGAATGGATTGACTCTTTACTGCTGAGTGGTCTTCAAGGACCATAAACTGCTACTAAGGTAGAACATATATTTGTATATATCTGTCTCCTTGAAAAACTAGTACTTAAGGGGATCAGCCTCTTGTACCATATGTATATGCATAACATTCAAACATCTTACGCAAATTCGGTTTCCCGACAAGTAAAAATCCCCCTTATTTAGGATTGTTCATTCTCAGTTTTACTATAAGAATCCGCACCAACCAATGGTTTGGATAAACTTTTAAAAAATTCAAATATTGAATTTCACATGCATTGTCTAGCTGAAACGATTAGCTTAGACTTTCTTAAACAGTTCTTGAATTAATGAACTATAACATTTGCAAAGGCACTATGTGCGAATACAATAACAATAATGATGTGAAATAATTTTTGATAATTAATTCACTTAAAACTCTGTCAAATAACTACGAGTGTAGATATTTGCTCAACAATAATTGAATTGCTCAATGTAAATAAGGTTGAAGAATACTTTCAACAATAGATACAAGTTAGGGTTAAGAAGAACTTGCCTCGTGCGTCGTCTACGGCTAACCAATTTAATTTAATAATCCTTGAACGGGCCTAACAATTAAATCAGTTTGATCTTAAATTAGTATCATATACTCATAAGTATGATGACATTTATAACTCTTACGAACCACATAATTGAATAATTACGGGTATTTAAACACTTAGGAAATATTATCACCACTTGATAATATTTCATACACAAAAAACCTATATTAATTATTTAATATAGTTCAACCACTTATCTAATATTATTAATAATTTAATAATATTTTATTAGCCTTGTAGTATTATTCATCATTTAATAATACCTTATAAATCTTCTAATATTATTAATCATAAGATTTTATTCATTAACTAATATTATTAATCATTTAATAATATTTTATTCATTATCTAATATTATTAACTATTTAATAATATTTTATTAAGTATCTAATATTATTAATCATTTAATAATATTTTATTAATTATCTAATATTATTAATCATTTAATAATATTTTATTAATGATTTAATATTATTAATGATTTAATAATATTTTATTCATATTCTAATATTATTATTCATTTAATAATATTTTATTAATGATCTAATATTATTAATCATTTAATAATATTTTATTCATATTCTAATATTATTATTCATTTAATAATATTTTATTGACTTTATAATATTATTACAAATTTAATAATATTTTAATGATTTTCTAATATTTTTATTAACTTTATTATATTATTAATTCAATAATAATATTTATACACTTTTAATTATTAAATCAATTATCTTTAAAAAAGATATTTATTAAGTTAAAAAATACTAAAATATTTTTTGGAATATTTTTCATTTTCTGACCCGGACCGACCAGACCCGACCCCGACCGACCCGACTCGGTTCGACCCGACCCTATTCAAAATTTCAATTTTGTCCGGAACAGTGCATGGCGCCCTGGCGCAGTGTATTGCACTAAACACTGCGCCCCGACGCCGACTAGCAGAATGTTGTTTTTCCAGTTTTTGATTTTTGACAATTTTGACACTTTTGATTCAAACATTGATATAATGAAATCTCTACATTCAAATGACATCAAATCAGTGTTTATGTGTTCCTAACTTCTTGTTTTACAATATTCCATGGTTCGATCGTCTTTTTGAAAACGTTTTACACGAAATTTACGGATCGAACCACCTAGGGTTTAAAAATGACATCCTTTGCGGTAAAAGCTATAACTTCTTCGTTTTTCAATATTTTTGAAAGCTTCAAGTTGAGTTTTCTTTAAAACTCATATATCTAACTTTCTAGCCATAAAAATCCAATTTCCAACTTGTACATTTCAAAATACAATATTAAACACAACATGCTTAGTTAGGTTTTATCGGTAAAGTTCGATATGAACATTTCCTACATTTTTATGCAATCCACATATACCAAAACATGATATAACCACATCAAACTATGAATATACATATATTACATAGTTAAAGACTTCTAGATCATCAAAACAAGTTTTGATTGGTTAAAAATAGATTTTAACCGTTCAAAAGCTATTTAGACTACAAAAATGAAATTTAAGAAGGTTAGAACACTTTTAAACCTTTGAGACTTGTGTGCTCTTCTTCTTCTCCTACCAAAGTATGTGATGATGCTTGTGGACATTAACCAAGACCTTCCTCTAGTTTTTTCACACAAATCGCAAGTGTATTTTCTATTTCTCTCTCAAATGCTCTTTATTTTTCTTTCTAGGAATGCTTCAAATGAACTAACAAACCTTGCACAAGTGTGAAGTGTCTTATTTATAGCACACCACTAACACTTCATTAACTTGATAATCCACTAGTGTTGGTGAAATTAAAGCCTAATTAGGATTACTATTCCATTGAATGACTAGTTAATGGACAATGTGATTGGCTAGGGTTGTTGACCAACTTTGATTTAGTGTGTGTAAGAAGCAACATTGCAAATCAAGCCACCCCCCAAGTGGGGCCACCATGACCGACCATTTGGCCTTTTTCTAGCCATTTTTTCTTTATTTTTTCTACTTTAATTATACATATATACATTTATGTATATATATTCATATATGTAACAAGGTTGACCAATTTTGACTTCCTATTGGGCTCCATCTTGGACTCTAGTATTTAATATATTGGGCTCATCCAATTAATTGGTTTAGGCTCCATTTAATTAACACATTGGGCTAGCATTTAAATAACTATGCTACATTTAATTAAAATAAGCATTGAGCTTGTTTAATTAATTACATGGACTAAGGTTTAATTTAATTACTTGGGCTACTAGGTAAATTTAATTGACTTAGTTTAACAACTCATTTGGATTTAAAATATAATCCTATTAGATTTGCTTTAGTTAATTATAACCCCTTGCTTCATTGCTTTAAATAAATATACACATACACAAGTATATCTATTTAATTATCTAATGCACAATTAATTAGTACAAAAATTTTAATTCATTGCTAATTATATAATAATTATAATTACAATGTCTAATCAAATTTGTGGTCATTACAGAAACTGGCAGCAACTTCTGGCGTAGCTGCGTTGCTCGATAGCGCAGCTGCGTGGGACCTCTGGCGCAGTTGTGTTGAGACCTGGCGCAGCTTCGTGGTGAAGCGTTGATTTGGTCCAAATTTTTGATTTTGTGCAGTTTTTCAAAAATTAAAATAAAGGATTATTTTACATGATTTTATAAATAAAATAAAGAGTTATTTTAAATATGAAATTACATTTCATGCAACTTTAAATTGTCTATTAAATGATACCGATATATATATGGAATGATTTATTTAATTTCATGAGATGAATATGATTTATTGATATATATATATATATATATATATATATATATATATATATATATATATATATATATATATATATATATGATAATAAATGTGTTGATTATGAACTATTGAGCAATATGATTGAATTTATTTTAAGTGGATGCATGAATGAATGAGTTTTAATAAATGGGGTTTGCGTATCCCGTATTTTATAATTTTTCTTATGTAAATTCTATTTCCTTCCTATGTACTTCCCCTTGACTGCTGATCAATGTTTCTGTTTTATGAAAATAGTGAAAGTAGTATGCCCTCAAGCCAATCATATTTGATGTGATAAGCATATACTTTATAATCTTGTTCATTTATTAATAAAAGAATCAAGACATTTTTTTATTCATGATTAGTTACTTGAATTAATCAAATGGATAAACCCATAGTTTTCGAGCAATACTTTTAGAACCACGATGATGATCATGTTAATGAGATCTAAATTCAAGATAGCTCAAAACTAAAATTGTTCCTGATCGTTGGATCACTAAAAAAGGGATTAGTAGATCCGGATAGATTGGTACATACTATGCTTGCTCTTATGAAGATGATGATTGATCTCATAATCATTTGTGTAGACACACTAAAACAACTATGTAGGTGCTTATTAGAGAATAAGTTCACTGAACGTGACTCGCTCAAGGAACACCTAATGGATTTTTACTTGTCTGTCAATAAGAGTTCCTTATGTGATAGTCGTACAAGTGATCATTGGACTTGAGATCATCATAGTATCTTGTGTGTACTAAGTTATACTTTGACATATTCCTTAAGACCTGGTGGTATATCAAAGGATATGCTTGGGTATAATAAGGTACACATGGAGATAGGTGAATGATCAACAAAGGATCTACCACTTCCAGTAAATGGAGAGAATGTCCTATGCGATTCAATAAGTGACAACTCAGAAATTTCTGGCCAAGGTTGAATGGAATTAGAAAGAAGTTTCTAATTTACATTAACTAGAGTTGTGTATTTGTGAATTGAAATGCATATGATCAAATTAATAGGACTTGACAGAAATTCCATGTCTTATATTTGATTGGGACATTGTATGGTAGAATGATTGAATTGTATGGTAACTATTTGCTGAAAGGTTCTTTTACGATCAAATATTGAAATCTATATTATCTGAAAAGTCGACTAATCGCTAAGGGGGCTTACCTTTATTGTGGAATAATTATTTATTCTGAATTAAAGAGTTAATTCATAATAAATGAATTAAAATTGTTCTAATTTATTTATTATACAACTGGTTTAATATGGAGAACCTAAAGGGTCACACCGCAAAAGAGTAATATTTATTTTAAAAGTGAATGACATAATCGTAATAATAAATTAAGTATATTTAATTTATACTATGATGATAGAATAAATTAAATAGTTTAATATTTATAGTTTAGTATTTTTAGAAATACTAATTATAAATTAATAAGAGGAGTCTTATTATTATTATTATTATTATTACTATTATTATTATTACTAATATTATTATTAGTTCCTAAATGGTTTAGGAATTAATTAATAAGTAGTAGTATTATTGTAAATAATTAAGTTCCTAAATAGTTTAGGAATTATAATTATAATAATTAATTAAGTTACTAAATAATTTAGTAATTAATTAATAAGAAATACTCTCATTATTAAATAATTAAGTTCCTAAATAGTTTAGGAATTGTAATTAATTAATTTAATTCTTAATTAAATTAGAATTAAATTAAAACCCCAATCCTAAATAGTTTATGAGGGTTGACTATATCTATAAATTAGAGGAGTCTTATCATAGATTAAGGTTACACACTCTTTCATTAGAATAGAGAGAATACTCCATAATTTTCTACATTTAAGGAGTTAGAGAGGGAGAGAATTAGAGCTAGCCATCCATGGTTTGAAGAAAGTAAAATCCACTTCTTTAATTCATAAATCTCTTGGTGGATCACCTCTAGAGGTTCACACTTGGGGAGCTAACATTGATCTGTGGAATCTAATCGGTGAATTTGAAGAAGAACGTGAAGGATTAAAGGGAAATGAACTTGTACCCGTGGAAGCTTGGTTCTACAAAGGTATAAATTCTTTTATCTTTCTTCAATTAATAATAGTCACATAAGAAAGATCCGAGTTATTGATTTGTACAAAATTTTAAAATCTGATTTTTCTTGCTTCTGTTGCGCTTATATAATTTGATTATATGTATGCCATGTTTTTGTAAACCAACAGTGGCATCAAGAACCAAACTTATGCGAATTATTAATTGTTTTAATTTCATATATGTATGGGTATGTGTTTAGAACAATTTACTGGGCATAATATGTTGTATAATTTTTTTTTAAAAAAAATATAGAATTGGATACTTTCGGATATATACCTGTATATATAATAGAAGGGTCACTGTTTCGGTATTGAATAAAGGAAAATTGGCAGCCACGCTTTTGTCATATATATATATATATATATATATATATATATATATATATATATATAATCAAAGCATCAGCCAGTTTATATAGAAATTCAACGTTTTCGGTAAAGCCAACTTTCAGTAAAGTAAACCACGGTTTTTGCTGCAAGTTTTGGACTTGGTAATATATATATAGTGCATCTACTGTTTCGGTTAATAAATGGAACATGCTAGCCACGGTTTGTAAAAGCTTGTCCCGAAAAATGTGTCACTTTTTCAATGCTTACCACTGTTTCGGACTATATATATAATATATATAATCCATGCGTAAGCATCGGATGAGTACTATATATATAATATTAGTGATGCACAAAAGGCCCGAGGCCTGGCCTTGATCTGGCCTGGACCTGGCCTTAAAAAGCCCGGCCTGAAGGCCCCAAAAGGCCTCACTTTTTAGCATTCGGCCTGGCCTGCCCTAGCCTGAAAAAAGGCCTGAGCCTGTGGCCTAGACGGCGTGACCTGCAGGTCTAGACTCATCCCTAACCCAACTTAAATAACCTTCCGCATACAACCTGCTGCCTACTCACACGTTGCCCACCCCAACTTCTTTACAAATTTAGCTAGCAAGTAACAACCCAAATGGCCAAACCTATTCCATTGAACCATAGCCGGCTAGGCCTCTTCGGTATCAATAAGGGAGACTGGAGAGAGATATGGCACCATGGCGGTAGGAGTCCGAGTCCCCAATCATCCGGCATCGTCATCCCTATTCTCTTCTGACCGAAGACCATCATCCAACAACCCTTTCGCTTCCAATGTGATTGAATTTAATTTTAAATTAAATGCATGAATGAATGAATTTTAATAAATGAGGTCTGCGTACCTCGTCTTTTTAATTTTTCTTATGTATAATTCTATCTCCCTCCTATGTACTTCCCCTTGACTATTGATCAATGTTTATATTTATTGTAAATAGTTTTGTAATAGAATTAGTTAGAATTATTTTGAAGAATTGGAGCAAAGAAGCAAGGAACGCATGAAGACCCGTTTGTAATGGAGCCCGAATTTAAATGTAATAGTTACATTTAATTTAATTTATTCTTTCACCCTAGGTTTGACCTTTTGGTTCACTTGGTGGCTCTAGTGAACCAAACTAGAATAAAAGTCCATAATCAATCCAAGTAGAATATAGTATTTTATATGTGCATGCTTATTTATATATATTATATATTATCAAACATGCTTCACATGTTAATTAATATGACGCATATTTTATATATATATGTGCATGTGCGCTAAACAATATGAGACAATTAATATTAACAAACCCCTCATGATGTAGAATAAATATTATTTATAAAATGAATTAAATGAGTTTAATTCAATTAAATAAAATTAGAATAGTTCTAATTTATTTATTCTACTACTCATAATATTAAGTTGTAACGTTCAAAGATATTTATTAAAAATATCGAATGTCGCCTTCTAGCATGATAAAACGATAGAGTATCAAATAGTCAATATACGTTTGTTGTGCACACACAAGGCTTATATCGATTATTTGAGATGTTGTTTTATTACATTTGATGCTTATAAAGGAATTGAACATTACTGTTTGTTGTGCACACACAATGACAGTCTTTTTCTCTTTACTTATATGGAAGTGCTAGGTCGGTCTTAACTTAGATAATTTTGATTTGGATGTGCACACATATGATCATAATAATCTAAGAGGAAAAATACAAAGGAGTTACATGTTGATGTAATTGACAAGGAGTTTTCTACCTATTGAATAAACTATAGTTTGTTGTGTACACACAAGGCTGTATTTATGTCGATAGGATACTTTTCTCACTAGTAGATTTTTAACTAAATTTGCCGAACTATATAAGGATGGTAATATAGTTTGATGAAAATAATGGGAGACATCATTTTAAGTAAAGACGTAATTTATTTTGGTAATTAATAAAATGAATGCATGTTAATGTTGTTATTCATTCACTTAAAGAATATTGTTATGTTTAATTCACTAACACTGCATAGCATTAGATGCTAAAAATTAATCGAACCGAATTCTTCGGATTAATTAAACAAATTTGAGAATAGTTCTCAATGCTGAAAAGCTAGCAAATGTCCTTAATTTGTCTATTACTGCAAACGTTATAGACTAAGCCTCTGAGGAAGAGATTGCTATTTTAAATGGCAAGATGATGCAATGGTGGCTCAATGCATCATACTCGCATCCATAAGTATCGAGTTACAGCGTCAATGAGAGAAAATTGATGCACCTACTATATTACTGCACATTCAATAGTTGTATGGTGAGCAAAGCAGGTCAACTAGATATAAGATATCTAAGGAGTTCTTCCGATCTATAATAGCTAATGACACTACAGTAAAGACACATGTCCTAAAGATGATCAATTCGATTGATCAATTTGGACAATAGGTTTTGTCAAGGATGGAGAGTTGAGTCAAGATTCGATCTTGCAGTCACTCACTGACTCTTATTCACAATTTGTTGTGAACTTCATACATTATTAAGCTAGATGTCAGTTTACCTGATTAGCTAAATATGTTGAAGACTGTTGAGAGTCACTTTCTTTCCTAGAAAAACCAAGTCTTACTCGTAGATGAATCTTCTAAGCAGAGGAAGATGGCCAAAGGTATTTCTGAGGAGTCAGAAAGAGTAGAAGGCAAAAGAAAGGCTAAACAAATGACATAAATGAAAGTGATCCTGAGGGCAAAGGAGTTTGCTTTCATTGCGATAAGCTGGGACACTAGAAGAACAACTGCAAGAGAGTTGCAGTAGTTAAGTAGAAGAAGTTTAATGAAACTTCAGCTATAGATATAGATTTGATCATAATGAAATATAATTTTTTATAAGTCAAGTTTCTACTTAGGTATTCGATACCGGTTGATGGTCTCACATATGCAAATCGTTGCAAAGACTAGACATAAGTAGAAGGCTGAACTAAAGATAAGTAATCCTGTGTGTGGGAAATGAAGCAAAGGTTGCTGCATAACCCATAGGAACTTATAGTTTAGCACTGCCTATGGGAAATCCTATTAAGTTAGTAAGTTGTTACTATGGTCCAGTTCTTAGAAACATTATTTCAGTTCCATGTAATGACAAATAAGGTTTTTTGACATTATAATAATGAACAATCATTGTTCTGTTTATAATGATAATGTTTTATTTAGAACTGGTTGATTACTTAATGGATTTTGACTTACATGAAAAATATTCCAATTTGAACAAACTAAAGACAAAGAGATGATATGAATCATACCTTTATGCAACATTTTTAACTCGGTCATGTTAATGAAACAAGATTAAACAAGATTATATAAAGATAGGCTTTTAGAGCCTTTTGATTATTAATCAAATACAACTTGTGAATCTTGTATCAAGGATAATATGACTAAATCTCCATTTAGTGGACATGGAGAGAGAGTTGCAGAGTTGTTAGAGATGGTACACACAGTTGTGTGTGGGACCTATGACAACACTTGCAATAGGAGGGTATTAATTCATTACTTTCACTGATGATTCTAGATTTCGATATATGTATTTGATGAATACAAATCCGAATCGTTTGAAACGTTCAAAGAATTCAAAAGTGAAGTATAGAAATTAAAGGCCAAAAGTATTAAAGTTCTTCGATTATGTAAGGATCCGAATTTCAGAATTTCTTTATTAATATTAAATAAGAATTAATTGATATAAAAATATCAAGGTTGTTTAAGTTAATTATTATTTTAAGAAATTTAAAGTGTTTGAAGGGATTTAATTAGTAAATTAAATTTGTACAGAGATGGTGATGAATTATGTGAATTTAAAATAATTGAAAAGTAAATAAATTGTGTAAATACAATTTATGAAGAATAAAAGAAATTTCAGGTAAATGTACAATAAATTGTACAATTTAATTATTGTGAAAGTACAGAAATTATGATTTTAAAGGAGGTTATGTGATAATGTAAATGCATGAATTAAATATGTATATATTTATATATATACATTTTTATGTATATGTTTAAGTATTAATTGTAAATGTTATTAATTATGAAAATTAAGGGGATTAATAATTAAATTAATCCAAATTTAAATAAAAGGCAAATGAGGAAGTTAATCAAATTGTAATTATTGATTTTAGATTTAATTAAGAATTATGGTGGAAATTTAGAAATTAATTGAGAAGGAAAAGTAATTATATAAATTATATAATAATAAATTATATAATTTATATAAGGAAATTAAAATAAGGTATGAAGAAAATAATAATTATATAAATTATATAAGAATAATTATGTAATTTATATAAGGCGATTAAATGGAATAAAATTGGAGGAAATTAAGAAATTATTTAAAAGGAGAATGTAATTATATAAATTATATAATATTAAATTATATAATTTATATATGAAGAAATTAATATGAATATTAAAGAAATTGAATAATAAATAAGAAAAATGAATGTTTTAAGTCATTAAAAATTATGTTTATGCATAATTAAATTATTACGACCTTTATGAAAAATAATATTTCGGAAACGTGAACATGTTAATGTAATATGTTGTTCAAGAAACGGAGTGAAAAATTATGAAAAATAATGTTTATATGTCCTATGAATTATTTTATGATTTTTGGAGGTATAAATTACCTCAAATAATTACATGCATGGCGTTATGTGTGTACAAAATTTGTCAAGTAAAGTACTCAAATGAGGTATTAAAATTATTTATAAATCATATTCTGATTTTTAGTAAATTAAAATAAATATTTTATATTTGTTATATAAAATATTTATTACACGTAATAATTACGTAATGCTTTAGAAAGAAAATTTGCATGCGTTTCTGTAGAAAATTCCGGAAATTGGCTGAGTTGTTGAGGCGGTGGAATTGATGGGTTATTAGAAATAATTAAATGTTAATTATATAAAAGAGAGAAAAGGAGTATAAGAAAGAGAAAGAAATAAAAGAATACCAACTCTCTTTCTCCTCTAGCAAGGCAACCACCGAACACCACCACCCTTGCCGGAAAACCACCATGGCTACAAGAGGGAGAAGAGGAAATTTGGAGCTATTAAAGGAGGGAATTGAAAAGCTTTGGAAGGTATAAAAAACATTTTATTTGTTTTATTTATGTAATTTTGGTGTTAAATAAAGTTTATGGAAAAATAGAAAATAATTATAATAATTATTCCCAATAATTGTAGGATGTATATATATGAATTATGTAATTTTTGGAATGGTTTTCTTGTGAAAAAATGGATCAAATGATGTTATTTTGCTTGGGTGGCGTACTGTTTGCGAAGCAGAAGAAGAAGAAGGAAAAAAAGCTGCCACGCAATGCGCGGCAGCCATATTTTTTTCGTGCGCCTGACTATAAACGACGCCGTTTTGGGGCGTGCGGGGGAGTGGGCCGCGCAATGCGCGGAGGGTTGAGAAACGACTGGAAACGACGTCGTTTTGGCGTCGGTAGCGAGGGGCCGCGCGTAGTGCGCGGCCGACGACACGCTAGAAATTACAAGCGTGCCCCTACTCTTTTCGGTTAATACCGACCGTGTCCCGTGGCCCTGTAAAATTACAGCCGTGCCCTTCATCTTTTCTAGAAATACCGTCCGTGTCCTTGGAGCAATGAAAATTACGGTTATGCCCTCAAATTTTTCGGGAAATTCCGGATATGCCCCTAGAGTTGCTGAAATTACGAAAATGCCCTGGACCTTCTCTGTTAATGCCGGATGGGTCCTTAAGGGGGCGTAAATTACCATATTGCCCCCAGAAATTGATTTTAATTGAAATAAATGTTTAAAAATTGTTTAAAAATTCTAGAAAATTATAGAAAAATACTAAAAATATAGAAATGATGTTTGGGCATTAAATTTAATATTTTTGTAAAAATATTAAATATTGAGGATTAATATTTGAATATTTTAGATATTAATCAAATGGGTTTAAAGGTTAGAAACGACGTGAAAACGACGTCGTTTTGGCGTCGGTAGCGAGGGGCCGCGCGCAGTGCGCGGCCGACGACACGCTGGAAATTACCAGCGTGCCCCTGCTCTTTTCGGTTAATACTGACCGTGTCCCGTGGCCCTGTAAAATTACAGCCGTGCCCTTCATCTTTTCTTGAAATACCGTCCGTGTCCTTGGAGCAATGAAAATTACGGTTATGCCCTCAAATTTTCCGGGAAATTCCGAATATGCCCCTAGAGTTGCTGAAATTACGAAAATGTCCTGGACCTTTTCTGTTAATGCCGGATGGGTCCTTAAGGGGGCGTAAATTACCATATTGCCCCCAGAAATTGATTTTAATTGAAATAAATGTTTAAAAATTGTTTAAAAATACTAAAAATATAGAAATGATGTTTGGGCATTAAATTTAATATTTTTGTAAAAATATTAAATATTGAGGATTAATATTTAAATATTTTAGATATTAATCAAATGGGTTTAAAGGTTAGAAAATGCTTAAATAAAATTTTCGGACAACCGAAAATGCTAAATTTTATCCTATGAGCTGGGTTGTCCGTCGTGAAGATATTAAATATTAAGTTAGGCTAATATATTAAGGAATGAGGTTATTATTGTTGGCCATATAAATTAATAATTGGCCTAATGATGATATTAATTAACTAAATTAATATCATAAAGATTTAAATAATTATTATTTGATAATTTTATGATCATAGGTTGATCGAGTAACGGGTATGAACTACCAATTTAATAAGTTGAGCTATTAATTGGACGCCAGGCAAGTTCTTCAGTCCCTTTTATGTCAAATATTGAACTATTATGATATGCCATTCTTGTTTTAAATGCATACAAATTTATGTGTTACATGATACGTGATTAATATGACCACAATGTGTATTTTGTGCAACGATATGGATATATATGAGATATATTGCTATAGTAGAAGCACAAGCACATGATGTATGACACACACCAAGCATGATAAGGTATGTGCTACGTGAATTATAACTGTTGAACTTGCTGAGCCGTTGTGCTCATTACTTGCTTAATAAACATTTTGCAGGAAAGAAATGAAATTCAAGAATATCGGATTAATTTTTAAAGATGAATAGTCTAGAAGGTGGGAAACGTTTTATTATATTTTCCATTCAATGTGGATACATGTGTTAAGTTTATAATGATGTTTCATATGTACATATATGTCGAATCCAGACAGGATAAGAAAAGTTAAATTTTGAACTGTGATTGTACCAGATAGATGTTACGATAGAAATTATTATATGTTTGTGTATGAATGACGCAACAAGGAATATTTGTATGAAAATAAATGACTGTAAATTTTAAATCAATGAATAGTTATACGGATAGGAAAGGATATTAGATTTGGAATGATGAGATTTAAGACATTGGTACAAAGAAAGAGAAAGAAAAAGTAAAGGTTGCGATCTATGGGACTAGGATCGGAATGTAAGGATTTTAAATATCCAAATGTTTTAAATACAACGATTGAATTGAGAAAAAAGAAAAATTTATACTGAAAATTTGGTAACCGATGATATTTAAATTAAATAATGGATCAAATTAGGTGATGAAAGATTTATTAACGGACCGAAATTTGGACGTAAGAAAGATAATGTTTCATAAATATGAAAATTAAGATAACAAAGTGGGTCGAATTTCGGGGTCGTTACAGTTGGTATCAGAGCCAGAGGTTATAAACCTTAGGTAAATGATACCTTAGGCTATAACCTAAGTAAGAAAGAGTATGGTTAGTTGAGTGTTCAAAAAAACTCAAGCGTATGGTAAACTCGTGACTCATGATTATATGGTGGAGCCCCTTTAGCGAATGGGCGACTAAGGCCTGACTAGGACAAGCTCCTTAACCATATGATTATGGTAAGTTCCTGAGTCCAAATACGTGATAAGTTTGATGAACATGGGGGGATTAGAATGAAAAGTGATATAGGTTGAGAAAGATGTTCTCAGATATTGGTTAAAGTGAAGGAAATATGAAAGTTATAAGAGTATAAGGAAGAGATAAAGATGTTAAGTGAGATTTGAATGAAACGAATTGAAAAAAATTCAAAAGTTCAATTAAGAACATATCTGAAAGAATATTTGAAAGGATTCAAAGATGAATCTCAAAGAAAATCAGGGGACACCTGATTTAAGTAATAAAGATGACAAGGTAATTCAAAACGTATAAGAAGAGATCATAATAATATGATCAGGAACAGTGAAATGATCGTACTACGATACGAAGCGAGTAAGGAATGGATTGTAAAGCAATGTCACAATGGGATCAAGTGAGAGTGTGAAATAATAGAAAGACTTGTTAATGGTCAACAAGGTATAGCTTGATGCTATAAAGAGATATGGTACTATGAAATAGTACAAGAAGAATTCAGAGAATGATGAGACATGAATGACAGAAAGGACATGATAAGGGGGTAAAAAACTTGGGTACGAAATTTCATTTGAGGACTCATGTGGTGACTGAGTGGCACAATCCTTTGTATGGGCGGAGGATTTGTGTTTACTTAGTTACTATGTGATAATCATTGAAATGTTAGAGTCGCGTTAAGAGTTTCTGATAGATAGATAATATTAAGTTTAGGCACGAGTTCTTAAAACTCATGCATATGGTAAGTCCATGACTCATAATTGTATGGTATGTTTTAAGCCCCTCAGCATATGGATAGTCTTTGATTTGTTCTCAGACTACATATTGCTAGGACAAACTTCTAAACTCATATTCTTATGATAAGTTTCTGGACTCATAATGTGTGGTAAGTTTGATGAACTATACGAGGGTATAGAAATGTTGGAGTAGTTAGAACATTTTTGGTATAATGATAATAATAGTCCTAGCAATGAATAATATAATTAAGTGAAAGAAAACGAAGGTGGCAGGTGTATTAAAATATTAGGGAATTTAGGATATTCCCACTCTTCTAGCTTTGCTAGACTTCGAAATTTTTGGTCTCAAGTTGATTTGGCACGTGTGTGCTTTGAAAAATATAAATGAAATCTTTAAGCGATTTAAAAAGTGTCTATGCTACTTGTCTCAGCTAGACAAAAATGTTTTTACATCAAAATGTATTTCAAAATAATCATCCACGCACCTTTTAGTCCGGTGCAGATGTGATGAATGACGGAATGCTCAACGTGTTGTTGAGACGGTGCGGTACTATTTCGTTATAAGATGATTCAACACCATAAAATATGGTTTATGGTGTAGGAATTATTAACGACGAAATCCTCAACGGACTGTCAGAATGATGCGGTAACATGAAGTCATAAATGATTTTGATTTGTGAAGCTATGTCAAAGCTATAAGTCTTTGCCATTTGACTCGGCTAGACGTTTTGAAAAGTTTTGACATGATGAATGTTTTAAAAATTTCTGCGGATTATAAATTGTTAAAAGTTAGTCTATGCTAATTGATCTAGCTAGACAAGCGTTGAAGAAATATAAGTCTGAGCTATTGATTCAGCTAGACAAATTTTTAAATTATATTTATTGAATTCGTATTCTTTGAAAGTTATACCCAATCAAATTACTTTTGAATAAATTCCAAGGCTGAGATGAACAAAAAGATTAAGACTATTGCAGGTTGATCGAATGGTCACCTGGCATAGCAAGAAACAGGCATTGCAGATTGATCATCTGCCATGCCAATGTATGGTGAAACATCCATCACTTTAATGGCAGATTGATCCACTGTCAGGGTTTGCAGTATGAAGTACTCGGGGAGCGAAGTACTGTAAACCGGGATAAATGTTCATTCAGCATATCATGAAAGTTTTCCAAAATAAAATTTTTATTTCTTCTACTCTTATGAAGATTGGATCGTAGGATGGGGTAGTATTTTTCTTAATGTGAACATTATTGAAGGTAATAATTGTGAAGTAAAGAAATTATGAAATGTGATGGATTAGAAATAACAGTGTGTAATGATTACGAGGACGGAATGAAAGAAAGATATATGGAATGAGTAAAAAGAAATTGTAATGGTTACAAATGAATGAGATATCAATACATAGAAATTTCGAGGACGAAATTTTATGAAGGAGGGGTGAATGTGACACCCAGGATTTTAAAAATAATTCCAAATAAAGATTATGATAAAATTAAATAAAGGTTAGCATTTAAAACCTAGTGTTGAATGATAGATGGTGTTAAGAAATGAATTATGAAATATGAAGAAGAATTATATGAATTAAGAAGAGAAAGATGAATGTGCAGAGTATGAATGATGTGCGATATAAGAATGTCGTAAGTGGATTGTGTAAGGGTAAGTATGATTAAAGAAATAAAAGTTTTCGGAGAATGAGAAATAATCTTGATAAGTATATCGAGAAATGAATTAAAGTGTTATTCATAAAATTTTTAGAGAAATATGAAATGTACTACTATAAAGAAATTGTAAATTAAATATTCTGACGGTAATGACCATTATGAGGTTATCCATGTAAGTTATGGATATTAAAGAGGTAAAATATAATTATTATTGATTAAATTGTTATTCATCAAGATGAAAGTAAAGCAAAGTGCTATGAATAATATACGTATAATTATTACGGCAATTATGATTCCGAGGACGGAATCCTGTTAAGGAGGGAAGAATGTGAGGATCCGAATTTCAGGATTTCTTTATTAATATTAAATAAGAATTAATTGATATAAAAATATCAAGGTTGTTTAAGTTAATTATTATTTTAAGTAATTTAAAGTGTTTGAAGGGATTTAATTAGTAAATTAAATTTGTACAGAGATGGTGATGAATTATGTGAATTTAAAATAATTGAAAAGTAAATAAATTGTGTAAATACAATTTATGAAGAATAAAAGAAATTTCAGGTAAATGTACAATAAATTGTACAATTTAATTATTGTGAAAGTACAGAAATTATGATTTTAAAGGAGGTTATGTGATAATGTAAATGCATGAATTAAATATGTATATATTTATATATATACATTTTTATATATATGTTTAAGTATTAATTGTAAATGTTATTAATTATGAAAATTAAGGGGATTAATAATTAAATTAATCCAAATTTAAATAAAAGGCAAATGAGGAAGTTAATCAAATTGTAATTATTGATTTTAGATTTAATTAAGAATTATGGAGAAAATTTAGAAATTAATTGAGAAGGAAAAGTAATTATATAAATTATATAATAATAAATTATATAATTTATATAAGGAAATTAAAATAAGGTATGAAGAAAATAATAATTATATAAATTATATAAGAATAATTATGTAATTTATATAAGGCGATTAAATGGAATAAAATTGGAGGAAATTAAGAAATTATTTAAAAGGAGAATGTAATTATATAAATTATATAATATTAAATTATATAATTTATATATGAAGAAATTAATATGAATATTAAAGAAATTGAATAATAAATAAGAAAAATGAATGTTTTAAGTCATTAAAAATTATGTTTATGCATAATTAAATTATTACGACCTTTATGAAAAATAATATTTCGGAAACGTGAACATGTTAATGTAATATGTTGTTCAAGAAACGGAGTGAAAAAATATGAAAAATAATGTTTATGTCCTATGAATTATTTTATGATTTTTGGAGGTATAAATTACCTCAAATAATTACATGCATGGCGTTATGTGTGTACAAAATTTGTCAAGTAAAGTACCCAAATGAGGTATTAAAATTATTTATAAATCATATTCTGATTTTTAGTAAATTAAAATAAATATTTTATATTTGTTATATAAAATATTTATTACACGTAATAATTACGTAATGCTTTAGAAAGAAAATTTGCATGCGTTTCTGTAGAAAATTCCGGAAATTGGCTGAGTTGGTGAGGCTGTGGAATCGATGGATTATTAGAAATAATTAAATGTTAATTATATAAAAGAGAGAAAAGGAGTATAAGAAAGAGAAAGAAATAAAAGAATACCAACTCTCTTTCTCCTCTAGCAAGGCAACCACCGAACACCACCACCCTTGCCGGAAAACCACCATGGCTACAAGAGGGAGAAGAGGAAATTTGGAGCTATTAAAGGAGGGAATTGAAAAGCTTTGGAAGGTATAAAAAACATTTTATTTGTTTTATTTATGTAATTTTGGTGTTAAATAAAGTTTATGGAAAAATAGAAAATAATTATAATAATTATTCCCAATAATTGTAGGATGTATATATATGAATTATGTAATTTTTGGAATGGTTTTCTTGTGAAAAATTGGATCAAATGATGTTATTTTGCTTGGGTGGCGTACTGTTTGCGAAGCAGAAGAAGAAGAAGGAAAAAAAGCTGCCGCGCAATGCGCGGCAGCCATATTTTTTTCGTGCGCCTGACTATAAACGACGCCGTTTTGGGGCGTGCGGGGGAGTGGGCCGCGCAATGCGCGGAGGGTTGAGAAACAACTGGAAACGACGTCGTTTTGGCGTCGGTAGCGAGGGGCCGCGCGCAGTGCGCGGCCGACGACACACTAGATATTACCAGCGTGCCCCTGCTCTTTTCGGTTAATACCGACCGTGTCCCGTGGCCCTGTAAAATTACAGCCGTGCCCTTCATCTTTTCTAGAAATACCGTCCGTGTCCTTGGAGCAATGAAAATTACGGTTATGCCCTCAAATTTTTCGGGAAATTCCGGATATGCCCCTAGAGTTGCTGAAATTACGAAAATGCCCTGGACCTTCTCTGTTAATGCCGGATGGGTCCTTAAGGGGGCGTAAATTACCATATTGCCCCCAGAAATTGATTTTAATTGAAATAAATGTTTAAAAATTGTTTAAAAATTCTAGAAAATTATAGAAAAATAGTAAAAATATAGAAATGATGTTTGGTCATTAAATTTAATATTTTTGTAAAAATATTAAATATTGAGGATTAATATTTGAATATTTTAGATATTAATCAAATGGGTTTAAAGGTTAGAAACGACGTGAAAACGACGTCGTTTTGGCGTCGGTAGCGAGGGGCCGCGCGCAGTGCGCGGCCGACGACACGCTGGAAATTACCAGCGTGCCCCTGCTCTTTTCGGTTAATACCGACCGTGTCCCGTGGCCCTGTAAAATTACAGCCGTGCCCTTCATCTTTTCTAGAAATACCGTCCGTGTCCTTGGAGCAATGAAAATTACGGTTATGCCCTCAAATTTTCTGGGAAATTCCGGATATGCCCCTAGAGTTGCTGAAATTACGAAAATGCCCTGGACCTTTTCTGTTAATGCCGGATGGGTCCTTAAGGGGGCGTAAATTACCATATTGCCCCCAGAAATTGATTTTAATTGAAATAAATGTTTAAAAATTGTTTAAAAATACTAAAAATATAGAAATGATGTTTGGGCATTAAATTTAATATTTTTGTAAAAATATTAAATATTGAGGATTAATATTTAAATATTTTAGATATTAATCAAATGGGTTTAAAGGTTAGAAAATGCTTAAATAAAATTTTCGGACAACCGAAAATGCTAAATTTTATCCTATGAGCTGGGTTGTCCGTCGTGAAGATATTAAATATTAAGTTAGGCTAATATATTAAGGAATGAGGTTATTATTGTTGGCCATATAAATTAATAATTGGCCTAATGATGATATTAATTAACTAAATTAATATCATAAAGATTTAAATAATTATTATTTGATAATTTTATGATCATAGGTTGATCGAGTAACGGGTATGAACTACCAATTTAATAAGTTGAGCTATTAATTGGACGCCAGGCAAGTTCTTCAGTCCCTTTTATGTCAAATATTGAACTATTATGATATGTCATTCTTGTTTTAAATGCATACAAATTTATGTGTTACATGATACGTGATTAATATGACCACAATGTGTATTTTATGCAACGATATGGATATATATGAGATATATTGCTATAGTAGAAGCACAAGCACATGATGTATGACACACACCAAGCATGATAAGGTATGTGCTACGTGAATTATAACTGTTGAACTTGCTGAGCCGTTGTGCTCATTACTTGCTTAATAAACATTTTGCAGGAAAGAAATGAAATTCAAGAATATTGGATTAATTGTTAAAGATGAATAGTCTAGAAGGTGGGAAACGTTTTATTATATTTTCCATTCAATGTGGATACATGTGTTAAGTTTATAATGATGTTTCATATGTACATATATGTCGAATCCAGACAGGATAAGAAAAGTTAAATTTTGAACTGTGATTGTACCAGATAGATGTTACGATAGAAATTATTATATGTTTGTGTATGAATGACGCAACAAGGAATATTTGTATGAAAATAAATGACTGTAAATTTTAAATCAATGAATAGTTATACGGATAGGAAAGGATATTAGATTTGGAATGATGAGATTTAAGACATTGGTACAAAGAAAGAGAAAGAAAAAGTAAAGGTTGCGATCTATGGGACTAGGATCGGAATGTAAGGATTTTAAATATCCAAATGTTTTAAATACGACGATTGAATTGAGAAAAAAGAAAAATTTATACTGAAAATTTGGTAACCGATGATATTTAAATTAAATAATGGATCAAATTAGGTGATGAAAGATTTATTAACGGACCGAAATTTGGACGTAAGAAAGATAATGTTTCATAAATATGAAAATTAAGATAACAAAGTGGGTCGAATTTCGGGGTCGTTACAGATTAGATCGAGAAGGGAATGCTTAAGCAGTAAGTTTCTAGATCATCTCAAGTGATGTGACAACCCAAAATTTCGAATATATTTTATAAGAATTTAATATATATAAAATTCTTATTATAAGACGAAACGGGTCAAATGAATATAATTTATATTTAATTTGGAATATGTGATATCTGTGGTGGATAAAATATGTATATATTTTAATGTGAAATATATACAATTATTTTAAAAGAAAATTTAATAGTTAATTAAAACTATTAATTAATTAATTGGAATTAGTTATGAAATTGTATTATGTTATGAAAAATATGGTTATATACACCTATATTTGAAAAAATGGGAATTTATAGTTAAATAAACTATTAAATTCATTGATTTGAATTAACCAAGGAAATGAAATATGAGAGCCAAGAAAAATTAATAAATCAATATTAACTAATTGGTATTGAGTTGAGATTATAATATAAATTAATATAATTTGTAAGCCTTGAATGACAATGGAGTCTTTATGAATTAAATTTCATAAATGTGTAATTAATTCACTTAAATAAAATAGTGAATTAATGAATATATATTATATTATGCCAAACAGAAATAAATTAAATATGAAATGAGGGAAGTAATTCATTAATCTTTATTAGTGGATGAATATGTTAACTTTAATTAATTGAATAAAGAAAGTTATTTTCTTTTATTTAGTTAATGTTGAGGATTATGTTACACTAATTAAAAATGTAACATAAATAAGCGTATAATATTTAATATTATATCAAATTGAGGTGAATTAAATATTATGAATGGTTCAATACATAAAATGTGTAATTGGAACCAAATGTGTAAATTAAATTCATAATTTGAATTGTGATTAATTGTTAATGTATTTACTATTATACTAAGTGGACGAGAATTAAAAATATTTATTAAATAAATATTGGATGATTAAAAAAAAATTGGTAAATTAAAATAATATTTAGTTTACAGTTAAAGATATTAAATTAGTATACTTAATATTTTAAATAAAATGGCATGAAACAATTTATGGAAAGGAAGAGATAATTTATTTATGAAATATTGATTGGATAAATTAAACGAGTGGTGTAAAATAATTAATTAAGTGAATATTAATTATTTTAAAATAATGATTCAATTGACAAAAAGTGTTAATTTTTTAAATGGATTAATTCCATTTTTATTATTTTTAATATAGTTGGTTCGTTACATAAAAAAAAGGGAAGAAAAAGAAGTGTTAACTTATTATGGAGTAATTCTATACTCAGTGAAATAATTTTTATACATGTGATAAATGTATAAGTTATAAAGATGGTATGTTATCATTAGTGCATATAATGATATATATTATATAAATGTTATATGTATATATATGTAAGATTTGTATATAGGCTGCTAGGGGGTCAAGTGGGCAAGAAGACGAGGTATTTAGTCTGATAAAAGGCAGCTGTATTACCACTTTCGGCAGCCCCAAAAGGGGCTGATTTGAGGTGACTTAGTAGGTCATCTAGGGTTGTGATAGGGTCCAAGAGATAAGTGAAGCTCAAGTCTATGAAAATTGGACTAATAAAGATATATTTAAATTTATGAAGCCTAGTATGGCTAACGAAAGTTTAAGTCCAAATTAGTTGGACATATATTAAAATATTAAAGCCCAAGTTCATGGATTAATTATTGGATATACACATAATGAATTAATAAAGCCCAATGTAAAACCCGAACATGGAGACCAAATTTATAAAGTTAAGAGTCCAATTATGTAACCCCAATCTAAGGCCAATTCTTGAATTTTGCCATAAAGCCCACATGAGATAAGCATCGGATATGGATAAATAAATAAAAAAAGAAGAAGATAATAATACCACACATGGGATAAAGTGAAGGAGGTAGCCGACCTAAAGGTAGAGGAGGTTGTCAAGGTGGCATACAAGTATTAAATGAATGAATTAATACTTCTTGAGTTGGGAATTTATATATATATACCCACACATTTATTTTATCATGTGTGTTAAATAAATAAAATAAAGGAAAATAAAAGCTAGCACTTGAGACAAATCAAGAGGTAAGTCGGCAAAAAGAGGGGTCCAAGATAAGTCTTGAAGTAAGAAGGATCAAGAAAGTTTTGACTAGTTGAACATTTTATATATATATAGCATACTTGCATAATTAAAAGAGGAGGAAAGAAAGATAAAAGCAAGAACAAACGGGAGAGAAAGAGAGGGGACCTGACTGAGCAAATCGGGAAGAAGAAAGTTGTGCAGGAGGATATCAAGTTTCAAGAAAATGATTTTTCAAGCAATATGAAGGTATAAAACTATTTTAATTGATTTAATTTAGTTTTATTTTGTTGATAAACTAATTTTGTAAAAATTAGTAAATACTTAAGATAATTGCTGTTCACCATTTTTGGATGTGTATATGAGGATTATATGATAGTTAGAATAATTATTGTGGGAAAAATTGGATCAAAACATGAAATTTTGGAATTTAAGATGAACAGTCACGACAGTAGCTATTCTGTGCATTTTGGTTCAGAATTTGGAAAAATTTTCTTCTACAAAGTTGTAGAGAATTAAATTTCGTGTGGAATGGACTGAAGATTCGTAATTTTCGGATAAACGTGCTAATTACTGTGAATTTTGAAAGTATCAACGCATTAAGAATTAAAATTAATTACTAAAAATATTTTTGTGCTGAAATTTGTTCTGGACAGCATTATTGTTATATTATTCCAGAATTTGTGAAAAAGTTTGGTAATTTATTGAAGAGCATAGTATTTATTATATTTTTAAGGCTATTTAAAGTTAATTTTAAAAGAGTGGAAATTCATAGAAAATTCTATGAATGTTAGAAAATTATGAAACTTGGTGAAAAATCTTATAATAATATAAGATAAATATGGATGGTGTTTGGAGGATATAAAAGTATGTTGTATAATTATTTCTATTTTAAAGTTATTAAATAATAGTTTTATAAATAGAAATAATTACAGAAAATTGTCGGATAATTTGAAAAATGTAAGAATGGGTTGAAAAGTCCAGAATAATATTTTGAAGACTTTGAAAGGTTTATTAGACTCGTGAGATGTTAGGATGTTATGGATCGTGTGTTGACTGACTAGTGAACGTAAACGATTAAGTAACGAAAAAGTTACGATAAATGCAACGTTGTTAAAGTTTAGTAGAATAATTTAGAAGAATATTAATTCTCGAACGAGATTTTTGATTGTGATATAACCTGAGTTTGATATATAGGTTATGTGATGAATGATAAATATCACAGAAATGTTAATTGACGAACAAGGCTATAAGTGGGATGTTTGTAAGTGTTACGTAATGAACGCGAACCGAGGCAAGTTCTTCAGTACTTTTATGTAAATGTTTATCTGTTATGATATGTAATTCCTGTTCAAATGCATATAAATTATGTGTTACGTGATATGCGGATAATATGATAACTATGTATACTTTGTGCAATGATATGGGATATATTGCTATAATAGAAGCACAAGCACATGATGTATGACACACACCGAGCATGTTAAGGTATGTGCTACGTGAAGCATAAACTGTTGAACTTGTTGAGCCGTTGTGCTCATTACTTGCATAATATAAATTTTGCAGGTAAAGAATTAAATTTCAAGAAATATCAGATTGTGCTAAAGATGAATTACCTAGAAGGTTGGATACGTAACTGTTATATTTTCACTATCATGATTCAATGTGAGTAAATTGGTGAAATTTACGTTAGTGTGTTGAATATGTATACCTACAAATTTGGTCCGGATAGGACAAGTAGAATTAAAATGTGAAATGTGATTATTCAAGATAATTATTACGATAAAGGGTATTATATACCCAATTATGAAACAAAGAATGTTGTGTAGTTATAATCAACATTAAATTTTGAATGTTGAGTTTTATGATACATGTGTTAAGTTTATATTGAGGTTCGTATGTACATATCAGTTGAATTTAGATATGATGAGTAAAGTTTAAATGGTGAACTGTAATGGTTCAAGATGATTATTACGATAAAGACGAGTATATATCTATGTTTAAATGATGAATCAAGGGATATTGCACGGATGTGAACTATATTAAATTTTGAAGATTGAAATTTATGGTACATGAAAGAAAAGAAAAAGTAAAGGTTGCGATTCAGAGACTAGGATCCAGATGTAAGGATTTTACATATCCAAATGTGTTAATACAGTGATTGAGAAAAAGAAAAAAAAAATTATACAGAGAATTTTGGGTAATTGATGATTTATAAAATCAATTAATGGATTAAATAAGGGGATTAAGGATTTATTAACGAACCGAAATTTGGACGTAAGGTAGATAATGTATAATAAATACAAGATTTAAGGGAATAAAGTTGGTCGAATTTCGGGGTCGTTACAAGTGAAATGGTATTCTCATAGAATGGACGTGGTGATGATCCATAATGAGTATTATCAATCTTCCAGTATCCTTCTAGGGTTATGCCCTAGAAATGATCGCATATCTACTAAATAAGGTACCTTCAAATTCCGTCCCTAAGACTTCATATAAGTTATGAATAGGGAGGAAATCAAGTCTTAAATATGTTAAGATTTGGATTGTCCAGTTTATGTCAAAATGTTTGATAGTGATAAGCTTAGGACAAGATCTGATAAGTGTAAACTTGTGGGATATCCTAAAGAAAGTTTAGGGTATCACTTTTATAATCCGACTAATTAAAAGGTGTTTGTTAAAACACGCTGCCTTATAGAAAAATGAGTTTTTCTGTAAAGGGTTAGTGAGAGTAAAATAGATCTTGAAGAAGTTCAAGAACCACAAAACACTACAAATCAAGTGAATGAATCTGTACAAGTAGATAAACCTATTGTACCACAACCAAGCCGTAAATCTGGTTTAGTACCGAAGATACCTAAATGGTATGGATTCATCATAGATGATGATGGTAAGGTACGCATCATAGTGGATGATGATCCAGATATATACGATGTGGTATGAGTATTAGATACTCAAGATAAATGGTCGATGACCATAAAATCCAAAATGGGTCTTTAGAGAAAGACTAAAAAAGATGGCTAGGTGGATACCTATAAGACCTGACTAGTGGTAAAAAGATTTCAAACAAGATCAATGAGTTGACTAAAATGAAAATTTTCACTAGTGAAAATGCATATATCAATTCGGATTTTACTTGCAGTTGCAGCTTACTATAAAAAAGGATGTATGTATGATACAATCAAGAGGATTTGTCTCCATATAGATGGAGTAAATCAAGTATGTAAGTTACAACGATCCAATTATGGATTGGAGCGAGTTTCTCGAAGATAGAACATCCGTTTTGATAAGACAATCAAAAGAGTTTGATTTTATCAAAAACAAGGATGAACCAAATATGTACAAAGGTTAGTGGTAGCACTGTGGCATTTCTAGTATTATATGTTGATATACTACTGATAAGGAATCACATACCGATGCTATAATCAGTAAAGATGTGGTTGTCTAAAAATTCTCCATCAAGGACTTGGGAGAAGCGTCCTAACATTCTATTCAGGATAAAGGTTTTTAGAGATAGATCATAAAGGATGCTCAGCTTGACCCAAGGAACGTACATTGATTCGTTGATATGTACTAGACTTGATGTTGCTTATGTATGATAAGCAGATATCAGTTTAATTTTAGAGAAGAACATTAGAAAAGAGTTTCTAATGATGGGTCTGATATAAAACTAGAGGGTTTACCAAACTCAAGTTTGTTCAGACTAATCAAGATAACAGTATATCCGTTTTAGGTAATATGATTACCGTGAACGGTGCTGCAGTGAGTTGAAAAAGTTCCAAACAGCAAATAGTTGCTAATTTAGTGACAAAGACATAGTAAATAACTATAAGTGAAGTTGCAAAGGTGATTGTTTGGTTCAACAAGTTCATTATAGAACTTATAATGGTTCCTAACATTAAAGGAGTTTAACTTGCAAGGAACCTAGGTCTCATCTGAAATCCAAACATGTGTTGCAGCACTTTTATATGATTAGATGAATCATTGAAAATGAGACGACACCATAAAGATGGTAGACTCTCAGAACAGCATTACAGATCCATTAACTAAAGTATTTACTAAGCAATTTGTATGCCACTTAGAGAAGAATGGTATGGGGATACCAAAGGGCGATTGACTTTAGTGCAAGTGGGAGATTGAAAGTAGTATGGCCTCAAGCCAATCATATTTGATGTGATAAGTATATACTTTGTAATCTTGTTCATTTATTAATAAAAAAACCAAGGCTTTTTCTTTATTCATGATTAGTTACTTGAATTAATCAAATGGATAAACTCATAGTTTTTGAACAATGCTTTTAGAACCATGATGAGGATCATGCTAATGAGATCTAAATTCAAGATAGCTCAAAACTAAAATTGTTCCTGATCGTTGGATCACTAAAAATGGGATTAGTAGATTCGGATAGATTGGTACATACTATGCTTGCTCTTATAAAGAGAATGATTGATCTCATAATCATTTTTGTAGAGACACTAAAGCAAGTATGTAGGTGCTTATTAGAGAATAAGTTCACTGAACCTGACTCGCTCAAGGAACACCTAATGGAGTTTTACTTGTCTGTCAATAAGAGTTCCTTATGTGATAGTCGTACAAGTGATCCTTGGACTTAAGATCATCATAGTATCTTGTGTGTACTAAGTTATACTTTGACATATTCCTTAAGACCTGGTGGTATATCAAAGGATATGTTTGGGTATAATAAGGTACACATGGAGATAGGTGAATGTTCAACAAAGGATCTACCACTTTCAGTAAATGGAGAGAATGTCCTATGTGATTCAATAAGTGACAACTCAGAAATTCCTGGCCAGGGTTGAATGGAATTAGAAAGAAGTTTCTAATTTACATTAACTAGAGTTGTGTATTTGTGAATTGAAATGCATATGATCAAATTAATAAGACTTGACAGAAATTCCATGTCTTATATTTGATTGGGACATTGTATGGTAGAATTATTGAATTGTATGGTAATTATTTGCTGAAAGGTTATTTTACGATTAAATATTGAAATCTATATTATCTGAAAAGTCGACTAATCGC